>OY856414.1:343086400-343686400 GCA_963693085.1 Alisma plantago-aquatica
TACTAAAATTACAAAATAAGAGGAGAATGTGATACATTATTAATGGATTTTGTGATAAGGATAGAAAGGAAGTATTTTCTAATAAAAGAGAATATAATTTCGTGCCAATAAATTAAAAAGAAAGTACAAAGAAGATAAAAGATATAATTTTCAAAATCCTAATAATTAAAGAAGAAGGATTATGGAAGGAAATTAGGAAAGAGAGAGAGAGAGACTTGCTTAGTAGTGAAGAAAGCACTTTCCTAATTAGAAGAAGGCTTGGTTGCTTTGAGGGAAAGCCTACTGGGGTGTGGATACTCACCCTATAAAAGGGGGTAGAGCCCTGGTCGAGATCCAGAGGAGTTCAATGCAATACCACCCCTTCTCCTCCTTATTTTGTCTGAAACCCTAACGATGGAAGTATAAACATATCTCTGGAGCTTAAGGGCCGTGGAGGAGCTATAATGGGGCTGTGCTGTCCCCACAACCTCAAAGGAAGCACTCGATAGTCATCCCTCCTCCCAGGATGTGTGCAGTAGTAGCAGCACGGTAGCAAGAGCAGTCACGTTGTGCTTCCTTGTGCATGGATGACTGGCCAGTTTGGCCATGGATCAAGGGCCCCTTGGGTGCGCATGGGCGCGGAGGAAGTGAGGGATGGTTTTCCGATGAAGCTCAGGCCCGGAGCTGAGTGTAAGAGCCGTGCCAAGGCTGCAAGACGGTGGCTAGGGCGGCTGCAATTCAACTGCCAGAGGAAGAAGAAGGGTAAAGGGTGCGTTGGACCGTTCTACCCCTCTAGGGTATGAAGCAGTGACAACTTAAGCGGGGCGGAGATGTAATTTGGTTATATTTCCAAATCCACAATGTTGCATGAGCTTGACGACGTGGCACAACCCGATTGGCCAAGTAAGTAAAATCTTGCTAAATTCATAATTAAAGATTGGTAACTCCGATTAGGACAACTAATATATGATTTTTTCTCATGAGAACCAGAGGAATCCAATAAAAAATGATATTAAAGATTGATTTCGTTCCTAATTGCAAAAGTACTATAAGTTGATGAAAAGTGCATTAAAGTTAGTCTAAAAACCCTATTTGTGACTAAAGGTTGAATCTAGTATGCTTAATGGGTTAATTGAAGTATTTATAACCTGTTGAATGATAATGTTAGATTCGAACCTGATCTAGATGAAATTTGCATGATTTAGGATTTTTACCCCATATGAGAATGATTAAGTATTTAGAAACCCTAATTTAGGGTAAAAGAGGATAAGATCATATATGATTTGAAAAAGGTGAAAATATGTTGTTAAATGATGGTTCTAAATTATTTTGAGTACAAAAGTCCTTAATTCTGGACAAATACCCTATATGTAGTAATTAGGGTTTTCTCATGAACAAAAGATGGAAATGATGGTAAAACGAGTTCATATGTTAATTAGACCCTAATGAAATTTGAATTGATGATAGGTGCGTATAATGATCTTGTCATGGATTAAAAGGATAAAAATAATAGATTTAATGTAAAAGAAGCTTAATGAAATTAATTGATGGTTAATGTGCCTGTAATATGAAAATAGAGTTATATGTTGTTAAGATAACCTTAATATTAAATAATAGATGAGATAATTAGGGTTTATGAGTAATGGTATAAAATTAGAGTTTAATATAGTAAAAGATGAAGGGAAACCCTAATTGTAAAATGAAACCCTAAAATGGATACAAAAACCCTAGAAAGTGAATCCAAGTCAATAAAGTAGATTCTTGATAAAGTGTGTAATAAATAGAGTACATATTCTTTTCAGGAATTATGTGATTATTGAATTGCTTGCTTGGATTGCATTCTTGGTTGGATTTTCTTAATGCTTATGAAATCATCAAATCAGGTATATGGTTACGCTTATGATTATCCCGACTAGTTTTCTGAGGATTTTATCGATGTTTCCCTCATGGCTTGAAATAACTGTTGGATGCTTTTATTTCATGCAACTATAGAGTGACTATGACTATCACTATGAATATACATGTATAACTGGCTAGATCTAGGTCCACCTCTGTGGCTTGTAAAGGCTAAAAAGGGGTAACCTAGAGTAAGGTCTAGGTTATCGTGGGTTAGAAATTGGCTACCAAGTGTAGTGCCATGAGACCCATTAGCATGCCATGAGTTAAGTAGTGGGCTACTTACGAGTAGTGCCATGTAACTCAACCCTAGAAATTGGTTCACCTATAGGTGGGACCATGAGGGGTTTTGTAACGACCCTGACCTGGGTTATGAGGTAACCCTAATTGTTTTGGATAATAAAGTTTCTTATAACTTTAATATAATCCTCTAAGGTTCTTTGTTAACATGTGACACACTCATGTTTCAAGTTTGGTCCCGATTGAATGTTGTTTGAGCAATTTTTCTTTGTTTTGGACCAAAGTGCAATTTACCCAAATTGAGGGGATATAATGCAAACTGTCACATGTTGAACATGCCTCATGTGTTGTAGCATCATTATTGAGAGAATGATGCAAGGTGGTGGCTTTTGGAAAGACTAAATTCCAAGTTTGAACTTGTTTGAACAATGTTGGTACCTTGTGCACCAATTTTGGTACAAATTGTAATTTACCCAAAATGTGGGGTTGATATGCAAATTACCACCTCTAGAGTGTTCCTACTTCCTATATGTATCATTTAGAGGAGAGAGAATGAATGATACACCATGTTTGATTCCATTATGAATGATGGTAATCTTGGTGATGAAATGACCAAGAAAAAGGGTTGAATTTGGAAGCTTAACTTGAGTTGTATCAAGTTGAAAAGCTTATATATGAGTGCCTATTGGCCATGGAGCCCAAGGAGGTGTTCCATATCGTTTTGTGAACTCTTGGAAAAGTCCATTTCGTGAAAAGCAGCTCAAGGAGGTGAGGTGTGACGGTCAACAAGTTTCCTTAGAAAAAGTGTATCGGCTTGAGTTAAATTAGTTATTAAACCTAGATGACTTATCCAAATGGATAAGTAATGGATGAATTTGCATCTTAAGATGATCCTCAACCATTTTTCAAGACAAGATAAATTATGATGTATGCATGGACACGTGTCACCCATGCATGACACGTGGCACCTACTAGCTCAAAATGTTGACACCTCATTTTTGCCTTTCTTCATGATCAACAAGTATATATAACCCTAGTTTCACCCCTTGGTGCAATTTTGCGACCCTTACCACCCTCCTACCCTAAGGTATCGTGCATAGAGCTCCCATATCGTGAAGGGATGCTGTGGTATCATGCATGGGCCTTGGGGTATCGCCCATGGCAAGACCATATCGGCCAAATAGGTGAAATTGGCCATATAAGGTGATATCGGCCAATAGGGTGGAGAGTTGAGTGCCATATCATGCAAGTGAGTGCCATATCGTGCACGAGGGTTGGCATATCGTGAAAGGGCACAAGGGTATCGTTCATAGGCCTTGGGTATCGGCCATAGCAAGTGTATCGGTCATACCATGTTGATATTGTCCATAGCAAGTTAATATCGGCCAATTGAAGTGATTTTGGCCACAAGTGAGGGGGTATCGGCCACAAGCAAGGTTCTGTCGGCAAAGAGAAAGTCCATATCGCCCAAGAGTGGTAGGGTGTCGGCCATGAATCTAAGGAACTCAAAACTTAACCCTAAGGTAAGATATAGTTGTCTTCAAGCTGGAATTGAAGCATCGAATTAGGGTTATGATCTACCTTTCTTTTCTTCTTCACCAATTGCTTATCCATGGTGATTCCTTGTATATGAAGGAGTTGTGAACTATCCTTGGACCTTTGATAAAGTCATATTCAACCTTAGGAACATGGAGCTTTGGAGCTTGAAGCTTTGAAGTGGTTCTTAAGGCGGGTTTTATAACTTGAACTCAACCATGTTATTATTTTTCACCTAAATTGTTATAATTAGTGAAATACTTTTAATTCCAAAATTTCCTGAAATAGTTAATGAAATTATTAGTTCTAGTAATTTCTTAGACCTGTTGCCATGAACTATAATAGTTAGAACAAAGTTCTAGAGCTTGAATATGATGGTATCACCTTATAAAAGTGATATCAGGTGCAAGCACACAAGAAAGCACCTTTAACCTAATATGATGATGCACCTACTTCACTTGAACGATATGGATATGAATGAATACATTGTTTCACGATATGGGGGTGTAGTATACACCTCTTGCACGATAGGAAGTCTATTATAGACTCCATGCATGAGACAAGGTCAATTGTATACTTGTAAGTTGATAAGAAACCCTAAATTGGGTAACCCGATATCAGTGAAGTATAACAAGTGCTATTGCATGACATGGTTGCACGACATGGTTGCATGACATAGTTGCATGACATGGTTGCATGATAGGGTTGCACGATACACAAACCTAGACGATATGGTAACCCTAGCCCGTCATGACTAACCCTAGATGGTGACTAGCCCAATAGGGTGATTGAATGTACTTCTAGCCCGACATGGTGATGGGTTGATACCTCATAAGTATCATGGGTGACACATACATATATCTTGTGCCTGAGATGAGGTCAAGAAGGTACCTCATGCCCGATATGGAGACAAGTGCAAATCCGAGCCCGATATGGTGAGTGTCTATACACCTACAACCCGATATGGTGAACATATGCACAAGATTTAACCCTATACACCTTGTAAAGGTAAGGGAAAGACACTCTTAGGAGTGATGAGTGTAACACCAAGTAATGGTGTGGATAATACCTTGATAGGTGAAACACCTAGAGTGGTTGATAATGGTTAATCCTATATCAATAATGCCTTAACCCGAGATGAGTTCATATCATTAATGATGGTTGAATAATTCAATTGTGTGACTTATGACCAATACATTACATGATAAATGTGATGAGCTAGTGCATAAAGAATTAGGATGGGACATACCCTAATACAAGATAAGTTGAAGAATTTAAGTAAAGCTAAAAGTGATGAGGAAAGTGATACATCAATACATGATATATATCACATCCAGCACTTCAAGGTTGATGTACCTTGATGCACCTTAAATCCAATATACTTGGATGAGTAACTCATGAAGTGTGTTATGTCAATTGTTACATTGAGATGTAATAAGTTTAATGCACTTTGATAAGTGTAGGCTAACATACTTTGAGAAAGGTTTAAGCCAAGTTAATAAATTATGATGTAATCATACCCTAGTAAGGATGAGAGACGAACTCATACCTTGTGTTGATGATTCATTTAATGATAAATGATGAGAATAAATAAGTATGATTGAATACTCATGATATCAATGTTTGCTCATAGATGTGTGGAGCAATGAATTAGGGTTTGATCATTGGTAATATGATCTTGAAAACCTAAATGGTTAATAATGTAAAACCCTAACCCTAATGAAGGGTAATGATATGTAAGAGAAACCCTAATCTATAAGAAAGGAAAATCCTAACCCTAATGATGGGAAGGTTGTATTTCTCTTATTTCATAAGCCTTGTAAGGCATGTTAAATACTTACATAACAAGTATCATGTGAATAAGTTGTTGCCTAGTGAGAGGTGACAAGATGTGTAATGGCCTTGTGAGCCATGTGAATAAGTTGTTGCCTAGTGAGAGGTGACAAGATGTGTAATGGCCTTGTGAGCCATGTGAATAAGTTGTTGCCTAGTGAGAGGTGACAAGATGTGTAATGGCCTTGTGAGCCATGTGAATAAGTTGTTTCCTAGTGAGAGGTGACAAGATGTGTAATGGCCTTGGGAGCCATGTGAATAAGTTGTTTCCTAGTGAGAAGTGACAAGATGTGTAATGGCCTTGTGAGCCATGTGAATAAGTTGTTGCCTAGTGAGAGGTGACAAGATGTGTAATGGCCTTTTGAGCCATGTGAATACTTGCACAACAAGTGAAATGAATACCTTGGTCTAAGGACCTAGCAGTATTGGTTACCTGTTATAGAGGTAACAATGTTATATGACGATCTAAGGGTTTGAATACCCATATCCAGCAATCATGATAATGATTATGTGAAGGGATGAGAATTCCCAGTAATGTGATAAGGGACTGAGATCCCAAGTATCATGTGGATTAAAGATTTGAAAAGTATGTGATATATGTATTATACCTTTCTTTGTAGCATTTGTCATAATAATTCATGTGTGAAAACGTGATTGATGCTAAAAGAATATGGTAATGCACTTAATTAATCAAGTGGAATTTTATCATGTAGTGCCCTGGCCATAGATCCATCATCGTCAGCAGCTGGTGATGGTGAAACGGGTTCTCGTACGGGTTAATCCGGAGTGCATATTGTTGAATATGCGGGGTTGCTCCTAGCCACAAATAGGAAGGATACAGTACAACTTCGGTTGTAGACTCCAGAGCACGGTTTTAGGCCCGTGGCTCAGTGTGATAAGAGCATGGTGAATAGGACCATGGCTCAGTGTGATAGAGAATGAATGCCTTCATGTCTCAGGGAGCACGGTGAACTGGCCCGTGGCTCGATTCACTAGCGCTGACACATGTACCAAGGTGGGCTAGGCAGAGGGTAGCCTGACCATGTGTGACTAAGGTCACTTAAGCAAGAGACTGTGGTCCTGCTTGTGGTCTCGCACTGACCGAGACATGGGAGGTCATGGAGTCCGGCTCTTCCATGGACCTTGTATGGTACCGATTTCAACTTCGCAATGGTCGGTTGGATTTGAGCGGTATGACTCACTTCCTCAGGGCTTAAGTGTGATTGTAAAATGTAATCAGCCGTGTAGCATATCTGCTTAAGGATCGAATATGGAAAACATTGCTTGATGCGCAATATAGTTATACATTATAGTTTATAGATGTTATTTATGTTTCTTTACATTCCTTGCAAAGCAGATAGATGAATTATAATCTACCATGTGTAGATGAAATGTTCTCCTTATGAAAGGATATTACTTCATTCTGTTCATATAGTGAATTATCCTCATTGTTAATATAAAAAGAACCTCTGCTCAGTTTATAAATGCTTAATCTGTGATAATAATATGGTCGGCGGAGAGTTATATCTCTCGCTGGGACAATTACAATTGTCTCACCCCCGTGGGATCCAAATTTTTAGGTGGACGTGCACAAGAAGGTGAAGACCTTTTTGCAGAGGAAGAACAATAGGTGAGGCAACAGTGACAGCTCAGGTTGAGTGTACTGTCTGTCATGTCTTGTAGATATGACTCCTATGTGTCATCTCTGTACTCTCAGGTCCTTGGAGTTGGTTCGTACTGGTTTTATGATCAACAAGAAATTTTGGCTTACGCGCTTCGAGGTTTTATGTTTCTCATGTATAGTTTGGTAAAGCAACTGTTATATGTTATCCTCAAGATGGGATGTACGAGATATGTACAATGTGAATAATGATGTATATAAGGTTTTGGACCTTTCAGTAAGAGTTTTCCTTGGAATGGATCTCTTTGAAAAATGGTTTTAATTTTTAGTGATTTTTGTTAATCTAGTGTTTATGTTTAATTCTGCTTAATTAGTAACGATTTGATTGTCGGTCGTTACAGTTTTGGTATTAGAGCCTAAGGCTCGCTGAGTCTACAGAGACATAGGACTAAGGTGTTGAGTCTGTGTTAGTGTCCTCCAGTATACCCTATAGTGACTTCTGCTTGTGCAGAAGAAAGGGTGAAGTTTATAAATGACTGGGGAACATGAAGAATACATTGTTGAGGGCAATGTTGTTGCACCAGGAAAGGGTGCAAGGGATTAGGCAAGAGAAGAATGAATGCCTGAGAATTCCCATCATGATCCGATCAGGATAGAGAATCCTATGTTTATGCTCTTGTTGGGCAGGTTAGGACAACAATGATGCATATAGTAGACTGGATACTAGCATTACAACCTAGGTTACCAGTCCTCAATGCAGAAACTTTGGGCTTTGAAAGGGTTCCTGAATGACATAGTCATGTTGAAATAGTGGAAAATGTGGAAAAGATTAACGTATGGCGAGAAAGTAGACTCTGCCATAAGTTTAGACAGATAGTATATCTGTGATGGCAGTGCCCAAGAAGGGTCAATAAGTTGAGAATTAAGGAAATGTCATTACAATTCCAGAGACTTTTGCCTAGTGGTTCTAAAAATTTAAAAAAAAAAAAAGCAAAAAGTAACAACATGAAACAGCTAGACTCTATGGGTTGAGTCAACCTAAAGCGGTGGATGACCACGAGGGGTAACAATCATATAGAGCTTTTTAATTTTAATATGCCTTCTTTTGATGTTACCTGATAATCCTAAAAAGGATTGATGTTATGGACTTCCCTATTGATTGTCCTATGGGGACATAGGGAAGAAATGATGAGAACTAGAATTTATATTCTGTTCAGTATTCTTTTAAATGATCTGTAATTGCTCTTATCTATGTGAAAAGGATGAGGTATAGAAGAGATGCCTGGAGAAAATCCAGGAATGTTAAATCATGTGTTGGTTATTATACAAAAAGTAAGGAATATGATAGTAAACAAAGTGCATACTACATAATCTCAGTACTTGTATACCCTGGCCAGGTATATAATTATTGGAGATAAGGTGATTATGGAACTCTTAGATTGTTATCTTTCTGATTACTCTGATCAAGTAGTCATTCTGAGACAATCTAGAGAGAATAATGAAACCGGAAATATGGTATGGACATGTATATCACATCCTAAGTGCAATAAAGTGGAATCTGAGATAATATCAGATCAATGTGTGTGTATGAGGAAATGAAAAGTATAATCCTCATGATAAGAGAATGAGAACAAGGGAGATGATCCCTGTCAGATAAAGCATGTGTGAATAGTAAATATTTTTTCCCATGATGTGGAAATGGGAAATGTGATAAAATCACAAAATGCTCATGAACATGTTAGACAATAACAAAGAAAGGAATATGTTCCTTTGCGTTCTATCCCTTCAGGGACATGGCAATCAAGTGAGACTTATGACACTTGATGTGCATGAGTTAAAAATGTTCAATTGATGGATACTTAGAAAAGTATCAGTTTGTCTTGGACTTTGGTTCCAAGATAAAGATATGTGTAAAAAGTAATGTCCCAAGATGAAATAAAGATGAGGATGTGATGTGTTTTCGACACATTTGATGGATACCAAGATAAGAAATTCTGGTATCTAAGAAGTATCAAGTGATATGGCAAAGTAAAAGCATAACTCCTAATCAACTGATTTATGTGGGTTACCTGGGATGGCCAACTGTGAAATCAGTCTAGTTACATAAAATAGTATGGACATCACATGTTAGGGGTTTATGCTCCGCATAAACATAACATCGATAAGGATGTACTAATTGAAGGAACAATTGTAAAATCATTGTGGGAAAATCTTATCAAGCTAAAAATAATTTCTTAGAATACCCCTATCTAGATTTGTTAAGGCAACTTATATATAACATCTAAAGATACCTCTAAGATAAGTTCTTAATTGATAAGCAACCTCCCCTTATTATAAGAGAATGTACAACTAATGAGATAGTTGGTACAAGTAGTAAGAAAATTTAATGTTGTGTCAGTAGATTAGATGACACAGCAGATATATGACAAGACTTGTAGTCACAAGTGGGTGACAGAACATGACTATGGTATTTCCTTTAAAAGTTAAATGCTAAATGAGGAGTACGGGAGACTTCCCAGAATCTTGTCACATAAAGCTGTAAGTTGAGAAAGGTGACAAATCAGTAAGGTATGACACCTGAGTTAAATAAGGTATGAATGATGTTTCCCTGACTAAGAAAAGTATTACCTGACATAGAGTTGACTCTACAATCAATAATGAAAACGACAGTGGAATATGTGCCTTGTGTGAAAGATTCAGTGATAACCCTATGTGGAAGAACTTTGTGTTGATCAAAGTTCTATGTCATCTCCATGACATTAAGATGTTATGTGAGGACTTGATGGTATGATGAATGAACAATATATGTCTTCCTTTACCTGGGATTTCGGGGACGAAATCCTTGTTAGGGGTTTATAACTTGTAACGACCCTGACTTGGGTTATGAGGTAACCCTAATTGTTTTGGATAATAAAGTTTCTTATAACTTTAATATAATCCTCTAAGGTTCTTTGTTAACATGTGACACACTCATGTTTCAAGTTTGGTCCCGATTGAATGTTGTTTGAGCAATTTTTCTTTGTTTTGGACCAAAGTGCAATTTACCCAAATTGAGGGGATATAAAGAAAAATGTCACATGTTGAACATGCCTCATGTGTTGTAGCATCATTATTGAGAGAATGATGCAAGGTGGTGGCCTTTGGAAAGCCGAAATTCCAAGTTTGAACTTGTTTGAACAATGTTGGTACCTTGTGCACCAATTTTGGTACAAATTGTAATTTACCCGAAATGTGGGGTTGATATGCAAATTACCACCTCTATAGTGTTCCTACTTCCTCTATGTATCATTTATAGGAGATAGAATGAATGATACACCATGTTTGATTCCATTATGAATGATGGTAATCTTGGTGATGAAATGACCAAGAAAAAAGGTTGAATTTGGAAGCTTAACTTGAGTTGTATCAAGTTGAAAAGCTTATATATGAGTGCCTATCGGCCATGGAGCCCAAGGAGGTGTTCCATATCGTTTTGTGAACTCTTGGAAAATTCCATTTCTTGCAAAGCAGCTCAAGGAGGTGAGGTGTGACGGCCAACAAGTTTCCTTAGAAAAAGTGTATCAGCTTGACTTAAAATAGTGATTAAACCTAGATGACTTATCCAAATGGATAAGTAATGGACGAATTTGCATCTCAAGATGATCCTCAACCATTTTGCAAGACAACATAAATGATGATGCATGCATGGACACGAATGTTGACACCTCATTTTTGCCTTTCTTCATGATCAACAAGTATATATACCCCTAGTTTCACCCCTTGGTGCAATTTTGCGACCATTACCACCCTCCTACCCTAAGGTATCGTGCATAGAGCTCCCATATCGTGAAGGGATGCTGTGGTATCGTGCATGGGCCTTGGGGTATCGCCCATGGCAAGACCATATTGGCCAAGTAGGTGAAATTGGCCATATAAGGTGATATCGGCCAATAGGGTGGAAAGTTGAGTGTCATATCGTGCAAGTGAGTGCCATATCATGCAAGTGAGTGCCATATCATGCAAGAGAGTTGGCATATCGTGCAAGGGCACAAGGGTATCATTCCTAGGCCTTGGGTGTCGGCCATAGCAAGTGTATCGGCCATACCATGTTGATATTGTCCATAGCAAGTTGATATCGGCCAATTGAAGTGATTTTGGCCACAAGTGAGGGGGTATCGGCCACAAGCAAGTTTATGTCGGCCAAGAGGAAGTCCATATCGCCCAAGAGTGGTAGGGTGTTGGCCATGAAGCTAAGGAACTCAAAACTTAACCCTAAGGTAAGATATAGTTGTCTTCAAGCTGGAATTGAAGCATCGAATTAGGGTTATGATCTACCTTTCTTTTCTTCTTCACCAATTGCTTATCCATGGTGATTCTCCTTGTATATGAAGGAGTTGTGAACGAGCCTTGGACATTTGATAAAGTCATCTTCAACCTTAGGAACATGGAGCTTTGGAGCTTGAAGCTTTGAAGTGGTTCTTAAGGTGGGTTTTATAACTTGAACTCAACCATGTTATTATTTTTCACCTAAATTGTTATAATTAGTGAAATACTTTTAATTCCAAAATTTCCTGAAATAGTTAATGAAATTATGAGTTCTAGTAATTTCTTAGACCTGTTTCCATGAACTATAACAGTTAGAACAAAGGTCTAGAGCTTGAATATGATGGTATCACCTTATAAAAGTGATATCGGGTGCAAGCACACAAGAAAGCACATTTAACCCGATATGATGATGCACCTACTTCACTTGAACGATATGGATATGAATGAATACATTGTTGCACGATATGGGGGTGTAGTATACACCTCTTTCATGATAGGAAATCTATTATAGACTCCATGCACGATACAAGGTCAATTGTATACTTGTTAGTTGATAAGAAACCCTAAATTGGGTAACCCGATATAAGTGAAGTATAACAAGTGCTATTGCACGACATGGTTGCACGACATGGTTGCATGACATAGTTGCATGACATGGTTGCATGATAGGGTTGCACGATACACAACCCTAGACGATATGGTAACCCTATCCCGTCATGACTAACCCTAGATGGTGACTAGCCCAATAGGGTGATTGAATGTACTTCTAGCCCGACATGGTGATGGGTTGATACCTCATAAGTATCATGGGTGACACATACATACAACTTGTGCCTGATATGAGGTCAAGAAGGTACCTCATGCCCGATATGGAGACAAGTGCAAGTCTTAGCCCGATATGGTGAGTGTCTATACACCTACAACCCGATATGGTGAACATATGCACATGATTTAAACCTATACACCTTGTAAAGGTAAGGCCAAGACACTCTTAGGAGTGATGAGTGTAACACCAAGTAATGGTGTGGATAATACCTTGATAGGTGAAACACCTAGAGTGGTTGATAATGGTTAATCCTATATCAATAATGCCTTAACCCGAGATGAGTTCATATCATTAATGATGGTTGAATAATTCAATTGTGTGACTTATGACCAATACATTACATGGTAAATGTGATGAGCTAGTGCATAAAGTATTAGGATGGTACATACCCTAATATAAGATAAGTTGATGAATTTAAGTAAAGCTAAAAGTGATGAGGGAAGTGATACATCAAGACATGATAGATATCACATCCAGCACTTCAAGGTTGATGTACCTTGATGCACCTTAAATCCAATATACTTGGATGAGTAGCACATGAAGTGTGTTATGTCAATTTTTACATTGAGATGTAATAAGTTTAATGCACTTTGATAAGTGTAGGCTAACATACCTTGAGAAAGGGTTAAGCCAAGTTAATAAATTATGATGTAATCATACCCTAGTAAGGATGAGAGACGAACTCATACCTTGCGTTGATGATTCATTTAATGATAAATGATGAGAATAAAAAAGTATGATTGAATACTCATGATATCAATCTTTTCTCATAGATGTGTGGAGCAATGAATTAGGGTTTGATCATTGGTAATATGATCTTGAAAACCTAAATGGTTAATAATGGAAAACCCTAACCCTAATGAAGGGTAATGATATGTAAGAGAAACCCTAATCGATAAGAAAGGAAAATCCTAACCCTAATGATGGGAAGGTTGTATTTCTCTTATTGCATAAGCCTTGTAAGGCATGTTAAATACTTACATAACAAGTATCATGTGAATAAGTTGTTGCCTAGTGAGAGGTGACAAGATGTGTAATGGCCTTGTGAGCCATGTGAATAAGTTGTTGCCTAGTGAGAGGTGACAAGATGTGTAATGGCCTTGTGAGCCATGTGAATAAGTTGTTGCCTAGTGAGAGGTGACAAGATGTGTAATGGCCTTGTGAGCCAAGTGAATAAGTTGTTACCTAGTGAGAGGTGACAAGATGTGTAATGGCCTTGTGAGCCATGTGAATAAGTTGTTGCCTAGTGAGAGGTGACAAGATGTGTAATGGCCTTGTGAGCCATGTGAATAAGTTGTTGCCTATTGAGAGGTGACAACATGAGTAATGGCCTTGTGAGCCATGTGAATACTTGCACAACAAGTGAAATGAATACCTTGGTCTGAGCACCTAGCGGTAATGGTTACTTGTTATAGAGGTAACAATGTTATATGACGATCTTGGGGTTTGAATACCCATATCCAGCAATCATGATAATGATTATGTGAAGGGATGACAATTCCCAGTAATGTGATAAGGAACTGAGATCCCAAGTATCATGTGTTTTAAAGATTTGAAAAGTACGTGATAGATGTATTATACCTTTCTTTGTAGCATTTGTCATAATAATTCATGTGTGCAAACTTGATTGATGCTAAAAGAATATTGTAATGCACTTAATTAATCAAGTGGAATTTTATCATGTAGTGCCCTGGCCATAGATCCAATATCGCCAGCAACTGGTGATGGTGAAACAGGTTCTCGTATGGGTTAATATGGAGTGCAAATTGTTGTATATGCGGGGTTGCTCCTAGCCACAAATAGGAAGGTTAGAGTACAACTTCGGTTGTAGACTCCAGAGCACGGTTTCAGGCCCGTGGCTCAGGTCGATAAGAGCATGGTGAATAGGCCCATGGCTTAGTGTGATAGAGAATGAATGCATTCATGGCTCAGGGAGCACGGTGAACTGGCCTGTGGCTCGATTCACTAGCGCCGACACCTGTACCAAGGTGGGCTAGGTAGAGGGTAGCCTGACCCTGTGTGACTAAGGTCACTTAAGCAAGAGACTGTGGTCCTTCTTGTGGTCTCGCACTGACCGAGACGTGGGAGGTCATGGAGTCTGGCTCTTCCATGGACCTTGTATGGTACCGATTTCGACTTCGCAATGGTCGGTTGGATTTGAGCGGTACGGCTCACTTCCTCAGGGCTTAAGTGTGATTGTAAAATGTAATCAGTCGTGTAGCATATCTGCCTAAGGATCGAATATGTAAAACATTGCTTGATGTGCAATACAGTTACACATTATAGTTGATAGATGTTATTTATGTTTCTTTACATTCCTTGCAAAGCAGATAGATGAATTATAATCTACCATGGGTAGATGCAATGTTCTCCTTATGAATGGAGATTACTTAATTCTGTTTATATAGTGAATTATCCTGGTTGTTAATATAAAAAGAACCCCTGCTCAGTTTATAACTGCTTAATCTGCAATAATAATATGGTCGGAGGAGAGTTATATCTCTCGCTGGGACAATTACAATTGTCTCACCCCCGTGGGATCCAAATTTTTAGGTGGACATGCACAAGGAGGTGAAGACCTTTTTGTAGAGGAAGAACAACAACTGAGGCAGCAGTCACAACTCAGGTTGAGTGTATTGTCTGTCATGTCTTGTAGATATGAGTCCTATGTGTCATCTCTATACTCTCAGGTCCTTGGAGTTGGTTCGTACTGGTTTTATGATCAATAAGAAATTTTTGCTTACACACCTCGAGGTTTTATGTTGCTCATGTAAAGTTTTGTAAAGCAACTGTTATATGTTATCCTCGAGATGAGATGTACCAGATATGTACAATGTGAATAATGATGTATATAAGGTTTTAGACCTTTCAGTAAGAGTTTTTCTTGGAATGGATCTCTTTGAAAAATGGTTTTAATTTTTAGTGATTTTTGTTAATCTGCTATTTATGTTTAATTCTGCTTAATTAGTAACGATTTGGTTGTCTATCGTTATAGGTTTAATGGGGATCTACCATAGGTAAGGTAGTATTCGGGTCCACTACAGGGATAGCACAGAGGATAGGGTACTCATGGATCACAGAGTTATATTTAAAATGGTATCTTCGTTGATAAATGATTAATTGAATGATTATGTTGTTATCATAGTTGCAAGTTTATTGTTTCCCCCCAAATACCAGCTTCGGCTGACCGACGTTTTGTTTGTCGGTGTTTTAGGTACAAGCCAAATGGACAAATAGTAAATCATCATATTGTGAAATACATGAAGTAAAATACAAGGAGTATTAGTTAGAATAGAATCCATAAGTGGATAGAAGTTTAGAGATCCAAGTTTTCAAAAAGGTATGAAAAAGGTTTATTTTCTTACAGTTTTCCCGTTTAGTCTGTTAAAATTTGATAATTGTTCTTGGTTAATTGTCGAACCTTTAATCCGGAAGTTATGGGTGTGGCTTCGACCTCTCAGTCTCCCTTAATTGGGGGTTATCGGGAGGTGGGGTTGTAATATTTGGTATCAGAGCGTAGGTTCCTCACTTAACCATGAATAATTATTAAATTTTACAAACTACGTAGAACCCAAGGGAATTATTAGAGGATTATCCAAAAGACGGAGGTGCCTAGAAAAGGGTCACGACCAGGGGATGACAATATTTTCCTCCGCACCACTAGTCAGAATATGAGGACTCCCGGATTTGTGTGACTGCCTGGCCAAAGTCTTAGGGTATGAATCGAAATAAGATACCTTTAGGACTTTCACATCTTATTCATCCCTTATCAACTCAAATGTTGTTAAGGATTATAAGGATTAGGGTTTTCTCTCTCCTCCTCACCCTCTTGAGGTATGGGTAAGGTTAATAAGGTCTAAGGAATCCTCCACCAAATTAATGAAAAGTATGTACATAAGATTTCATGGACATAGGCTTAATAGATTAAGCGCAAACTAAAGGATAGATACATGCTTAGGTCGTATAACATAAGTTGTCATGCCCTCAAAAGAGACATGAGGCTAGACCTTCTTGTTAGGAGGATAAATAAAGAGAGTTAGTCTTGGAGATAGAGATCTCCGTTGTAGGTAGAGACCTGGCACATCCTCTAAGGATGATGTTAACCCTAACCATAAGTGAAGGCTAGAGAGAGAGACAACATGATGAGTTAGATGTCATGGTAGACCAGGTGGTTGGATAGTAATGTCATGGATGCTATACGAGCCATGTGAGGTTGGATGACCGATTACCTTTGACGACCAACCCTGGGAAGGGTCGAGCAGTGGAGAGTGAAGGATAGTTCCTTCATTGTTGAGGTCAGAGAAGAACCTATGGAACCCCATGAACTTATATGAGCATGGCTTAATAGGCACCCATAATGTATCAGTTGTGTGATAAGTAGGTTGAAACCCTGGTCAGGAGAGTTTGATGGATAGCTTATGTGATAATCATAAGGGGCTATGGATAACCTTAAGTGAACATAAGTTGAACATAGGCTTCATCTAGGTAGGGGCATGCTTTTTAGGTTGATCCTTCATGAAGAGAGGACCTCTAATGGTGAGGTTCGGTTGTAGGGTTAGCTCTAGAAAGATGGCAGGAAGCCAAGCAAGAAGGTTGGAAACCTAAAACCCCGAGATATGAGGAACAGTGGGGAGTCGAGGGTGATGCGACCTAAGTGAATGTTTGTAGTTGCCTCATGCATGCTCCCTAGACTCTGATGATATCTTGGTGGCCTTAGAAGAACTAAACCCTAGAGAGAGGATGAGTCTGCTAATACCTCTGTACCTATGTTATAGATGAGAAGAAGAGTTACTTAAACCATGTAGAGGTTTAATAACAGGTTGAAAGGCCTTGTACCTTGTTGTTTGTCCTTAAGGAGGACTCGACTCTAAAGTGTTGCTCAAGTAGAAGGTTGACAGGAAGTGTTTGTCATGCCTTATACTTTCCTGATTCATGGATAATAGATTGAGAATGTACTTGGTCATCAAAATGAACCTATGGTTCCTAGGCCTAAGAGGGGAAGTGGGGTACCTAATGCTCATGATGAGAGTTGAGTTTCTATAGAAGTGAGCATGGTACTTCTTATGTAAAGAAGAAAGGAAAACAACTTAAAATTTAAAGGTATGTTTGATGAACCCCTCACAGATAAATGGATGACATGGGAAGGTATGATCATGATCAAGTGTTGAGGATGAGAACAAGTATGACCCATCATGGTTTAGTAGGTGGTCAGCTTGTTCCTTAGTAGCTTACTAGGGTTAAGCATGCTCAGGTGGATGTAAACCTGAGGCATAAGGATGTTTGTGACCTGTGTTATCGAGGTGAAGTTTTCCTCCCATCCTGGGAGAAGGGACCCTTTGGTGGGGAGTTTACCAGTTTTGTTGGTTTAAGTAACCTAAAGAGGTCTCATAGGATCGTGAGAAGCTAAGTGAAAAGTACATGGTATGAGAATGAACCTGTAGACCCATAGATATCCATCTCTAAGTGCAGGTGGATGTGTTACCATGGAGGTAACCGGTATGGGGCCTGACCAATGTAGGCAGGTCATCATGACCCCTGTGAAAGGATGAAAGTCCTCCCTAGAATATAGAGAGAGATGAGAAATGCTTGGGTAAGGTTCTAAGTTGGACATGTACTATGTTAGAATCCTAAGTCTATCCTAGGGTCACGTAGGGATAAGACTGATGGAAGTAGGTTGCCTAATTCCCTAGTTGCACATGACCATAGGGTCGGGAGGTAACAACTATCATTGTCTGAGGACCATGGGTTTGGAGATTGATCACCTTCATGAACTCATGGGACCCAAAGGGTAGATGAGTAGGGCACTCTCTGGAATGCATAAGGGAAGAGGGATGACCCCAAAAGTGCCGGCACCCTATAGAACTAGAGGGGATGACCAAGGATTGTGTGTAAACCCAAGAAGGTTCGAAACCAGTGTTCCATGGAAGTAACCTTGATATCAAGATGATTGTGATGTAGAGACGTGCGTGTCACGTTTCAACCTAGATTTGAAGGTGTACCGACATGGTGGGATGTACCATCTCTACTCTTAGAATAGGAAGAACTCTGTATTTGGATTGTAACCAAATGCTTATTTCTTCTTGTTATGGGAGTGAGAGATAGGACAATATGCGTGCCATACACCAAGGATAAAAGATGATTTGGTTTGGAACGTTGCCATGAGATATGGGGACAAAGAAGATAACATACCCTGGTAAAGTGAATGATACATGGATGGTTTGCAAACACTAAAAAGAAATAAGGTAGTCATTTTATAAGGATTTTTTTAGCATGAGCTATGAGTTATACCAGGTTGAGTTCGAAAACCAAAGGAATAAGCTCAGAATGTTCTTGATGAAGAAGAACTTAGGGCTAAGGTGAGATAATAAGTGGCATACAGGAAGGTGTATGTCATCAATATTACCTAATACATAAGAAGGTGAAGTGGTAATGGATGCTCTGGTTGAGATATGTCTGCCTAGTTTGGTTGTTAGACTAACCCTAAGTTTGGAAAAGAGGATATGTTTGGCTAACACTAATGTAATGAGATCAGTTAATGGTTGTTTGGTCTGGGTCTGTATTTTGCAATAGAGGCTTCATCATATGCTTTTGTGACATCCAGGGTCCAGTCTTGGATCTTCAAGATCATATTTTGTGAGATGGTGGGATACATGGTATGGACTATGAGTTTACTAATGCTTTCAATTCTTTACATGTCATGATTCCTTATTTTGATCTTAGTTGTTTCTCTAATAAGGGCACCGTACCCACTAAAGCCCAAAATTCTATGGCGGGTGCCATTTCTAGCAAAATTGTTAAGGAAATGGATGTTCAGTTTAACATTACCATTAGACAAAAAGTAGTATTCATGTATTTGAAATCTAAGCAAAATCAATATTTTCTTCTTGCTATTCCTATTGACAGGCTTGGACTGCACATGTCACCAATAGAAAGGTATGTCTTATTTCTCATAAGGCATGCTTAGGTACCTTTGGTGAGCATGCAGTTCATTGCAGGGATCTCCTGTAAGGAGTGGGACCCGATAGTGGGCCCACTCAATGGTAAAAACACGAGCCATGTAATAATTAAGCAGCAGAAAACATAACTATTTACAAAGTTACAAAATATTCTCATGTACATAACTTTGTCACCCTAAGGGTGGCATATAAAATGAAAAGATTACACCAATTCACACATATGCCCATATGTAGAGGGTAACAAGGCTATCTCAAGTTGTCCTTATGTCCATCAATTAGCTCACAAACATCCTGAGTCTTTGTCATGTCAAGCACCTACACCTGGGTGGAGGGAACACCTAGAAGAATAGGAAAACAAGATATGTATCAGAAAAAGTTGAGTATGTACATTAGAGGATTAACTAGGGCATTAAAAGTAAAGTAAGATGTTCCCATCAAAAGGGGGCCATCAAACCTAGGTAAGTTTGAATGAGACGTACCAAAAGTTTGCATGTTTCCTTCTCTATTTGATGTATGAATTATCGTATGAGATGCAACTTCCGTAATATGGTATCTTGATATTGCTTGCCTAACAATTAGCTCCATTGTTGTCATAGTATCACTACTGAGTCATCAATGGTTGGAACATCTATAAGTTCAATACATGAACTTCTAGATCCATATAGTATCACTCTATGTTCATAACACAAGTATACTCCGCTTCCATTATAGAATAGTATTAATGGCTATTAGGTCAGAACCTTTCCAACTAATAACATTTCTCCTTTAAAACATATTTTAATTTGGGATCACTTTTGTCATTATGAAAGATTGCATTGATGTAACCCTTTACATCCAATTCTTCCTTCTATTACTATCCTTATTGACTAGCAATCTATCCTTAAGTACTTCTCAAGCACTAATGGATGTCTTTAATGAATTTCCAATAACCCTTATTGGAATTTACCATTGTCTTGTCATGTCCAATACATACAAGATTATATGGGATAAATACACTTATACCATTCATAATAGACCCACTGCTACAACCTATGGCATATTAATCATGTCATTTCCATTTTTCAAAAGAATTGGAACATAAGGTTCATGAGAGACTAATCCAAATTTTGTCTCTCTGAATCTTTCATGTTGAACTCTTTAATCACATTGCTATTGTATGTGCTCAAACTTCCATTGTGAAACATTCTAGAACTATTTCGTAGGTATTGATCCTTATCTCATAAGATGTTTCATCTGAATCCTTCATTGTTGAAGGGGTCTATAATGCCATTTCTCAATATTCACAATAATGAGATGTTATTTCTCATCATATGTGGAATGCTCCCACTAAATATTTTTAATCACATATTATATCTTTTATCTTGATTCAAGTCAATCTCTTTGATTGTCTTGTCAAAATAAAAGATTCCATCTCTAATATGCTTGTTTCAACCCCATATTTGACTTTGTAGTTTATAGAGTTCATTTTCATTCCTTGAGGTGATGAAACCTTTTAGGTTGTGTCACGTACACATCAATAGTAGCATTAAACAATCATGGTTTGTGGATAAACCTTTTCAAGAAACTATTTTCTTAATGTAGGTTTCTATCCTTTAGACATATTGGGACATTCCCAAATCATATCATATATGATGTCTAATAAACCATTGAGACGATACAACATTTTAGTGATAGATTTATATTTATGAGGATAAGTAGAACAGATTAATGGATAATAATATAATGACTCATCATGGTATAATTCCTTCATTCTGACAAATCATTATGTTCAAATGGATTTCACTTGTGATACATTATCAAAGTCCTTTCTTTGAAGGTTTTTAAGATCTTGATGTAAAGTATTTCAACATTTGATCTCATCAAAGTTTCTTAATATTTTTATTAAATTCATACTTCATTTATAATCTACTTGAACATTTCAAGAGATTTCCATTTTATTGAGTACATATCATCATATTACCAGTAAATGAATATATGATATATGTAATTATCTATATCATTCATTCCATAAGATCTTCATGCATCATAAGTATGAGGTATAATGAAATTATTATCCTCCCACTACATCTAGTGAAGGATGGCATGTCACTTTGTGTGTAAATAACTCATTTCATGTTTCCTTAGGTTTGATAATCAAGGGAATCTTGATTAACATCAATATGTTTTCTAGACATGCATTTCTTATATGTACGTCCAAGGTGACTTTGATAATGATATTCTTGAGTTATCAATTATAATCCTTTGGTATTAAATTTATTAACACTCATATCAAAGTCTTTTGTACATAAATCATTTGATGTTTGGGCATTTTCATGCAAGATCATATCTTTTGAAATATAAATATTAATATCTTACTTTATTGATATATCATCCTTGTCATACAAGATATGAAAAAAGTAAATGTTTCTATTTGATGGCATAATGAAATAGCAGTTCAAGTAACTCTATTATATGCCCATTGGGATGAGATAAATATAAATCTAGACTAAAGCTTCCTCAACTCTTACTCCACCTTTCCATCTTTGTCCTTCCATGAAGGCTTTTTACTTCTTGTCAAATCCTACACATCAAGTATATCAGGTCTTTGTTTGGTATCACATACCAAGAAAAAGTAATTAAATGTATCTTATAATGTTTATACCTGAAGTGGAGGCCTCATTTCCTTCCTTCTTCTTCTTTAGTTCCTCTAACAGAGTGAGCAATTTCTTTATCAATGTCCAAGCTGGTGGCAATGGTGACAATCACCTCTTATTTTTTTCACACCTCCTTTTTCCTTGAGATATGAAGACTTGGGCTTTTGGCCAGCTTTAGAACCCTTCTTAGCTTTACCTTTTCCTTTAGAATTCCCCTTTCCCTTGTTGATCATCATCACAGACTTGGGCTTGGTTTTCTTCGTTTGTGTCTCAGTTGTTATCAAAATGCCCAACAACTCTGTCAATGACTTGTCAAATCCGTTCATGTTGTAGTTCATGACAAACTGACTATAAGACTCTAGCAGAGACTATAGAATCACATCAATGGCCAACTCCACATATCAGATTATCTTGAGAACATGAGGACCTATTAGATGTCCTTCTGCCATGTTACATTTGAACAGTGCCTTGGAGACATCATATCTCTGTTGCCTTTCCTGATCGTGGAACTCGTTCTTGAGATGTGTGTCCATCTCAATCACATATGTGTTCTCATGATGCCTCTGCAACTCATAGTTCATGGAGCATAACAACAGACACTTGACATCCATGACACTTCAATTTACTTCTTTTAAGCATCCCAGTCAGCCCTTGGTGCATTTTTCAGGTGGTTCCTTTAGTTATGGCATCTCCAGGACATAGAGCTTGCACTCCTATGTGAGAACCATTCTCAACGTCCCGAACCAGTCATGGAAGTTGTTCCCAGTTAATTTGTCCTTCTCAAGGATCGATCATAGAGAAAAGTGATTGTTGTTCATTGCCATTTGATTCTATAAGAGAATTTGCAACTTTGTCAAAAACTCATTTTTGATTTGATTTAATTAGAATTTGGGCAATAATTATTAGGTATTTAATTCATTATTTTGTTCCAATTAGCAACCCTCGATTATCAATTTGTAAAACATCATCAAAAAAATTTCTAATGAACTAAGATAAAAAATGATCCAATTATTACCCGACCTACACCAGCGTTCATAATCAACCATTAAGGTAAGCAATCATGCCAATTGCATCATATGCAACTCTTGGATAGATGATACGCACAACTCCTTTCCATAATCCTCTACATTCTTCTGGGCTTAGACTCTATAAGAATCACTAGTTAATCTTGATCCAATAGCCAATATGATAATAATGCACCCCTCTTTGGCAGCACCTACATTACTACTATCACACTTCCATGAGGTAGACGGCGCACCACACTTTTGTGTAAGCTACACTAGATCGACCAAGTTTGTCATGTGTATTTCTATTGGAAAGCATCTAAGACTTAATATATTTTATTGAGGGATATATATATACACTATATCCAATCACCATATATATAGTATATATAATGTACATACTACATCCCACAACATAAACATGAAATATAAAACAAAAAGTGATGGTTATAGCCATGTCTACTTGTGATTCCTTGGAGCCAAAACGAGTTACTACCACCTAGGTCAATCATGACATCTCATGTATGAATTATTTGTTGGTGTAGATATGTTCTTTCCAATCTGAGTAGATTGGTTCAACCCTTAAAATGGTCATCTCACCTCTTGGCTAGTTGGTTAGTCCTCCGGGGCTTTCGTATGGCCTCCATTCCAACTGATGTTTGGACTCCTTCCAAACGGTTGGTTGGTTCTACCAGGCGATCATAAGGATCTAGCATTTTATCCTCCATGGCCCTCCAAACAGTCAGCTTGTCTCACGAACTGGTCATCTCATTCAACGATGATCACCCTCTTTATAGTTGCTAGAAAAGAAACTGTCCTATTGCTATGAAAGTCCTACATTTTAAGGAGAAACCTCAAGTTACATTCAAGGGGAGCAAAGGTAGGAAAGAATTAACTTTACATTTGGAGGAGAGAGGTAAAGGATTGATACATAGATTGGGATAAATAGGAATAAAACTATACCATACAACCACAAATATATATTAGGTATTGGCCATAACCATGCCACACATCCACCATCAAAATTTCTTTTAGGCCGACCTGTATAAATTTCATATATATGTATATATGTATGGGATTAAGAGAGAAATATTTCTCTCCCCCTCTCCCATAACCCGTGGCGGAGGCCAGACGCCCAGGAGGGTGATAAATCAATAGATGCTTCTCTGTGTGGTATTGAACTCGGGTCCCTTCATTGGGGACTAGCGGAATTCGCCAACCGGGCTATTCCCTTGCCGGCATATATGTATATATGTATGATTGTATGTAAGTATGTATGTGTGTGTGTATATATATATATATATATATATATTAGTTTGGGATTATGCAGTCTTTTATCAGATACACATATGAGACAGTTTGTATGTAATAAATAAACATTAAAACAAAAATCTGATCATATTGATTATCCTAAAGCATAGTAAATTAATGTGGCTCTAATACCATGATTGGAAAATAGGGGCACAAAGTATAGCAGCGGAAATAAATTTTTTATCTATCTATATTCCCATAATAGCAAGACCTCATCAACTACAATGAAATAAGAAGGATAGTTTAATTAGTTATACCTGGTCCATGAGCAAGTCCAGCATCAACAACTCACTTCAAAGCAATTTTATACTAGTTGCTCTTGGATGGTGGTTGTGTAGCTCCTTGTCTTCACCACGAACAACAAACAGAACAACTTCTACAGTGACTCATGTGGTCTCGCCATAGAATGCAGGATGATTTTTCTCTCTTAGCAGCAACCAAAGGACTCCTGCCTCTAGAGTAGTCCACACAGACCAACTAGAACTCATGTCGTTCAACTAGAATAGATAGGAAGGAATTATCCATCCCATTGGTGTACTAGTCACCAACTTGCTCTCCCACAATAATGATCCTTAATTAATCTCTCCAGTCACTATCCCTCCCTAGTCAGGTAGGACTTGCTTGGGCTCTCTCAGTTACCAAAATCATATAAAACAACAATTTATAGAGCAACTAATTCTCAGTTGTTGTTGTTGTGTTCTGGGAAACCCCCAGTACCCCTCTATTTATAGGCGTGGTCAGTGCCAGGGTTCCCAATCTGTGCCAAATTTGTGCCAGAGTGGAAAGGACCAGAAGATCTTCAAATTTCACAGCCTGCAAACCATGAGACGGTCGTCTGGTGATCCAGACGGTCATCTGGTCACACAAGACAGTCATCTCGTACTGCCATATGGTCATTTGTAGTTTTCCAATCACACATGAAATTAGCAATTCGATTCCAATTAATATTACATATTCATTTCTTGTACCACAAGTATCGTGCAATCGAACAAGTTTGGGAAACATGCATAACTCTATTCGGCCCCAACTGAGTCATCTCACCCATGCGAGACACCCATCTCACTCTCCCAAATGGTGGTCTAGTGAGCCTGAGGTAAGCCGATTGGTTCAATAGATTGAACCGGTCAGTTCACTCCTCAATTTGGGCAGAATTTAGCCAATTCGATCTTTGATTAGCTTGACAACCCAAACGACCATATCTATACTTGAGATGCCCATTTGGCTTGTCCAAATGGCTGTTTCAACACTTGAGATGGTCGTTTGGCAGTTCTGTCAACCAATTCGTTGTGTGAATTGAATACCTAAACACTTTAGTAATCAATCCAATCACCATTCAAGATAAACTCCTCTTCTAGATGAGTTCCTATGTGTGAGACCATATAGGTCCGATATCACGTTGGTAGTGAATGTCTATAAATTGAACCTACAATCTATGCCTAGTCATACATCAGTGCTACCCAAGTGAATGGAAAGTTGGAGAACAACTTCAACCTACAATCTGTGTAAGGTGTTGCAGTTATTGTATATTTTGTTTGTCTCTGATATTCTGGATGAACTTGAGGCATGGAATCCTTATCCTCTCAACGTTCAATCCATGTTCCTTGAACCAAGAGTAGATTGTATGTGATAATATGACCTCAATATCATCTATTGATTCACATGTTCATGTGCATGTGTTTCTCACTCTTTCTTGTCAAGTGGATAGGATATCATACTCTAGTAGAAGGGAAGAATATCATATCTATCACTCACAGTCTATCCCCATGTGTCAAATTTACCCCATCATCACCTTTATAACAACCCACGTTTCAAAATTGCATTTGATGACATCAAAGCATACCCAACTACATGTGAACAGTGTAGTGATTTTAGGTCCAAGAATCACAATCACCGCCTTCACTATGAGAGATGACTATGACCACCAATGATGGTTTCCATGTTTCACTCTCAAGGTGGGTCTGTCAGATACACTATTCTCTAACATGTATCTGTGTGCTTGGTTTGATATTTCCATATATTGATGAATTAGATTCTATCATGAATTAACCCACACTCTAATCTTATGTGTACCAATGTCTATTTACCTTCCACAATAACAATTGAATAAGGACATAATAAGAATGTACATACTCTTAGCATTCGTATGATCTCATTCTTCCAAGTCATGAACTTGACATACACCATTGTGAGTATTGTTGTTCATTCAACATTCATAATCTTTATTCACTATCTCAGAATTGAATGAAATAAAATAATATGGAAGATTGACTTTATGAGTATTAATCAAATCCTTTATGGTTTATGCCATGTCAATCATCACATGATTGGATCTGTGGTCATACCTTGCCAACAGATGACATTTTGTTTCTTATCAATTTTGTAGATTAGAACTACCTCCACGACATAGTCACTAGCATCACACATGATCTCAAAAAGATGGTACCAGTCTAGTTCTCAGATAAATTAGTGTGGTGGTGATAGTGGCCTACAAGGTGTTAGAGCTTTCCATGCAAGATTCATCATAGGAGAAGACAACTTCCTTAAGAAGAAGGTTGGTAATAGGCTTGGAAATATTATAGAAGTCCTTGAAGAAATTGCAGTAGAACCTGGTGTGTCTTAAGAAAACACATACTTCATTGACATTTGTCGTGGTTCAACCTTTGAAATAACTTCAATTTTTTATTGTCAACTTTATCCTCCTATTTCACATTCTATGGACAAGGGCAATGCCTTCCTTCACCTCGAAGTGGCATTTGTCCCAATTTGGCACCATATGTGCTTCTTCACATTTTGCAAACACCAAGGATAGGTGATGCAAACTAGAGTCACAAGAGTCACCATAAACATATATATCATCAATGAATACTTCAAACACTGTCTCCATCAAACCTATAAAAATGACAACTATACAATGTTGAAAGCGGTGGGGGCATTGCATAACCCAAAGGGCATCCACCTAAAGGCGTAGGTGCCAGAGGACCATTTGAGAGTGGTATTATCTTGATTGCTGATATGAATAGGTATCTAGTAGAAATTGTAGTAACCATGAAGATAGTAGAAAAACTCTTGATGTGCACAACATTCAAGGACTTGATCAAGGAAGGGGAGAGGGAAGTGGTCCTGCATAGTGGATTTTCTTATCTTCTCATAGTCAATTCACATCCTCCATCCCATGAGAGTGCAGCTGATGATGAGTTCATTTTGGTCAATTCTTCACCACTTTGGTATGACCCTTGTTAGGAACAAATTTCATAGACTGGCCCAAGGAGAATCTAAAATGGAGTCACATGTAGTAGAAATTTGATAACCTCTAGACATACTACATCCTTTAGGTTGGGATTCAGTTTGCATTGAGGTTCTCTAGATGATTTTTAGTCTTCAACCATAAGATTCTTGTGCATACAAATGGGTTTTAAAATAGTTGTCTAATCAGTCATTGTATACTCCAAAGTATCCTTTTCTTCATTTGTGAGAACAAATCATCCTCTTGCTCTTATGTGAGGTCTGAATTTGTGATTAATGTGATATTCATCTAGAAAAACATATTTCAGACCTTTAGGTATTTTTTAAAAAAATAGATATCATTTTCAAATCTTCAAATCCTTCCCCGGGATCTTCCTCAAAGATATCTAGATGGAACCTACATTCGGTGACTTGTTAACCATCAAATCAGTTTGTCTTGAATGGAAATGGTTGTTGGAAATGGGCCTTCAAAAACATCATATTTCTGTCAAAGTTGGGATAGCTTGTCAATGCAATCTAGTAAGAATACTTCCTCAAGGAAGCTATGTTCTTTCATGATATCAAACACCCTAAACTCTAGTATTTCTCTCCCCAATATTGGAAAAATGGTGCTTGTGTTGACATCAAACAATGCATGGGCTGTTGCAAGGAATGGTCAAACAATGATTAGAGGATACCATAGATCATCCTTGATGTTTATAATAGCAAAGTCACAAGGGACATAAGCATCCTTCCTAACCTTCATAGAAATGTCCTCTATGATATCCATGGGCTTCTTTATTGATGAATCTGTTAACTGAATGGCTATTACAGTAAGGAGAAGCTCAGTGAATCCCAACATCTGGAACATATTTTATGCCATGATGGATATTCTTGCACATAAGTATGCAAGTCCTTTCTTGCAAGTGTTGTCACCAAGGTAGATACTAGTACTAAAAGAATCAGGACCCTTCTATTTCTTTGGCATGTTATTTAGAATGGTGTCAAAAAATTTCCTTGCTAGTTTCATTGTCTCTTACTGTTTGTGGTGTATTTCTTGGTCAACAAAATCTTCAATCATTTTGACAATGCAAAGATTTTTAGAAAGGGAAACCAAGAAGGAAACTTCCATGTGAAGCTTCTTCATAACTTCCTTTAATCTGAAGAATCTAGCATCTAGTCATGTTTGCTTGAGAAATGCTTGATAGGGGAGCCTTTGCTTGTAGATAGGCATGTCTGGCTAAAAAAATTTAACATGGGGTTTTTCAACACTAGTAGCCCTTCCTGCATCAATATCAAGAGTTGTGTCTTCTATGTTCCTTCTCAATCAACATTGTATGTATCATCACAATCAAAGTTACTAGGGATGACGGCTAGGTTCATTGGAGGGGGGAGAGTACATGTTTCCTAAGCATGTAGAGATGCCCTTCAACTTCTCTGGATGCTTGGGTTGTTCTCACATTGTCAAACAAAAGAAAATGCATAACATCATAGAGAGACATATATCTATTCCAACTAAGAATCAATAGATTTCTAGTAAGCTTGTTGATTGTAAAGCATGGTCTATTGGCTAGAAATCTTGGACCGTTTGGACTAGAGGATATTCTCAATAGATGAAAAGTTGGAATCCATGGAATAAGGAGTAGGCTACAATATCTATGTCTCTTGGTTTGGACTATGAAATTCCTACCCTTGATTGTAACCATGGTTTTAAAAAATTTCTCAGTAATTGCCATGGTCCTGAATTTTTTTTGTTGGTTGTATTGGTACCCTGGACGGCCACGACCTTGGTTGTTCACCTAAGGTGTCCACTACTGTGATGGATTCTCTACACCATCTATATTTTCATACTAGAAACTATAATGGTTTCTAGTCTACTTTGGATTGTAATAGGCATGTCCAGGCATGTTGTTGATGGATTTGAGGTACTCAGTTTTTTGTTCGTATTTAACTTTATTGGGGCGTTGTTCACCATGAAAATATAGAGGATTTGGAAACTAAGGGTTGTGTGGTCATATCCTTTCCATGCTTTCACATAAGATATATGCAGACTTGACTTGCTGATCTAGTTGTTTTGGTTGTCCCTATCTTTCATATGCTTGAAAGGGGACTCAAGTTTGTCTTGTTTCAAGGATATATTATTAAGAAACTCATCTATGGACTTGATCTCAAAACTATCTTTAGTGTTTTCTACCTGGAGGACACCTCCTTGCCCACAACTAGAGTGAGAATGGGTTTTAGAACTTCTCTTTGAAACTTCAACTTCCCAAGCATTGTTGAAGTTATAGAACATGAAGTTTCCTCCAAATGAGGAATCAATAATCTTATTGATGTTGTCATCAACACCATGGTAGAATGTCTCTATCATTTGCAATTGGGAGATGCTCTGATGTGAAAAATATCAAAGGAGATTCTTTAATCATGCCCAACCTTCATCCAAAGTTTCAATGGGAACCATGGTGAATTGCATGATTTGTCCCTTGACTCAATATGTTAGAAATGGGGGTAGTACTTATCAAGAAATATAGGCAAGAGTCCTTCCCAAGTGAACATACAGTCACCCTTCAATGCATTGTACCAACTTCTATCTTGATCAGTCAATGAATATAAAAAAATCCTAAGTTTGATGGAATCTTAAGAAACACCTAGTATTTTATGTAAGACACAAAGGTTGGAGAAGTGTTAGAGGTGATCATGACAATTGTTGCCTCTATTGTTGGAGAAACTAATGTTTTGGAGCAAGGAAATCCATTGAGTGTGGATATAAAAATGTGGGGAGTTGATGTCATATGCACATCTACATGTTATGTGTCAGTGGGCTTAGGGACTGAGAGATCCTTATGCTAATTTTGTTTCCCTTCTTCAAGTTTTACGGCCTCCCAATCTCTATTTTTGGCAGTCATTTCTTATCTTATTTCTTGGACAATATCTTCTCTCTATGCGGTCAAATCCTGATTCACCATGTAATTTATTTCTTCTTCATCCATCTTGTTCTAATATGCTCAGTTCAACCTATAGAAGCTCATATCAATATCAAGATCAAAATCAAGTAGGGTGGAGTCAACACTTTGTGTGAGTGTTAAATACACTTCTAGTACATATTTACAAGGTTTGATTCAAGTAATAAATAGTCCAAGTATATTTGAGTGATTATCAATTAAAAAGAAAAATCCTAATTATCCGAGATGATGGTTTTGAAATCTATTCTGTTGTCCCCGACCACAATGATAATATTTGATATACGTTATTTGCACACACAAATTCCTCTACATAGAATATCCTAGGTTTTAAATCCTTAACAAAATTATAACTAAGTCTCATGTAACTAGACAGATCAATTGCAGTATATTGAAGGGTCAAATCCCCAAATAAAAAAACCTCTTCAAAAGAAGTTGTTGATGACAATATTTAATTCTAGTTGTAGAGAATGATTATAAACCAATGACTGAAATAAAATCTAAAAGGTGAGAAAGGATTAAATGGGGGACTTGAATTCAATATCAAAGGACACTAAGACATTTTATTTTCACTACCACCACCTACATACATATCTCAATTGTTACAACTTAAAGTCACCCCAACAATTAAACTAGAACCAAGTGAATCCACTCCTTTTGGAAAGAAGATTACACTAGAATTGAATCTGTCATGGGCTCAAGATCTCTGTACCAATGATTCATGATTCATTTGTCATATAGGATCCCTTCCACGATCACATATGGAATCTTACACATCCATTTATAGATACAATCATGATCTTCATTGTCTCTACACGTAGGATAATATCAAACATGTTAGTTGAGAGATCAATTAAAAAATGAAGATATAGTACAGGGGATGTGGTACTACCTATCCCTAGGGAGAAGGTCTTCAATCAACATCAAAGAAATAATAAATGTTACAAGGGAAGAGAGGAGAGATCATGTCACTCATAGAGAAGAGAGAGGGACCTAGTGGTTTCTAACTTTTTCAATCTGCTCTAGCCTTAATAGATCCAAAGAACCCCTTCATCATTGTATCCTTTGACTCCTTGTTGTGGACCATGCTCTTCACTTCAATAGAACATAATGAATGATAATTATGTCTAGTAATTGTTTATGATTCTTATTTTCCTTTAGTTGAAGGTTGTGCAATTTTACATTGTTTGTCCCACTGATCAGGAGGCTTGCAAGGGAGATTGCCTAATCCGTCACTTGATAGCATGACTGATGGACTTTGAGAAGCCAATAAGAAAAAGAGATCCTTCAGTCGTCTTCTAATAAGATTTCTAAAGAGGATGAAATATAGGATAATCTACATGGGAGATTGCCCAATCAAAATTTGATCGAAAAATATACAGTCAATGATGTAGGGGGAGAAATTTTAGATTCAGTTGGAGGTTGATCAACATGGGATATCAGTTGATCATGCTTTACTTCGTGGAACTGTGCTATAGGTAGATTGGCCAATCTATAAGTTAGATTTCCCAATCACTAAGTACTGATAAATCATAGTGTCTGTGATATTTTTGAGCAACCTTCTGGTCGACTAATTAGTAAGGGTAATCACCCAATCTAGAGGTTGACTGGGAAAGCTTTGGAATGGGCATGTTGATAAGGAAACTAGGAGGTCTATTCACCCGATCTACCTACCAAAATGTGTTGGCAAGCTCAAATTTTGATGTGAACTAGTCCCAAATCTTGTACATCATCTTGGGAAGAAATTCTTGAATGTTCTGGGGTTGATATGTGCTTTCATCTGCATAAAAGCAAAAGAATTGATCAAAATCCCAGTATTGGAAAACATGAATAAGAATGATGAAACTATGCAAAACATGATGCAAATGGAAGTTGGAATGAGAAAAACTAAGCTAGAAACCACAATGAAAAGGTGACAAAGATGCACTCATCAATATCATATTCAAAGAAGATAATCGATAAGATATTTCTTGCCTTTTTAAATAATGTTACATCAACAGAACCACAAACATAACTATTTCATGGCGAGTAATAAGCACACTCAAATATACAAAAGGTAGGATATGAACTCATATATTCAATACCAAGGGACTTAATGACTAAAACCTCAGTGCTAGAAAATGTAGTACTTTCATGAGGACTAAAACCACATTGCATTAGTAGGAGGAATAAAACCTCAGTGCCCAAAATATAATACATTTGTAGGAGGACTAAAACTCAGAGCATTGGTAGGAAGACTGAAACCTCTGTGCCTGAAACAAATATGGTATCACTACTACTAGTTATGACTAGTAAATTCACACATGTATTTAGCATAAGAAAGATAAAGTATAGTCATTCTCCAATAAGAGATGAAAATATCCAAATATCATCAAGTGGGGTCAAAGGACCCATAAATCGTATTCAACAATCTTCATATACAAGGTACATCATAAGATCATAAAAAGTCAACCACTTGAAAATTAGGGATTCTATCAATTCAGTACTCAAATTAGGTTTACTATAAGGAAATAGGGTGAGTAAGATACAAATTGGGTCCTACAAGCTTATTCAACAACTCAAAAAGATTATAAGATCCATATAAGCATATAACTACTCACATGAGTCAACCTCTCAAAAGAGAGAGAAGTGTATAGGGTAACATATCACAATGAACCGAGAGAGATAAAAAAAACATGGTCAATTGCTCATATGACTAACAATAGATGTCACATGCCTTATACACAATGTACTAAGATCCAAGCTAAAATCCTGATCATGTCAGAGTTCCAAGCCACATATTAAACACATATATGAAATTAGGATGAAGTTCACATCAATAACATAAACCCAAGAAGTTGTGTTTTTATCATTAGCAAATTAGGTTAATAAATCCAAGCCATCATCTTGATTATCTTTGTTGAATTCATAGCATATTTTACTTTATTTTTCTTACTTATAAATTAATCTGATAGGAATTTTAAAAATTGTAACCAATTAGAACAATCCTTAAAATCACATTCTTTAAAATCATATTTAAGAGATGAAACATATACTATTGGTTAGAGAAAAACACCACAATTCCAACATAGATTTTTTTTTTCAAATTTACCAATATTTAAATATGAATTATTAAATATAAAATAATTTATTATTTTTCAAAAGAAAAACTAATTTTACAATAACTAAAATATCACATATAAGATTATCATATCATATATCATAACATTCTAAATTAGTACTTGTGCGCGATCCAAAAGCCGCACATATAATTCAAATCAAGGAAGAAAAGATGAGAAAGCCAATGAGAGCATGACAAATATTTAATAAAGCTAAGGCCAAAGTGATCGTATCATGTGTTCCATTGATCAAGCCATAACAGTGATGAACAACAATGATACAAGGGTGAATCCTCATACCATATCCCCTTTTCATGGTGAGATCTCATGTAACAATCCTTGGAACTATGTTCCAAAGATTGCCATGGTCTCGTCGAGACCTGGAAGATTGTGTGAGAGGATCTATGGCTAAAGAACTCACCCCTTCCATCATAGGTTCTTGGAGTAAAAGGGAAAGATCCAAACAACAAGGAAGAACCAACAAATAAAGGTTTATTTAAGTTCAGTACATCAAGGCCATGCCCCAAATGAATAAAATAATGAGGAATACCATGAAACATGTATCAACGACATTTCACTTTCTCAAGAACATGCCAAAAGAGTTGAGTTTGTGGGGACTTCAACTGGGTTAAAATAATGGAAAACTGCATACATGAAAATCTATTAGAGGCTAAGAGAATGCTTACAGAGGGGTTAATTTCATGAAGATCACAACAATCACTCACAGTTTGCAGTGATCGGGGGAGAAAGTCAAGGATACAAGGATAGCACGTACATCTACATATTCAGTAGAAGATGGGAAAAGGTTTCCTGAGGTCAATGTAGATTTTTGAGTACTTAGGTTTAGACATGAGGTGTCGAAGGTGAGACTACAACTTAGAGGAAGATGGAGTTGAGAGGGTAGATTTTGGGGTTTCTTATATAGAAAACACCAAGGTCTAATTAAGGGCTTGAAATGATTGCAGTTGCTTCCATAAATTGATGGCAAAAGAATTTTGGGAATTGTTGCAAAGGAGAGAGATATTTGTCAAATAGATGACTTAATTTACTGTACATCAATGAATATCGAAACGAGAAAAGAAACAAGACAATGGATGCATTCTGATATCAAGGATAAAGGGAAAGTAATTAATGTAGAAATAGTAAATACTTAGTAAGTGAATGGGACCAAGAAAATAGCACAAAACCTAATGAAATCAAAGTATTAGTGTCGTTAAACATTGTTTTCAATAAATTCATAATCTTCTTTTGTAATTTATTTTAGGGATCAAATAGGTTCCAAATAAACTCGAATTTTGCAATTAAGCTAATAGGACATGTAGAATCCAAATGTAGGCTTAGTTTCTTCTTTTGCAGTCATTAATACATCATCTAATATTTTAGCGGTTAACTTTTATTTTGTTACCATAATGGGATTGGGGCATGTAGGACTATTCTTTAAATCTCAAACTCGGCAACCAAGCTAACTGAGACCCAATGAATATGATTTTGGAATTATATCTCAATTTTGAACTTTCCTTTTATAATTTCTAATATTTTTTTATTATTATCTTTATATTTATTGCAATATAATATCATTATGATCAACAGTCATACAATTGAGTTCTACTAACTTCACATTGATATTGAAAGGGTTATTTAATAGTATTATACACAAATAGGTTACTTCTCTCGATTGCAGCTTAATTTCATTAATGCCAACATAAACTTATATAGTATCATGTTATTCTTATCTTTTTACATTATATCCCCAATTATTACTCCACTTTATAAATTAAGCATGCATTACCTTTATTAGCCACCATGTGTATTTAGTCATATCCAATTAATCGTTATCACATTTTAGCCATTATATATGCATTAGTGAACCATGAATAATCTTCTTCATAATTAATGAATATCATTTATACATCAACCATCACTTGGGTTATTGAATGCATTTCAGAATTATTTAGGCATCTTATGTTATTGTGACAATTAATGAAGCTAATGCATCACATGAGGTACCAAACATATGTAGATTGGGTTGGTTAATAATAATGGACAAGGGTTAAGGGCAACTAGGGCATCTTTCACAACATCATACATATACCCAAGATGAGGGTAGCTCATATATCCATTTCATCATCATATGATGGTTTATACATTTAGGGTAAGATTAGGGTTACATATGACCTTATTTAGGGTTTATACATGATTTATATAATTACATGTGTATTTAATTTTCATGAAGGTACAAACTAGTGCATTAGGGTTTATATGTATCCTTCTTTGACCAAATCTATAGATTTAGTCATGATATCATTGTAAATATGAATGTTAGGTTTTACTAGAGTCAAAAGGGCCATATTTCAATATGTTACAACACTCCACCCCTTAAATAGGATTTCATCCTCAAAAAATAATCCATACATTATTAAGGAACTACTCTCCACCCCTGAAAATGGTTAACCTAATAAGATAAATTAAACAACTTTTCAAGGGATTAGGGTTACAACTTAAACATAAGGTTGTGTTTAGGATATACATAGATCATGCTACCAATAAAAAGGTCAATACACCTAGGGCTGAGATTTAGGTCCTTGTGTTTCTAACCTGACAACCATAAATTCACATGAGCATTCAAAAAGTCATTGGATAAAACTTTATACAACTTAAGGGAGACAAAAGGGGTAGGTCAACTAAACCTTCAGTAGAATGCACACTTTCCTTATCTCATTCCCTACCCAAAACAATGGATTGAGATTTCTATTCTAACTAATTTTAAGGGTTATATGTGAAATATAATACACCACTTCGTTGTGACAGTTCAAAAATGCAATGATGAAATCCGTAAATTGTTATTGTACATATTATAGTGTAATGGAAAAATAATTTTATCTGATGAAATCTATTTGTGATAAAAAAAGATGGGTCCAAAATCAATTGCAAGAACCAAGTCACAATTTCCCATACATGATATCCTTATCAAGTAGTTTCTTATTTCTCATGCTAAATTCCACCCTAAAGTCAAATCTTAACACCCAAAGAGATATGTCACCATTATCCTATATTATAGGGTATTTGCTTCTCTCTCCCCTCACATTAGGGTTTACAAATCAAGATTCTTATTATGCCTCTATTTATTCAAAAACTATCTTCCAGAATATCGGGAACAACTTAGATAAATTATAAGGTAAACATCTCAAGTAGATGGTGACAATTTTAGGTAAGGGTCCTACTTAGTTATTGGAAAAGATATACCTAAGGAGATCAAATTGTAATAGTCATGATATGATTGCCTTATATCTAATACCATCTTGTAAGGAGTGGGACTCAAGAGGGGATTAACTCCTTACTCAATGGAGGAATAAACCCATATAATCCAAACACACTGACAAGTATGTTGAAGTAGGTGTACATTCTTCATTTCTCAAAAGAATGGTACAAAAATAGCAGAGGAATAAAATACTGTGACCATATTCAATATACAAGATTTCATTACAATACCCCAATTAGGGTTTACATGGAAGAATCAACATCTTCTGTATGCAAAGGGAATTCCATGATTTCAAGTATATATCCTAAGATTCAGCTTCAGTAGTCCAAGTTCAAGTTGTCATGTCAAGTCCTCCATGTCCTCTTCCTAAGGGGTTGGAAGAATACCCTATAGAAAAAGACAACATGGAAGTTGTCAAAATAAGAATTCTGGTATGAGCATATAAAAAGTGATTGGAAAATTTGAAGTCAAATGGTAATAATATACTGAAAAATGATTCCCAAACAAGAGGGAAAATCAAGAGAACATTCAAACAAGATAATAAATAAGACATTTCTTGACTTTTTAAACAATGTAAAATCAATGGAACCACAAACATAGAAGTAGCATGGTGAGTAATAAGCATACTAGCATATACAAAAAAGTAGGACATGAACCCATATACAAAGGGATGGGAGGACTAAAACCTTAGTGCCAAATAAATGTAGTATTTATAGGAGGACTAAAACCTCATGCATTAACATGAGGAGTAAAACCTTAGTGACCAAAATATAATATAATGTAGGAGGACTAAAACTACAGTGCATTTGAAGAAAGACTAAAACCCCCATTCCTAAAATAAATATGTTGATCACTACTTCTAGTTATGACTAGTAAAATCACATATTGAATACAGATGGCAAGATAAAGTATAGTCATGCTCAAATAAGGGTCCAAATCATCCAAAAACAATCAAGTGGGGTCAGAGGATCCCTAAACAAGTGTTCAACAATCTTCACAAATAAGATACATCATGAGATCATAAAAAGTCCACCACATTCAAACTAGGATATATTGAAAATAAATACTCAAACATTGGTCACCACAAGGCAATAGGGTGGACAAGATATAAATTGTGTCCAACAAGCATATATAGAAAATTAAGAAGATCAGAAGATCCATATAAACATATAACTACTCACATGAGTCAACCTATTAAAAGAGAGAGAATAATATAGGATAATATGTCATAAAGGACCAAGAGAGAGAAAACATGGTTGACTGCTCAAAATGATTAAATAAGGGATTTAACATACCTTATACACAATATACCAAGATCCAAGATAAAACATAGATCACATGAGGGATGCACGCCACATATTAAAACATATATGAAATAGGGTTGAGTTCACATTAATTACTAAACCCAAAAAGTTTTCTTTTTATCATTAGTGAATTAGGTTAAGAAAAACACACCACCATCTAAATTATATATTTCTAAGATCATAGCATATTTTAATTTATTTACCTGACTTATGGATTATTAGATAGAAATTTTAGATATTCTTACCAATTAAAAATCCTTTAAATCACATTTTTATAATCAAAAGTTATTGAAATGAAACATATACAATTGGAAAGAAAAAATATGACAACTCCAAAACCCTTTTTTGAGTTATCTATATTTCATTGTGAATAATCTAAGATGAATTAATTTATATAATGGTTTTTAAAATTATTTTAAATTTACTAAAATACCCCACATATGGTTGTCATATTGTATATCGAGATAAGATAAATTAGTAATTGTACATTTTTTCCTAAACTAGTGTATAAGACTCAAATTAAATGGGAGAAAAGGTGATAAAATCCAATGAAGAGTGTGGAAATGATTAATACAGCTAAGGGCAATACCTTGTGTTTCACTGATGAAACAACAATGGTAATGAAAAACAACAAGACTTGGGTGATTCCTCACAATATATCCCCTTTTCTAGTATGAACTCAGGCATCATACATGAAACTATGCTCCTGAGATTGCCATGGCCTCGTCAATCCCAAGAAGGTCGAGCAATAGGATCTATGATCAAAGAACTCACCCCGCCATCACAAGTTCTGGAAGAGATAGTGAGAGAGCTAAACAACAAGGAAAAATCAACAAATAAAAGTTATTTTGAGTTTTGTACATCATTGCAATGCCCAAGGTGAATAAAACGATGAGGACGACAATGACACATGCCACAATGCCATCTCAGTTGCCACTAAAAAGGAATAAAAGGTTGATTTTATGGGGATTTCAACTAGGTTAAAGCCATGGCAAACTAAAATTGGGGAAAGCTATGGTAGTTCAAGAGGATGCTTATAGAAGGATTCATTTTATGGAGACAACAATAGTAATTGGGGGTGATGTTGTGGTAAACAGAGGATCAAATCAAGGTTGTGAGGGCAACATTGGCAATCACAAGTTCAATAGAGGATGAGGAAAGGTTTCTTAAGGTTCGAAAGAGGTTTTTGAGTTCTTCCTTTTAGACAAGATTTGACAAAGGAGAGGCCGCAACTAGGAGGAAAAAGAATTTCAGAGGGTAGATTTGGGGGTTTCATATATAAAAAACACAAGGGTCTAAGTAAGGGCTTGAAATGTCAGAATCACTTTGAGAAACTGATGGTGAAAGAATATTGAGAATTGATATAGAGGAGAGAGAGATCTAGTGAACAAAATAATGGAATTATTATGCAAAGGACGAATAAGGAAAGGGGTACATGAAGATGATGATGGATGCATTGTCGGATTGAGAACAAGGGTGAGAAATTAATGTACAAATAGTAAGTATGAAAAATCTGAATGGGGCAAAGAAAATAGCACAAAACCTTATATAATTAAAGTATTAATAGTATTAAACCTTAATTAAATTAATTTCTTCATCATTTTTTCCTAATTTATTTGAGGTCTCAAAAAAGTTCTAAATAGACTCGCCTTTAGCAACTAAGATAAGTAGGACATGTGGAATTTGAATATAGGCCTAGTTTCTTCTTTTGATACATCAATTAATATTTTAGAGATTAACTTTATTTTCTTTTATTATTAGGATTAGGGCATCTAGGATCAATCTTATAATCTCAAACTTGGCACACAAGCTAAATGAGACCCATGGAATATAATTTTGGAGTTATACCTGAATTATAAGTTTCCCTTTAAAAGTTCAAATACAATTAGATTTTAGGCTCATTTTCTTTATATTTATTATAATATTACATGTTATCGTCAACATTTGTCAAATCGAGACCTATTAAATTCACATTGATGTCAAAAGGGTTATTTTATATTATTCTGCATGAATTAGGTTGTTTTGCTCAACTTTCCTTTATGTTCATTAATGCCAACATTAAATTATATAATATAATGTTATAATGTTATTCTTATCCATTTACCATATAGCCCCAATTATCACTCCACTTTGTATATTAATCATTAATTACCTTTATTTAGCTAGTATATGTATGTAATCCATCATATTACTCATTATCACATTTTAGCCATTATATATGCATTAGTGAACCATGAAGCATATTTTTCTTAATTAAATAATATCACTTATACATCAAGCATCAATTAGGATATTAAATTCATTTTTGGATTATTAATTCATATTATGTTATTATGACACCTAATAATGCTAATGCATCACATGAGGAACCATGTGTATGTAGATTAGGTTGGTAAATAATAATAAACTAGGGTTTAGGGCAACAGGATCATATTACACAACATCAACATATTCCAAGCTTAGGGTTAGCTAAGTTATCCACTTCATCATCATATGATGGTTTATAGATCTAGGGTATGGTTGGATTATATATGGGCAAGTTAGGGATTATCCATGGGCTACATCATTACATGTGTATTTAATGTTCAATAGGTACAAACTAGTGCATTAGGGTTTATATGAATCCTTGTTTTTCCAAAGCTAGAGATTTAGGCATAAAATAATATTATCTATGGGATTAGGGTTACTACATTAAAAGGGGGTAGATTTTGATATGTTACATTTATTTTCCTTTGGGTATGTCTTCTCAAAATATAATCCATTTCCAGTAATTGTACTTTTATCTTATGTTGGTGCCATGATTAGTTGATGTAAATGAGGTAAACATGATTTATGTTCTCCTCAAGAACAAATGCATAAGGGTCAATTCGATTTGTATTTTTTTTCAATTTTATTATTTTTTTTAAAAAGTCACAACATGGATAAAGATATTTTTGTCCAACCTTGACTATAGAAAATCTATCAAGCACAGAGTTAGATTTTTCTATGACTTTTGAACCATGTGCTATTTTTTGTTTAGTAATTGTTTCCTTCTTCATTCTTCCTTTCGAAATCCTCAAACAATTCTTGTTGTTTGCATTTTATTTCTTTGAAGATTAAAAAATTTCAATGTGTGTGTATACTCCCTCTCTCTAAGGTCCACTTGCAGCATCCTTCGAGGTGGGAGATCAGACTTATATGAATTCATGTGAAGTCATATTGGGTCTATTTAACTTGTTACCAAAATGCATTCTTGTATAGGTTATTGATGCACACCTTGTTATTTAGTTTAAGACACTTGACACTTTTCTACTCAAATATACTATCACAATAAAATTTATTCAACATTATTTCAACTAAATTATCCAAACATCAGGAAAGATTTATGTTGAAGTAGAAGACATGTGGAAACAAACTGCACCACTAGTCCTTTTAGATGGAAAAATCAATCTATATATTACTAGATCCAAGCATTCGAGTCATAATATTACTATTCACAACTTTTTTGACCTTTTGAGAAACTCCTCTGCCTCCCTCTAGTGGTATGAGTTCAATAAATATAAAAATTCAAATGGGATTTTTTTGTTAATTGTCAGGTAATATTTCATTTTTGACCAAATTATGTTAATCAACTTCAAGGGTATCCTATCAAACTGCGATATACATACGCGTATATTTCCCTACAGTTCGTCCAAAAATAAAACTATCACCATGTTGAAGCAATTTCCTTCCTTGTGGATATGTTAAGAACATAATGTGACTTTTTCAAAAATAAAACTATCATCATGTTGAAGCAATCTCCTTCCTTGTAGATCAGTTAAGAACATAATGTGACTTGTTTAATGTAAAATATTGAATGTGCAGTTTAATCTCTATGAAGAAGAATAAATGATGTAAAATATATATATGCAATCAAATATTTATGACAAATAAATAATAATAATCTTTGGGACCAAGACTCGAAAAATAATTGCCAAGGTGTATGGTAGAATTAAAACGATTGACAACGCCTACCGCCCACGAAAAGTAACTGATGTCTCGGGAACGAGGGAAATAGGGAGACATAGATAAGTTTGACCTATTTTAAAGTGGATGTCAGTTTGCATAATGGGCGCCATGTCAATAATAAAAAAAAAGAGAAGAAAAGATATGAATAGAAAGGTAAAAAAAAATAGGAATAGCAAGGAGAGAGCAACGGAAAGAGTGGGTGGATATTAGACAAGCTAGGGAGAAAGAAAAAGGGGAAGTAATCTAGGAAAAAAATACTCATGTTCAAACAATATAATACAAAATTTCATAATTAGCACTCAATAAGAAATAGTTATTCAACAAATATGTAAGACAAAAAAAATATTCAAACAATACTTATAAGGAAAACTACTACGCATAAAGAAGAAGAGAGGGATAAAGAATTAATAAGAGCAAAACAAAGGGTGAGGATCGAGAAGAGATATATAAACGTAGTATTGATAGAATATTAAATAATGTATGTAGATAACCAATATACGTGGTTCTCATTTATTTGTGATATTGATTTTATATAAGTGATAATATACTCATAAAATTTTAAATAATATATAAAAATAAACATAATTTTGGTACTCATTTATAAAGGTATTATACTTAAAATACAGGTTATAAAGGTACCATGCACGAATCTTATGTGGTATTGTTTTTACACATGTACTATACACATTGTGTACAATAACATAACCTAAAATGACAAAACATGTCACGCATTTATTATAGCAATAATACACATCATATAACATAATAATATTCCAAAGATATATAACATGACCCGGTCTGTGCGGCTCAGGTGGTTCGGTACCCGGGTTCGAATCCCCCTGAGCGCACCTTGGGTCATCCGGGCTCTGGTACCTGTTTGAGGAGGAGGGGGAGCGGAGTCTCCCTAACACTCAAAAAAAGATATACAACATGCATATTCAATGTATTTTTACTCACTCGTACTTTTTCTCAGCCGTTCTCTCCCAATTCAATATAGGTTTCAGGCATCCAATTATGTCCTCTCCCTTCTCTCTAACACGGTCAATGTTAATAAATGACGTATGCATTTATTTCACCTACACGAGTGATTTATGGTTTGTCAAAAGCGGATTTAGGACAATATCAATGTGGGATGATGTGTATCCAGAATTAACTTGCGTAAGAAGACTAATAAATGCTTTGACGGGGCTTGATTTTGATAGACATTTACGGAAAAATGGATAAAATTAAAGAATTGAATGTCACTTGGGTTTTCCAGTTGCAATTCCATTAATTCAAAATGCTCCAGAAATGACGGCGGGTTAAAAGGTACTTTGTATTTTTTCCAAATTTTTCTGCGGTTTTTTTGTAGGTACTTTTGTTATTTTTAAAACTCATAATGAAAAAGACTAGGAAAAAAGAAAGTGTATAAGCATACATTGAGGCCTATAAAAAGGGACATCCAGTTGCGTTGAGATTTACTAAACGTAGAACATAGACGTCACCAACCACTGACTTTTTGGTCACATAATCCAAGATTGTTGATCTAGTGTAGATTTTTTTGAACAATTTTTCATGATTGGTTTAAAGTAAAGGTTGGAACTTGAGTTCCATGACTTCTGGGAAGTTTTATAGACTTATATATAAAATACAGTTCTTGAGGTCCTCTTAAAAAGAGCGGAAAACATTCCGGGACAACTAACAAAATTTCTTATACAATTATATTCTTCATTCGTTATAAGTGACACATTTAAAATATTTATGACTAGAAATATTAACGATGAGGATATTGTTCATTGCTAAAACTACAACATCATATGACAAAATATCATACACTATAATCGCACTATGTAAAATATTTAACACTATAACAATCATTATCAGCAAAATCTACAAAATAAAAAATACAAATATCATGAAAAAAATACCACACCATGTGAAAATAATGTGATTTACGTAATGTATTTTTATTCTTTATGTTTAAATAATGTGATGTGAAAAATGATAATTAACTGTAACCATGCACGAATAATATAGTAAAAATTTCCTACAGAAATAATGTAAAAATTTATATTCTACATTGCGTTAAACAATTATGAACCAAAATTTATATTTACAAGCACATAAAATGCAGATATTATAATTATACTTTGTATACACAAAGTGAAATAAAAATATTGTGATGTGATTTTAATCATAATATTTTTATTAAAATTATAATTATACTATAAAATATTTTTAAAGGAACTACATCTGCATCATAACCACTTGTTGTGGTTGTTATGATTTAAGAATATTATGATTTTTTACAGATATGATTCCATTTTTTATGTCTTTGCTCTCCTCACTATTTGTATTATATAATAAAAATTAACAATATTTTTAATAATTTCTACATTACACTTACAACAAACCAATCACATAGAAGTGAATGGAACTTAAGTTCCAGAAACTAAACTTCAGAAAATGAGTTAACCATAGCAACAAGTTGTTCCCAAGAACTATTTGCACTGTGTAGACGCAAAAGGACGCAAAAGGACAGTACCAGAAGCACTGGGTTTTTATTTCTTTATTATGTGAATGCATTTCGTCGTTAGGAGAGTTTTTCTATCTTACGCAAACGCTAATCAATAAAAATACTATCATCATATTGTTGTTCTTTATGTCGTATATTGGATTGGACTGCATTTTGTAGGTCATATGAACGTGCAACCTTGAACATTTACTATAATGGTCACTTTGATGAAGACAAGTATAGAGGAGGCGACAAGGCGCACTTCTACATCGTTCTGGATCTCTTCAAGTACGACCAGGTTCATAAGGCATTTCGAGACGTTGGATGCAGTACACCTCAGATAATAAGGTTCATGGATCCACGCCATAACAGATTTGTCACGTTGAGAAATGAGGATGATGCTTCTGTTTTGAAAACGATCGCAGAAAATTATGGTGAAGTTCATGTTTATGCAGAATAGATCTAACCAAATTTAAAGCCCAATGTTTTAGAAACAACTAAGATGGAAATCAGATTTGCTCCATTGAGATTTGTATCTTCAATAATAAAAGTAAATGTTACATTTCACATTGTTCTAAAGCATGTCAAAAAATATTTATTCACATTTTAATTTAAGGTATTGTCAATGTTACATTGCTTTACTCTATTTAAAATTATTTTCATTATCACTGAACACAGCTGCTACGAAAATATCTTGTGAAAAGAAGAGGTAGAAAGACAAAATTACAGAACACGATGTGGTTTTTTTTTTTTTAAAAGTCGTACCTTTATTTTTTTCTGATCTAAAAATGATCAAAGCAGCCGAGTTCTTAGAGAAAGAATACACATCCATTACATCTTACACTGAATATTACAACACTGATTTATAACAGTTTTGGTAATAAGGTATAGTAGTTGGATGAGAGTTAAGATGAAATTTAACCAGGACATCAGCTTCAACATTACATCTCCGATCGTCTTGATGATTGAAATATTTCATAAAGAAGTATTTACTCGTTTGATCTTCAGTGCTGGCAGTACTTTGGAATTTCATAATATCTTTCGTAATAGCCTCAACTGACTTAAGACGGTGTGATTCAATTTGTACATAGTGCCACCCATCTTCAATGGCCAGTTGTAGTGCAAAAATATATAGATGTTGTCTCTCCAAACAGGGCTGATTGTAGTGACATTGTTATGATGGTCAGAGAGGTATTAAGATAATCTTATAAATAAAAGATTGGTCATCTCTATGTGTGTCTTACGGCAACCAGAATCTCATCTTACGGATAATACATAAGGAAGGAGAAATTTTTTCTCAAAATGATAGGTGCGGTTTTTCACTGGCTTTCGCTTGTTCTCACTTCCGCTCGTTTGCGGTAGGAGATTGTTCGAAAACGTGCCGACTTCCAGGAACATTGTCGGTGATTACTAAAAAGATCAAGATTTTCCATCATGTAGCAGGTATGTATCGCTTAACAATTTGTATCAGAGCAAGCGATCCGCCTATGACATTGGTGATGCATTGTTTCCATCTATTGTATTTCGGTATGTGGTTGTTACAACAACGTTATCATCTCCTTCCCCTCGTCGATGCTTTTGGTTGATATGTTGTCGACATTGTCTGAAACGGTGATACTTAACGTCGTCCCTCTAATTCTGGCGCACTAGATTGTTTTCGATCGTGGGACAACAGTCTAGATGGTCTTCCGGTATTGTGATAGTCACTTGCATGAACGTCATAATGACACCCTTCTAAATTAGTTTTGTTTTGTTTCAATTCAATTTTATTTTTCTCTTCGATGTGTAGTTCATGGCGATGAGGAAGACAATGATTAAGTTAATTTATTTGGCCATGGATTCCTACAATACTTTTATTTGTTCAGATTTCTCATTTTTTTACTCTAAGCCATAGATAAAAGAATAAATAATAGGGCACGACTATGCATCAAGAATAGACTGTCCGCTAATACAGAGTTTTGGAACCGATCAATTATGAATTGAGATTGTAATGTCGATAAATGATTCCGACTTGTGTTTTATATGTTCAAATTGTAGATCATATATATATATATATATATATATATATATATATATATATATATATATGTATATATGTTTACATATATTTTTAAACATCATGATAAACAAAGGAGACATTTGTGTTGGTCTAATGCAACATGTGAATTAATCATCTTTGTAGATATTAAGTGACACGAGTGTCACATTTACATTAAGATTGCAACAATCAGTTTTACTTAACTTACATGGTAATGATACCATCTAAAGGTGGGTCATCTACACATGTTTAGCATGATACAAACTTGCATATATTTTTTTAATTTGATAACATATTTTACCCAAAGGTGAAAAGATTTACTACTTTAATGCATATGCAATGTTGATATTTTCAAGTAATATTCACCTACATATTTCTAATCCCATTTTGTGTTACATATTTATCCAAAGATAATGATGTGATGACTATTAGAATTAGTAGATAAAAGTAAGTTAAAGCGGACCTCATATTTACTTTTACATTCAAAGTCGCGATTTATTTGTTTTAATATAGAAATTTTACTATGACAATTATTTCCTCATCCTTGTATGGTGATAATAACAACATTCCTAATCTCAACGGTTCAAACTTTAATGAATGGAAAGAAAAAATGATTTTAACATTAGGGTGTATGGACTTACACTTAGCTTTCCGATGTATGGACTTACACTTAGCTTTCCGAGTGGAAAAATCACAACCACTTACAGAGAAAAGTATTGCTGCTGAAAAAATCAATTATGATAAGTGGGAACATTCTGATAGGCTTAGTTGCTTATTATACAAGCACTGTGGGAAATCATATTAGGTGGTCTATTCCTACTTCTAAATTGGCAAAAGACTTTCTAAAAGCAGTGGAGGAATAATATGTTTCTTTCAGTAAGTCTAGGACTAGCACCTTAATGGCTAAGATGTGCTCTATGAAGTACAATGGTTCTTGTGGGATTCATGAACACATCATGGAGATGAGAGATATCGCCGCACAACTCAATGAGATGGAGTTATCCATCTCTAATGCATTTCTTGTTCATTTTATTTTAACTTTTTTGCCAAATCAGTATGGATAATTCAAGGTCTCTTACAGCACACAAAAGGAAAAATGGTCAATAAATGACTTATTGGCCATGTGTGTCCAATAAGAAGAGAAACTTAATAATGAAGGAGTCCCTACTACACATTTTAGCACTCATGACAAGCATAGCCACAAGGGTAAAGGAAAAATGAAAGGTACTACTCCTATATCAGGTGGGATGTCCAAGTCAGGAGATGGAAAGGCTAGGGGAAGCAAGGCTAATATGAAATGGTTCTCCTGTTGTAAGAAAGGGCGTGCTAAAAAAGAGTGATTCAAGTACAAGAAATGGTTGAAAAAGAAATGTATAATATCTCTTATTTCATATGAATGCCATCTTTGAAATATTTCATTATATAGTTGGTGGCTTGACTCTGGTGCCACTGTGCACATTTTCAATTCATTGGAGGACTATCCGAGTCAAAATAAACCAACTGAGCATGAAAAATTCATTTATTCAGGAAATAAATTGGACTCTCGCGTAAAGGCCGTTGGCACATGCAGATTAGTCCTTGACAATGGAAAATTGTTGATCTTAGAAAATATTTTTATGTACCAAATTATAGTTGAAATTTAGTCTATGTTTCTACATTAGACAAATTAAACTATGGTTTCATTCTTCAAAGTGGACAATTATCATTGTATAAAAATCTAATTCAATTGGTACTTGTGTTTTAATAAATGATCTTTATCAAGTTAAATTAAGACCTCATTTTGAGAAATCTTTTACAGTTCAACATAGTATTATTAGTAACACACATTATTAGATGAGAAATCATCACTTATTTGGCACCGAAGGTTGGGACATATTTTCAAGGAAAGAATCCAAAGATTAGTAAAGGAGGGAATTTTAGGGCCCTTAGACTTTACTAATTTTGGAACATGTGTTGAATGCATAAATGCTAAGTAAACAAATACTTCTAAAAAGGATGCCAAGAGAAGTAATGGAACATTATAAACAATTCACACTGATATTAGTGGACTTTTTCCACCTTACTTTATAGGGAAAAGTATTTTGCAACATTTATCGATGACTATTCATGATATATGTTCCTCTACTTATTAAATGATAAAAGTGATGTTTTTCAAGCCTTTAAGGATTTTGAGGTTGAAGTGGAGAAACAATTAGGTAAAGTGACTAAGATAGACAGATCAGACAGGGGAGGTGAATATTATGGAAGGTTCACTGAGATGGGACAAAGAAAGGGACCATTTCTACATTTTCTTTACGAAGAGGGTATTGTACCTCAATATACAATGCCAAGCACACCAAGTCAAAATGGTGTAGCTGAAAGAAGGAATCAAACATTAAAGGAAATGGTTTGTGAAATACTTTGTAATTCATCTCTTCCTTCTACAATGTGAAGTGAGGCTTTAAAGATGGTAGTACATGTATTAAACAAGGTTCTTAACAAGTCTATCTAGAAAACCTCATATGAGTTATGGACAGAAAAGAAAACCTTCCTTGAACTACACATATGGGGATGTCATGCAGAAGCTAGAATCTAAATCCACATGAGAAGGTATTTGACCCAAGAACCACTAGTTGTTTCTTTATTGATTATCCAGAAAGGTCGAGATATAGATGTTACTGTCGATCTCACCCACGAAAAATAGTTGAGACAAGTAAGGATAGATTTTTATAGGATCATCATCTCAGTGGGAATGAAAGGTCGGGATATAGATGTTACTGTCGATCTCACCCACGAAAAATAGTTGAGACAAGTAAGGATAGATTTTTAGAGGATCATCATCTCAGTGGGAATGACATACTTCAAAATATATCCTTTGATGAAATACATGATAGTTCTTTTACACACGAACCTAGTCAAATATGTATAGGCTATCCAATTATTATTCCCATGAATAATGGTCAAGTGGATGAGCCAATACAAGTAGATCATGCTCCTAGTCAGGTTGTAAATGAACAAGTTGATCATACTCATGATGAAGAACAACTTGAAGAGCCTACATAAATTGTCAAACCCAATGTTGAATTAATAAGATCCACAAGATCAAGGAGGCCTACCATCCCATCTGACTATGTTGCATACCTTTAAGAGCCAAATACATACTTTGAAGATATCAATCCCATATCATTTTCTTTCTTTTTTTTTTGATCCATCAAAGCTTGTTTTCCTTTTTTTATTGATAAGAAAATTTTTGTACACGGGTCCACTATGTACACAAAACAAAAGGAAAAACAACAAACTAACAAAAGCTATTTAAGTCTATCTTTACATGGTTCAACACGATATCAAAATCTCTGCTCCTATTCTCAAAGATCCTGATATTCCTCTCCTTCCAAATCTCATGAATACTCAGAATAATCATAGTTCTAGATTTCATATTTGTGAACCCGGTAATCTCATCCATACCAGCTGGTCTACTTGCTATAAGCTCCTCCTCCAGAGCTTTCTTCCATAGCTGATCGCTATATCTACACTGAAAAAACATATGGCCAATCGTTTCTTCATCATTCATGCACAGAGCACATCTTGAAACAAACTAAAACCCCTTTCTTTTCAGACAATCAACCGTCAGAAGACCACCCCGTAAACACTTCCAGACTGTCAGGATGGCTTTCATAGGGGCCTTAGCTTCCCAAAGCCACCTATTCCAGTAGCAATACAGATATCTAATTCTCACTTCATTCTAGAACTCTTTCATTTTATTGACTTCTCTCCCATTAAGCATAATGTCATTCTCTTTGTCCTTGAAAAAGATCACTCTCTCTTTTACAAAATAGCTGACCAGATTAATATGTCTCGATCTGGACTCTAACCAGTTTCCATCCTCTGAGATATAACAATTAATCTTAGCGAACTTCCCAACACCACAGTTAATGCGGCATTTATCAGGTAGAACATCCTTCAAAAACTGCCCTTCACCCATCCAAGGATTGCGCCATAACAGGGTCATATTACCCTTACCCACAGAGTAGTAAACATTTTTCACAATCTTATCCCTAAAGAGGAGAAGTCTTTTCCATATCTAGGTCGCATTGGAATGGATATTAATACTCCAAACAGAATCACCTTTGAGATACCTTTCATGTATCCAACGTACCCACATCGAATCCTTTTTCTTTGCAATATCCCAAAGCTTTTAAGTCATGCAAGCTTTCACAATATCACTAGAGTGTTGAATACCTAGACCCCCTTCAGATTTAGGAACACAAACGCTATCCCAATCAACAATATGTATCTTTTTCTCCAGACTAGCTCCCCCCAGAGGAAATCCCTGCAAAGTTTATCAATCTCCTTATTCACACAAGCAGGAAGAGGGAAAGCAGCAACCCAATACAACTGGAATGAAGCTAATGTAGAATTAATAAGCTCCAACCTTCCTCCAAAAGAAAGAAATCTCGATTTCCACCCTTCAAGTCTTGATTTCATCTTGTCTAAAATAGGAGAGCACAGACTTCTGGTAATTCTTCCTTTAAATAAGGGTAGCCCAAGGTACTGTTTAGGCAAATAATCAATCTTAATCCCCGGAACATCTACTAACTTCGAGGCATCAGTAGTATTATTACAAAAGATAGAGCTTTTCTCTTTGCTAACCTCCATACCCGATACATTACCAAAATCATTAATAATCCTGGCCACATATCCAATAGACTTATCATCAGCATCCGTAAAAATAACCACATCATCTGCAAACAGCACATGAGAAATCAAAAGAACATGAGAAGCTTTAAAAGCATTAAAGTCCCCTCTATCCTCCACAATACTTAGCAAAGACAATAACCCCTGCATAGCAATCACAAACAGGAAGGGAGCCAAAGGATCACCTTGCCGAATGCCCCTGGTTGGATACAGCCTAGTAGAAGGCACACCATTAATCAAAATATGACAGTTGATAGTTCTGAAAATCTCCTTCACCCACTCAATAAAACAATGAGGAAAGTTCATATTCACCATCACATAAGTAAGGTACTCCCAATCAATCGAATCATACGCCTTCTTAATGTCCATCTTCAGACAAAACTTTGGAGAATTACTTTTCATCATATTATTGACCAGCTCCTTAACCAATAAGGTAGCATCAGTGATATTCCTATCTTTAAGGAAGGCACATTGTGCTTTATCAATAACCTCAGGAAGGATAGGACTGAGTCTATTAGCAAGCACCTTAGAGATGATTTTATAACAAACATTACAAAGAGAAATTGGTCTCTAGTCTTTCACATTATTAGCATCAATAATCTTAGGTATCAAGGTAATAAAAGACCTATTATCTACTTTAAGTAACCTTCCACTAGAGAAAAAGTTTTTAACAGCAGCAATGACATCACCCCTGATAATACTCCAACACTTTTTATAAAAGAGGTAATTAAACCCATCTGGCCCCGAGGCCTAATCACTGTCAGCCTTTTCAATCACCTCTTCAATTTCCTTATCAGTAACCTGAGCACAAAGTCTTTCAAAGTGACCAGGAGTAATCCTTGGTAACTTCATCTTCATCATGCCCTCATTTATACCCTGCCTGCAATTTTTCTTAATAAATAGATCATTATAAAAATAATTGATATGGTTACTAATTCTTTCCTCATCAGTGCACAACTCATTATCAATCAACATACTTCGGATAGAATTTCTCATTCTCCTAGTCTTTAGGGTGGTATAGAAAAAATTGGAATTTCTATCCCCCAATTTTAACCATTGAATCCGAGCCTTTTGTCTTAACAAAGACTCCTCAGCTTCATAAGCACAAATAGCTTCCTTCCTTTTATTAATAACTTTTTCAATAAGCTCATGATTACCCAGATCACCATCCAACATACTAGAAAGATTAGTATACTCAAACTCCAAACATTTTCTCTTATCATGGATGTTGCCCACCAAATTTTTATTCCAGTCAATAAGAGCATTTCTAACATTGTCCAGCTTCCTGCATAGTCAAAACATGGGGTTACCTGTCACTTCCTTCAGCCAAGCTCCCATAACAATCTCCTAAAACTCAGGTTGATCAACCCATGAATTAATGAATCTAAACGGTGTCTTCCTTTTAAACTTCGTTTCATCCCAATGTGTAATCAGTAGTTTATGATCACTATGTATAGACTCAACCATAACACCCCATGTTCTAGGGAATTCATTCAAAAACTCACTATTAACAAAACCCCTATCAATTATCGACACAATAAGCTTATCACCTTGTTGTCTATTGTTCCAAGTATAATTAGAACCACTGAACGCCAATTCAATCAAACCACAGTGATTAACAAACTCATTAAATTCCTACATAGCAATATAGAACCCATCAGCTCTACCATGTCTATCAGCCGCAAATCTTATAGCATTAAAATCCCCAACAATAAACATAGGGTAACCTCCAATCAGATTCATAGCACTACTAAGATTTCTCCATAGCTCAGACCTTCTATGATCCGGGTTATGGCCATAGACTGCCACAAGAAAGAAGTATTTATTAGTATGATTCACACTACACATCACAAACTAATCAGTCTCCTCGATGACCTGAATGTCAATCTCATTATCCATCCACATAATCACCACTCTCCCCAAAGGATTACTAGAATGATTTGAGATCCATTTACACCCAAGGCACATATTATTCATCACCCTACTCATCTTCATCTTCCTAATTTTCATTTCAAACAAACAAGTAATAGTAGAATTATTACTCACAATAGCCTCGTGAACCGCCCTCTGACGTCCAGGTTTATTAAGACCTCAGACGTTCCAGGCCACAATATTAATATTACTAACCATTTTGACCTTCCTTAGCTGGTTCCCTGCCAGCCACAGTAGCCTCTCCCTCATTCCTGGGTTGTTCATCTCCCTCTAAGAACTCAAGCATTTGAAAACTATTCAGAGATACATGTATCCCTACAACCTTCTGCTGGGGAATCTTGGATGCATTCCTAGGAGGAGATCTCTATTTTCTTCTTGCTTCACTCCATTTTGTAGGAAAGGGAGTGCTTACTCCTATTAGACTTTGCACACTACTCGGAGTCTCAGGGTGAGCTATATTTCCTTCTGTCTCTACTGCGAGATCATCAGTTGCAGAAACTTTAGGACCATTCCCTTCGCTCTGACCCATATTTGTATCAGACATTTTATCAGTAACTTGTAGTTCTATTGGAGGGCAGTCGAAGAACAATTCACCATCACTGCTCGGCTTTTCCACCCAAACCATCTTTGTTTTACCCTTCTTTTCATCGATTCTTTGACAATCCCCTTGACCATGCCCAAATGTACCACACACCTTGTAGCACGCAGGGTACCATTCATATCCTACCCTAACCACATCCTTCACCCCATCGTCACTCATGCCCAAATGTACCACACACCTTGTAGCACGTAGGGTACCATTCATATTCCACCCTAACCACATCCTTCACCCCATCGTCACTCTGTAACTTCAGCTCAGTCAGAAAAGATGATGAAGCAGAAATGAGTATATGTAACCTTGCATATTACAGACGACGCATATCCTTCATTAGGGAATCAGGTCTCAAAGGTGATCCAAGGAAACTTCCAATCATACTAAAGACTTCTTCATCCCATAACTCCAATGGCAGGTCAAACAACTTCACCCATACTCGTACTTCCGTCAACTTGATCTTCTCAAGAGGTTCACCTCTTTTCCATTTCTTTAGTATCAGAGGATTACCCGCAACAAACCACGGCCCATTTTCCAAGGCTGTCTTCATTTCATTCGGATCTGAAAAATGAATCACAAAGAAATCATTCCCTCTTGACATAAGCTCCATACTCCCCTTTATCTTCCAGATCATCATGAGATGCTTGTGTAGGGTTGGCCAATGTGGTTTAAGGCCAATTACATATCCGACAACGATATTCTCCCACTTAGAGGCATTCCTCTCTGCAATGGTATTAGAGTATCAAATAGCTCCATCCACAACTTCGACCAGACACTGTCTAAGTAGTGTATCATTGAGAGAGTTATGAGTACTGATCAGGTCCGCCCATGACCTCGTCTCTTTTTCCATCGGTATTCCATTCCTTCCTTTTGCCCCTCCCTGCACTTCTCTAACCACAGGAACTCGAGTAGGACCATCACTTCGGATCTGTACCCCCGTCGAAGGGATCTCACCAGAAGAAAGAACTAGAATCAATGGATAAGAATCAATTATGGGATCTTATACCTTTACCAAAGAGTATTAAACCTATTGGTTACAAATGGGTCTTTAATACTAAAAAATACTCACATGGAAAAATTGAGAGGTACAAGGTTAGATTAGTTGCAAAGGGTTTCACATAAAAGGAAGGCATTGGTTACAAAGAGACTTTTGCTCCAGTATCATCATAGGACTCCTTTAGAGTAATCATGGCCTTAGTGGCTCATTTTGATCTTGATCTACACTAAGTGGATGTGAAAATGGCATTTTTGAATGGGGATTCATCTAAAGAAGTCTATATGGAACAACTAGAAGGTTTCATTGATGGTGGTAGATGTAAGGACCCTAGCCCACTTTTTGGGATGACCCTATTTGTTTTTCTTAAGTGTGTTGCTTAGATCCTTTATCTAATCATCTGAGATGTAATTAGGGCATGTTTGAAGTTTGAGTTCCTTGTTTGATCTTGTTTAGGTGATGCTTGTGTTTTGTGGGGAGGTTTGGTACAAATTGCAATTTACCTAGGTTTGGGATAATGTGCAAGTTTTTCACCTCTAGTGTGTTCCTTCTCTCTCTTGGCATCATCTATAGGAGTGAGAGAGAGATGGACACCTTGATTGAGTGGTGACATCCTTAGTGATGTTTTGCACTAATGTTTGAGGTGTAACTTACACATAGGAGTGTTGTCTCAAGCTTGAGAGCCTTAGAGAGGCCTTGTATCAGTTGTGGGTGTCTTAAGGGTCATCATATTATTTTGGGGTGTCTCTAGATGCACCATATTGGTTTCTGACCCTAGGGTTCCATCCCTATTAGTTTGTGAAAGGAGGAGGAGAAGTGTATCAACCTTGACCTATGAAGGAGGCTTAGTGGGCGAGACAAGGTTCTTTTCTCCTTGTTGCTTGGTGTTGCATGTGGATCTTCCTTCGTGGACATGTGTCATCTAGGTTCCTTGGTGGTGACACCTTTCCTTTGTTCTCTCTTTTGTCTCTCTTGTATATATACTTCTTTCTCAACATGTAAGAGAATCCTTTGGCCATCTTTTCTTTCCTCTTCCTTAGTGGATGATCTTGAGCTTGTGGAGTGTTCTCCCTTAGAGCTTGGTGGACAAACCTAAGCTTGTGGTGTGGTCTTTTAATCTTCTACCTGGGTAAGCCATGGTCCTTAGTTTCCCTTCTTCCTTCTTTCTTCTTCTCAGATATGGACCTTGTTTGCTTCTTTTTCTCTCTCATGCTCTCTTAACCATGTTCCCTCTTCTCTCTTAGAGGTGTTGTCGTGATCGAGCTTGGAGGATCTTCTTCGACCATGAGCTCGTGAAGCTTGGAGATAAGAGCTTGGTGGTGATCCTTGAGGTGGGTTATATAACTCTAAACCCTCTTTGTGGTTATCACCTTTTACTTGTTATCTTGCTCTTGATCTATGACTTGTTATTGCTTGCATGGTAGTAACTTTTTCTTTGTAGCCTTGTGTTCTGTTTTAGAAAATGAGTGTAACATACCAAATTCTAGACTTTTTACCTTTTTGGTCATCTTTTCCATCTTTTCCTTTCATTTCTATCCTCCCTGGCTTTTCTGTTTAATTTGTGGAGAATATGATGGTTTAATGAACACTTGTTCACCTTTTCTCTCAATATTTGGGTTTTATGTACAAATACCTCAGTGAAAGATTAGTAATGAGTTGAATATGTAAAATATCCACTTAAATAATAAAGATAATAAAATATTTCATCCTAGAACTTTCTAGTGCTTTTTATAATATGAAAAAGAAAGGAAATCTCGAAATATACATAAAGGAGATGATAAATGTAATAATTGGAAATAATATGGGATATAATGGATAAAAGGAGATAATGTGGAATATATTATTCCAAAAATCCCAAATAGGAAACCATGAGATAATTTGATATGCAAATTCGTTTTCTTGACTTTAAAGATACTTAATGGCCAAGTATCATCTAATTTGGATAATAAATAAATATATAAAAGCCTTTATTACAAGATAATGGGAAATAAGCCAATAAGGTGAACTAAAATATCTAATGTCCTCAAATTGGAAAACTAACTCCAAATTCGTAATCTATATACCAAAATTAGTCTATGTGTGAATTTGTATTTAATTTGGCCAATGTTTAATATTTTATTCAGGAGAGAGAAAATGACTTAAAGACCAAAAATATTAAATATATGTTGAAAAAAATTAATTAATGCCAAAATCATGTTTCACACGTTTATTATTGCTTATAGGCCAAGTTTTACATTTTTAGAAAGTTTCTAGATACCTCTAATAAATTAAAAGGATAAATAAGTGGTAAAATGTAAATGAATTAAATAAAATAATAAAAGTCTTTTAAAAAATTAAATGATGCCAAATCCGTATTCTAAATGTTAAAATATATCTTTAGATGAATTTTGACTCAATTTGGAAAATATTTGTTGAGAAGATAATTTAGGAGAGAGAAAGTGTGCAAAACTTTCAACTCATTATTTAAAATAACAAACAACTTAAACAAATGGAAATAATGCCAAATTCATATCCAAAATACTTAATATGATTTATGTTTTTTTGGAGAATCTAATAATCGTTAATGAGAGAGGAAAGAGAAAATAGTAATTGGCTTAATTAATTAATCTAACTTTCTCAAAATATAAATATAATTTTATATTCATATTCCGCACCAAAAATCAGTAAATCTACCAAATTTTAGTTTATTTGGACTTTGTTTGCACCTTTAAATAATTATGGAAAGGTTTATGTATTAAATACACTAAAAGACCAAAGTTTAGAGGTTGTATTAAATGATCTGATTTCATCTCCTACCTCTAGCCACGTGAACAATGATTTCCAGATTTTTGTGATTTTCTGATAGCCATATCATCGTATTTCTCAACAAAATTAAGTTATTTAAGTTGCGTTGGATTTCCCTTGAGTTTCCTCACCGGATAATCCCAAGAAAATCGAGTTTTGTCAAATATTCGTGAAATACCCAAAACTCCCGAAACTTCTCTCTCACCCTGTGTATGAAATCCTTAACCCTAGACCCTCACCTATATATATATATATATATATATATATATATATATATATATATATATATATATATATATATATATATATATATATATATATATATATATATATATATGCACCCATAGCACCGCCGTCATCTTTTCAACTCAACCCCACAATTGATTTCATGTTTCGTCGCCGTTTGGACTCCTGCTAGCCGCCTAAGTCACCAAGCTTGTGGCGCCTTCCTCATCCTCCACTCTGATCCATTGTTCGAATCGAAGGTAGGACTAAGTTCCTCGTTGCTTAGGCTTTCATTCGCAACTTTTGATTTCGATTTTGGTCAAGAAATGAAGATTTGCCCAAAACTACAAGCAGCTCGCCGACTGCACTATGTGCGTGAGGTAGAAGATGATCTTTTTTTTACGGTTTTACCCCTTCTCCAGTTTTAAACGCTTACGTGGCATCGTCTTAATGGTCAGATTTAGAAAACTGATAACTTCTTACTCGGTTGTCCAAATTTGAAAATGAAATATGTTTTGAAATTAGGAGAACAAGATCTATCCACTAAAAATATTTTCTAGATTTAATTCTGATGTTTTCGAAAAAGTATTTTTAGAATGATTTTAATTACTGAAAAATATGGAAAATAGCCTAAAAAGTCAATATCTCAAAAATATACAAACATATATGTTATTTTGATTAGAATAATCTAACTAGGACATTAGTGAGGTTTTCAGAATTAAATTCGATCATTTGTGGAAATTTTGATGGTTTTGAGGTTTTAAGCCTTTAATGAATATGCACATATCTAATACATAAATATGATGATCATATTAGGGAAAGTAGATCTGATCTCGTATAAAAGTTATGAAAAGTGATTTTAGGACTCTAAAGATTAAAGGTATTTTCTTAATACACTTCAGTTGCGAATTATTTGTTCCTTAACCTATGCTTTCCATAATGAGGCTTATTTGCACCTTATATTCTATTCTCTTGAATCTATTGCTATACTTGCCTCATAATCTGTTTAGAATATTATTCTTGGGTCTTGGTACCCCTTTGCCATGTTCTATTTAAATGATGCTATTACTTGTCATAGTTTCTAGCATGTTGATTTTATTAGACTAATTAACTACTGTAGTGGTACTTGTATGTACAACCACCCATAGTTGGGCATGTATTTAATCGCCCCGGGGAATGTGATACTCTCCCCCACCCATGAAATATGTGTAGGTGATTGGGAATGTGTTATTATCCCCTCACCCTTTGGTTGAATGTCTGATAGGTGCCTCAACCCTACATAGTTAAGGTAGTCCATATTAATCATACATGCAATCCTTTTGTGATATGTTGTTTATGGAAAGCATCTATTGAAATATTCTTTTATATATATGGCCTCATTCTCTTGATTGTCTTCATCTTATGATGAACCCTAGCCCGTTTTACATGTTTTTCTCATCTTGTTACATTAGAATAGCTTTTTGACACATATTTTTATTTTCCTTCCCTCTTGCTGGGTGCTTTCCAAACCACCCAGAGGTGGAGCAAGGTGATGGATATGGCATGAAAATCTTAGTGTTGACATGGACTAGTTGATGGATATGTTTCTTGGATACAAAAGTGGAGTAGTCTAGACTTCCCTCTATCTAGATCCTAGTTGTGTATGATGATGTAACTCAAAAAGGGAGATTTTGATGTATTTTGTACAATCTTTTATGAAATTGAATATAGTCAGAATTTTTTTTATTCTGCTACTTTCCTATGGTGTTATGTTTACCATATTTTAGTAGAGGGTGGTTTATCCCACTCTTTACAAAATGGTATCAGAGCCCATGGTAGTCAAAAATCTAACTATTTCAGTTTTGTCTCCCTAGTTAGAATCCTAGATTTGCATAGTTTCTCTTAAGTTACATGTTTTCCCTAGATTTGATCTGTGATAATGATAGGTTGATTTAGGACCCTATAGTTTCACCTTAGAGTCTTGATGAATAAAACTCTAATATGCTCATAATTAAAAATATGCATAACTTAATGTTTGCCTTTAGACAACTATTAGGGCATGAAGTTGAAGCAAAGGTGTCTACAAAAGATTAGGGTTTCGAGGGCTGACAATATTTTCCTCCGCACCACTAGCTTGGTTTATGAGGACTCCCGTGCCCATATGATACCGTCCTGGCCTGAGCTAATACGAATTGTCCAAAATAGTTTGCTTTTAGGCAATAGTGACCTTAGACTTCTATATTGTATATCTTTGGGAACCCTAAGTTTCATGTGTATGATGATTTGTTTGAGGATGGATACCAAGATAGTTTCCTTATGTCCCTAGAACCTAGACCTTAGAGTTTGGGTGTTTGGAAAGATATCAGAGTGCACAGTGGAAGTATGATGGATCTTGAGAATGGTTTAGTTAGACTTATCCTTTAACCCTAATGTAGTTTGGCTTGATGGGTCGAACTCTTTAAGGGGTGGAGTATGGTTAATTGATGATGCTTGAGTGGTTAGATTTTGTGGATGAAATCCTCTTTAGGGGGATGGAATCCTATAACATCTTGAAGTCTATCTAATCTATCTTTAGAAACCCTAACTCCATGCTTAGGAGGTTGTTGTGCTTAGTGTTCTCCAAACAAGTAATAATGGTAACCCTAACATGCTTGTTTACATATTAATGAACATATAATTATCAACTAAGGAATAATGCATGTTCTTGAACCCTAATGTACATCCAAGGAACATAATATGAATATCAATGCTAATTGTCAATAAGTAAGATGTTAATACTGTCTCGAACCAATAAACCCTAATCATATGATGAGTAAGGTTATAATTCATAATTAAAGCATGCTAAGGATGGATAAGTGAAAATAAGGGTCATGTTGACCTAAACCCTTACTTGCAATAATCTAACCCTAATCTATACATCTTTAATGCCTTTCATGATACATTAATGATGTGAAGAGCCATAATCAGTTAACATACTTTGATACACATAAATGATATATATATATATAATCATCTAATCACATATTAATCAAGTCGTCAATATAAAATGCAAGTTACCTTGTTATCTAATACACATGTGACTTGTCACTTAATGTGAATCAATTCATTAATATGTAATATGTCCCACCTTGATCATTAAAATACAGATAATGGCTTCAATATGAATAAGAAGTGAATAAATATGAGAAAATAATTAATGATGACATTAATATGAGCAATAAATATAATGTGACATTGTGCCAATGTTAATATGAATATAAGTGACTAATGTGGCATTAATTGGAATAATTGTATGCTTAACGACAAATTGAATAGATGTCTTATTTCATGTAAAATAATTTTTTATAATTCATAAAATAGTAATATGAGTATAATGAAGTATAAATCCAAATTATTAAGGACAATGATCAAATATAATAATGAATGTTAAAATAATTGAGTAACACCTAATTGTGATAAAATACTTAATAAGATAAATGAGAAATACATATAAATAGTTTAATGCATGATGATGAAATATAACCCCTTTTGTCAATAAAGTGTATATGGCATGATGTAATTAATATAATTATGATAATGTGATATCATAATGAAGATAATGTTAATGAGCCAAAAATAATGTTAAATATCATAAAAATAATCTTAATAGTGGAACCCTACTTTATCGTTGAGGACCTGACCTATGTTGATCTGTATGTGAAGTTTCTGAACCCTTAGGTGTAGTTGAAGTATAGTTATGGTGGAAGTTTTATGGTTGGAGAAACAACCTAAAGTTTTGTGATGTGCGGTTACACACTCACCCTTCCCTAATTGCTAGTGATTTCGGGGAAGAATTCCTCTTTAAGGGGTGGAGTGCTATAACATACCGAATTCTAGACTTTTTACCTTTTTGGTCCTCTTTTCCATCTTTTCCGTTCATTTCTATCCTCTCTGGCTTTTCTGTTTAATTTGTGGAGAAAATGATGGTTTAATGAATATATGTTCACCTTTTCTCTCAATATTTGGGTTTTATGCACAAACACCTCAGTGAAAGATTAGTAATGGGTTTAATATGTAAAATGTCCACTTAAATAATAAAGATAATAAAATATTTCGTCCTAGAACTTTCTAGTGCTTTTTAGAATATGAAAAAGAAAGGAAATCTCGAAATATACATAAAGGAGATGATAAATGTAATAATTGGAAATAATATGAGATATAATGGATAAAAGGAGATAATGTGGAATATATTATTCCAAAAATCCCAAATAGGAAACCATGAGATAATTTGATATGCAAATTCATAGGAAACCACGAGAATAGTGATTTCCAGATTCTTGTGATTTTCAGATAGTTATATCTTCCTATTTCTCAACAAAATTAAGTGATTTAAGTTGTGTTGGATTTCCCTCGAGTTTCCTCGCCGGATAATCCCAAGAAAATCGAGTTTTGTCGAATATTCATGAAATACCCAAAACTCTTGAAACTTCTCTCTCACCCCATGTACGAAATCCCTAACCCTAGACCCTCATATATATATATATATATATATATATATATATATATGTATATATATATATACCCATAGCATTGTCGTCATCTTTTCAAGTCAACCCCACAATTGATTTCATGTTTCGTCGCCGTTTGGACCCCTGCTAGCCGCTGAAGTCACCAAGCTTGTAACGCCTTCCTCCTCCTCCACTCTGATACATTGGTCGAATCGAAGGTGGGACTGAGTTCCTCGTTGCTTAGGCTTTCATTCGCAACTTTTAGTTTCGATTTTGGTCAAGAAACTAAGATTTGCCCAAAACTGCAGCAAGAAGCTCACCAGTTGCACTGTGCGCGTGAGGTAGAAGATGATCTTTTATTTTTTTTTACGGTTTTACCCCTTCTCCAGTTTTAAACGGTTACGTGGCATTGTCTTATTGGTCAGATTTAGAAAACTGATAACTTCTTACTCGGTTGTCCAAATTTGAAAATGGAATATGTTTTGAAATCAGGAGAACGAGATCTATCTATTAAAAATATTTTCGAGATTTGATTATGATGTTTGCGAAAAAGTATTTTTAGAATGATTTTAATTATTGAAAAATATGGAAAATAGCCTAAAAAGTCAGTATCTCAAAAATATACAAACATATATGTTATTTTGATTAGGAGAATCTAACTAGGACATTAGTGAGGTTTTCAGAATCAAATTCGATCCTTTGTTGAAAAGTCGATGGTTTTGAGGTTTTAAGCCTTTAATGAATGTACGTATATCTAATACATAAATATGATGATCATATTAGGGAAAGTGGATCTGATCTCGTGTAAAAGTTATGAAAAGTGATTCTAGGACTCTAAAGATTAAAGGTATGTGCTTAATACACTTCAGTTGGGAATTATTTGTTCCTTAACCTATGCTCTCCATAATGAGGCTTATTTGCACCTTATATTCTATTCTCTTGAATCTATTTCTATACTTGCCTCATAATCAGTTTGGAATATTGTTCTTGGGTCTTGGTACCCTTTTGCCATGTTCTATTTAAATGATGCTATTACTTGCCATAGTTTCTAGCATGTTGATTTTATTAGACTAATTAACTAGTGTAGTGGTACTTGTATGTACAACCACCCATAGTTGGGCATGTATTTAATCGCCCCGGGGAATTTGATATTCTCCCCCACACATGAAATGTGTGTAGGTGATTGGAAATGTGTTATTCTCCCCTCACCCTTTGGTTGAAGGTCAGGTAGGTTCCTCAACCCTACATAGTTAAGGTATTCAATATTAATCATACTTGCAATCCTTTTCTGATATGTTGTTTATGACAAGCATCAATTGAAATATTCTTTTATATATATGGCCTCATTCTCTTGATTGTCTTCATCTTATGATGAACCCTAGCCCATTTTACATGTTTTGCTCATCTTATTACATTAGAATAGCTTTTTGGCACATACTTTTATTTTCCTTTCCTCTTGCTGGGTGCTTTCCCAACCACCCAGATGCGGAGCAAGGTGATGGATATGGCATGAAGATCTTAGCATTGACATGGACTAGTTGATGGATATGTTTCTTCGAGACAAAAGTAGAGTAGTCTAGACTTCCCTCTATCTAGATCCTAGTTGTGTATGATGATGTAACCCGAAAAGGGAGATTTTGATGTATTTTGTACAATCTTTTCTAAAATTGAATATAGTCAGAATTTTTTTATTCCGCTGCTTTCCAATGGTGTTATGTTTACCATATTTTAGTAGAGGGTGGTTTATCCCACTTTTTACAATGAGCTTTCTTAGTTTATGTTAGCGTTGCACCTTTTTTTACCTTGTTTATAATTCTGTCTTAGGGTTGAAGATGAGGAGGCCGATAGGTATGTGGAGGCCGATATGTATGTGGGGAGACCGTCATGACCTGTGATGCCCCTGGTTGTTACCTTTGTAGTAGGTCATCATGACCTTGGTTAGGTCTAGGATGACTCATTTTGGCCGTCATTCCTTTAGGAATGAGTGAGTCGATGTTAGATGAGGGTGATAGTTTGTTGGTGGTTGTTGAATGACATGATGTTGGATCATGATACGAGGAGTGTTGGTTGATATTCCCTGGGCCTTCACGATGCTATCAGGATCGAGGTGTTGCTTCCTGATATGTTTAGGGTTGCGTTGCCCGACACACATGTATCCCATTATATCATTGCATTAACTCGAGATGTCGATGCCCATTTTACCTTGGAGGTGTTACCTGATACCCCTTGTGGATGACACCCTCTCTACCTTGGGTAGTTTCTCGACACACCCATGGTGATACCTAAACTGATACACACCTTGGGTAGGTAGACCGATACTCTACCTTAGTGTGGCTCGATACCCTATCTTAGTGTGGCTGACCGATACACTTTAGGGTTAACTGATACCATAGGTGTAAACCCTAATCGGTACTTGGTGGCGGTGGTTGAGACACACCATGTTGATGTTAGGGACACATGGTAAAGTGTGCTACTCTATGGAGTAGTTGTATGTATGATGTAAGGGTTATGTCCCTATAACCTTTAACTTATAGAATGTATCATAATGATAAGGAAAGTGATAACCTAAGGGTGGTTGTTGATCCAACCTTGTAAACCATAATTGGGTAAAGTGAAACCCTAATTGTCATGATGTAAAATGTATGGTGTAAATGTACAACATGAGTCCTATGAGATGATGATGTTTTTCCTTCTTGTTATCAGTTTCTAACCATGCAAGATATACCAATTGATGTACATAGCCAGGTGTGAGCTATGATGGTTATGATCTGTTGGACATTGGTCCTTGTGATGGACATTGGTCCTTGCAATGGACATTGGTCCTTGTGATGGACATTGGTCCTTGAGATGGACATATAATGAACAGAAGGCATAAACGGACAAGATGTGATGAGAACACAACTATTAAGTTTCATTTATTCTGATGATGAGTTATGCCTTATTTATGTAGATCTTGTTTAGAGATTATACATTGTAACTTGATTGATGCTTAATGATGTTTAAATTGATCTAATTAATCAAGTGAAATTTAATAGTGTAGTTTGCCCTGTGCCATAGATCCATTCAGTGTCAATACTTTCTCAATGGTGAAATGAGCTTAACTCAGAGCACATATTGTTGAATATGTGGGGTACAAGTTGAGGTATCTCCTTGTGTCCTTAATATATATGGATGGGATTGGTTGCGGTCATACCCAAATAAAGAGTACAACTGCAGTTGTAGCTCAATTTGAGATACAAGAATGGTTGCGGTCATATCCTAATAAAGAGTGCGGATGCGGTCATAATTCACTAGCGCCATGACCTGTACCAAGGCAGGCTAGATGTGTACAACTGGACTATAAGTCACTGATAGTAGTCTGTGTTGGTATATATGCCCATAGAGACATCCCAAGTGATTGCATGGAGTCGGATATTTATTAATCAATTAATGTGATTATTTAGTTAATTAATGAATTCTAGATTATTCTAATTAATCTACAAGCGTTTAATTAACGCAATGTTTCTATTTACCGATGGGTTTAGGAAACCCCTACTTCCCTTCGTATCCTATTTAAAGGAGGATTAATGGCTGATATCTATATAAGATATCGAGAGTGGCTTTTCAGTTTACGCTCATGTATGTAAACCCTAGCCGTCACCGTCCTTAGGAGAGGAAGGAGAGCAACACACCGCTAGCACGCCGCCACACAGACACGACTCCTTCCCTCCGGCTTAGGAAGTGTGATGTGTTCCAGTCCATCCGTGTGGACGAAGAAGAGACACAGACGCTGAGACGCCTGCGTTCGGAGGACATTGACGATCATTTGTGCGTGTTACGAGCAGCGCACATCATCGCACGAAAGGAGCGCCACCAAATCTTCCTACGACAGTGAACGGGAGAGAAGTTCCATTCGTGTAGACAAGCATCGTTGCACACTTTTGTGCAGCGGGACATCTCCGGACTTGCTCCACGATAAGGTATATCCCGCAAATACTCCTTCCGAATATGTTGTTGTCGACGAGATCCAGTTTCGGGTTGAGTAGAATTTTTTTTGTTGCTTCCGCCGCACATGTTTTCTCCATAAAACCCAACATTCTGACTAATGATGTCACTAACAATGTTCTTGTACTGATCGAGGGGATGGGGTCGTAGACTCTGTCTCTTTCATTAGACCTTGTATGACAATGATTTTGACTTGTCAAGTGGTCGGTTGGATTTAAGTGGTACAACTCACATCCTCAGGGGATAATGAAATACATAATCAACCATGTAGTATAATTGTATAGGATCATATACAAAAACTTTGGTTGAGGACTTGTTTGATCTTTATACAATGATTGTAGATAGGAAATATACATATTCTTTGTATTCTGTTTAAATTATCAAGATGTTTCATAATTCAATAGTAATTTCCCTTCTTGTAATAATCATTATATGCTTCATTTTAGTTGTATTTATACTGCTGCTCAATTTATCTTATCTGTGATAAGAATAGAGTTGGTGGTGAGTTATATCTCCCGTTGAGATTTGGAATCTCACCCCGTGGGCTTCTCACACCCTTTTTAGGTGGATGAGCACAAAGAGGTAGAGATCGTTCAAAGGAGGTTGAGCAGCAGCCAGAGGAGTGGTAGCTGATAAGGTTGAAAGTTCTACTGGATGCCTTTTGTTGATAAAGTCCTAGAGTCGTCCATGTACACTAGGGTCTTTTGGAATGTTTTATAGTTGTTTCACAGACATGTTTATTTGGTTGGCTTATATACTTGTTATGTACAAATGTGGTGGAATCATGTATTTATATGTTCTGGAAACAGTTCTTTGGTTACAAGTTGATAGCATGCCTTGTGTCTTCTTTGAGGCATGAAAGGACGTATATGTAAAGTTTCTTGCTGCTTTGAAGTTTTATGAAAATAGTTTTAATTTTTAGTGTTTTTTGCTATTCTGTTTGTTAATCTTTCTTCCGTAGTTATATTTTGAATAATATCATTTTTTGGCGCGGGGTGTCACAATAGAGGTCATATGGTTTGTATACTAAATAAATTAATTTATGGACTTAAACAAGTATCCTGACAATGGCATATAAAGTTTAACACCATTATATCAACTTTTGGGTTTAAACCTAATATCGTTGATCGATATACATACCTCAAAGTCAGTGAGAATAAGTTCATAATATTGATTTTTTATGTTGATGACATTCTACTAGCAAGTAATAACTTCAACATATCACATGAGACCAAAGAGTTTCTTTCTTCTAATTTTGAGATGAAAGATATGGGTGAAACCGTGTATGTACTTGGTATGGAGATTCATAGAGACCGAGATGAAGGCATACTTGGAATATCCCAGAAGGCTTATATATATCAAGTTTTAGAGAAGTATGGAATGAAAAATTATTCACCTGAACTTGCACCTATAGTTAAAGGAGATAAATTTAACTCCAAGCAGTGTCCTAGTAATGATAGTGAAAAGAATGAGATGAGGAAAGTACTGTACGCATCTGTAGTTGGGAGCTTACAATATCTTCAAATATGCATGTAACTTGACATTGCTTATCTATTGGAATGCTTGGTCATTACCAAAGTAACTGGGGCGTTGACCATTGGAGAGTTGTGAAGAAGGTGATGTGCTACCTGCAAGGGACAAAGGACTACATGCTTGCATATAGAAGGACAAACCACCTTGAGGTTATGGGATATTCGAATACAGGTTTTGCTGGCTGTCTAGATAGTAGGAAGCCTACAATGGTCTATCTTGTCATACTAGCTGGTGGAGTAGTATCATGGAGGAGTATCATGCAAAAGTCTACAACTTCATCTACCATGAAAGTTGAGCTTATAGTTTGCCATAAAACATCATCACATGCAATATGGCTTAAGAATATGATACACGATATTAAAGTTATAGATTCAATTCATAAGCCAATAAAAATATACGGTGATAATGAAGCTAGAATCACTTTTGCTAATAATGATAAGTGCACCACTGCATGCAGACTCCTAGAAATAAAGCTATATGTTGTTAATGAGCGAGTTGAGAACAAGATAATAATGATTGATCACATTGTGCACAATATATGATATATGATCCTCTTACAAAAGGATTAGCTCCAGGATTGTATACATCTCATGTAAAGAGTATGGGTCTGAGAAGATCATTTCAAGTGTAATGATTAATGTTATTTGACAATGAAGTGTTTAATGTGTGATCACATATTTGACTCGCTATCTCTGTTTCAATACTTTTATAATAGAATGTCAATTTTGATATAAAGTTGGACCAAATAATAGGTTTGAGGTCAATCTATTCATAATGTTTATGCCACTACATTTAAGATGCTTAGATGTTATAGTATATAGAAGGAAGTATGAATTTATTTGGTATCAACCACTATGACTCATATCTAATTCTCGTATCTGAAAGTATTTGTGTTGAGCATTGATGGAAAATTATTAAGTGTTATTTCCATGACATTTTGGGACAAGTGGGAAAATATTGAATATCCTTTTATGGTGTGGCACAAAATAAAGCAGTATATATTATTAATATATTTTCTAAAGAGATGCATTCATTGGGGTATGGGAGGATTCCCATAACCGCCACACCTCTTTATAATGGTCAGTGAGGCATTAAGATAATCTTATAAATAAAGGACTGATCCTCTCTCTGTGGGTCTTATAACAACCAGAATCCCTCTTATGAAGAATCCAGAAGGAGAGAGAAACTTTGCTCCGGAAGGATACATGAAGTTTCTCATTGGCTTTTGCTCGTTCCCAGTAGTTGACTATTCGACAATGTCTCGACTTCCAGGAACATTGTCTATTTTAATTGAAAAGATCAAGATTTTCCATCATGGAGACTTTCCTAACTTTGGGTATCCATTTTTCACAATTGTATGACCCGTTATTTCAACCATCAACCACCATGATCTCTAGCTACAAAAGAAACAACACAACATCCATGTTTTGTAGCCTCATCCACATTATGTTTGATACAACGAAAAGGAGGATGGACTAATATTTGAACAATGTTTTTAGAATTGATCCAGTAGATGGACCCATTTTGACTCAGATAAGATTGACTCGGGTTCAACTGGAGTGGTTGATCCGGTTCGATTGGAAATGATGTCTGCATGACATAAAAAAAATTGAACTAGTCACCACAATATAAGGCAATTAGCAGTCTAACCGATCGAACTTGTTAAACTAGACACACCATATATAATTATACATGTGTATCTATACATACATACATATATATACATATATACATTTGTATATATATATGTATATATAAAGGGCGTTCATTCGTTGCCCGCGCGGGTAGCCTGGATTTTCGCTACTCGACAGCCAAAAAAGTAACTCTCCTGGCCAAAAAAGTAACTCTACTGTCAAAAAAGTAACTATGGTGAACAGAAATTAACTACACGAATAAAAGAGTAACTATGTACAAAATATACAGTAGATATATATAAGGACGGGTTTTTTTATTTTGGAGGGGCAAATGATATTATTTTTGGCTAAATTTTTTTGGAGAGCTAGACAAAATAGTCCTCTACAATTGCGAATTTGTTTTTTAAAAAAGTGGACCGAAGTGTGGGCGGATAGCTACCCGCACGAGCAATAAATATGGGCCCATATATATATATATATATATATATATATATATATATATATATATATATATAGAGAGAGAGAGAGAGAGAGAGAGATACACAGAGAAAGAGTCAGGCTAGAATACACTCGAGTATACAAATCACACTATACATCCCAATGGTGTTTTCCTATCTAGACCATATATTTGTAAAATCTAATCAATTGTTCCTCATTTATATAATAATTATAGACCATATACAAAATTTGAACCTATTTGTATGAGTGTAAGTCAGTCATCCAAAGAAAACAAAATTGACGCACATAACTAATTCAAATTCATAATTTTTGCATCTTTTAAATGCATGACCTATAAGTATCCATATGAGCTCAAATATATTATATAGTATATTTTTAAGATATTTAAGAAGATCGACAATTTAGATTGTTTCACGATAAAAAATGATTGAGGTGTATAGCATCTCTGATAAACTCGAGTGTATTCCAACTTATTTTGGGTACAATACCCATCTTTTAGATACAACGTTTCTCATATTTTTTAATCCGTAATGAATTTTTTGATGAAATAAAAAGCATTAGCTTCTTTGCAAAATATATATTTTCCTACAACACTGATGTTGACATACTATAGAAAAAGAATAGTATGAGATAAATATAATACTAATATTTTAGAGTGCATTACACATGTTTTGGGTACATTAGAATGTTTTGAAGTTACATACTCGTGTTTTTGGATACATTACATCTGTAACATTCATATAGTATCTTCGAGATGAGAGTAATGTTACCCTATACTTGGACGTCAAACTCCAAATAACGAGTATTGTATCCCATAACACGTGAGTGATATACCCCGAAATGAGAATAATGTACCCATATTTTGGATACAGTACCCCCAACTGAGAGTAATGTACCCGAAAATATAGGTATTGTACCCAAAATATGTGTATTGTATCCAAAATACATGTATTATACCCAAACACAATTTTTGTACCCCAAACACAAGATATGTACCTCAAAACATCAATTAAATATTGATATTGTTCTCCCGGATTAGGACTAATTTATCCAAGAACACGATATTACACAATATTGGTACTATGTTGGGTGTATAGTTACCGTTTAGAGTACATTACTCTCATCTTGAAGGCACGAATATTTATTGATGACGTAATGTTACCTAAAACATGGGTACCCTATCTCAAAACAGAGGTATTGTACCTTCAAATGTAAATATTATACTTTTCTCTATTATTATTTTTTTTAAATATGTCAACTTTGGGTCTAGTTAGAAAATATTTTTTATAAAGACGTACAGTACAAATGTTTGTTGATGATGTACAGTACGCAAAATACAAATATTATATCCCAAAATATAGGTATTGTATCCTGAAATATGAATAGTATACTTCTATCATCATATTATTATTTCTTCAAAAATATGTCAACATTAATTTAAATATTTTTCATAAAGAATTTAATGTTATTTTGAAAAAAAATTATTTGAAGTTGAATGTTATGAGAAAAATCATTGTCTCTCTCTTCTTTTTATTCATTTTTATCTCTTAAGTGAGTTTATCTGCCACTTCAACAGTGCCCCCTCCCAACCACCAGGTAGGTGCCTGGAGGGAGCAGGAGTGTATAATTTTACTCTAAAATAGTTTCATCCTTCACGTCTCGCAACTAGTTCTGCTAGAATATATTGATATAAGGCGTAGATTTGCTATTACTGGCCATGGTTGGGCGTATTTTGTTTCTAGCATAATTAAGCGATGTGTGGCCAGCATCTCATCACATTTTCCTCTTTCAGTGGGTCGTCTATGGGAGAACAGAACCAACATTAAATCCTTGGACATTTTATATTACAACTCTCACTTTATTTTTAGACGACTAAAGTTATTGGGGCAGTAATTACGGTGTGCTTTTCTAGCATAAGAAGAGATTTTTTGTTATATTTCTGGCCACAAAGACTTTGTATTTTATGTAAAGCAATATGTTTTCATATAACAAGATGTCCACCATTGCCATTTATGTTTGGAATATCTACATAATCATATAGTGAACCAAACTTTGGTTATAATTTTTTTTTTTAAACAGTCACAATGGAATTCCAAACTCGACACTAGAACTCACATTGTTCATGATGCTTATCCAATCACCTAGACTAGAAATTACAAAGTGTTTGCTCAATCATAATGTCGGGCACGCAAACATATATTGTACTTTAAAATTTTAGAAAATACTACGTTGTTTTATTTTATTGAGAAAAACTTTAGAAGTGTGCCGCTATATTTGGACACGGGTAACAACTACGATCTACTGTTTTCCAAACCACAAAATGACACCATATATTCTTTGCCACATTGCCGTGTCCTTTTCTTTTCAATAAAACACAATAAAAAATTGCATCACAATATTTCTACATGGTTAAAAATCACAGATGTTCATATATGATGAATAAATATTTGAAAAATACAGAATAATTTTTTGCACAGGTTGAAATCACGAACGGTCTTACAATTTTGTAATACGTAGTATTGCACCACAGAATAAACATACAATATTAAAATAATTTAGAGACGTACTAATTTTTTTAAAAAATGTTAAACAATGGACCAAATTTAAAGTTGTATGTCCTAACACAATGATACTCCTAGATAGATTTTTTTATATGAAATATAAAAACAAAATATTTCAAAATATTTGACTCCGTACTAAATAATTTTTTTATCCTCGTGTAATTCGGAAAATTATAGTAACTTTCTTAATAAACCTCCTTTTTTTATGCGGGTCTTCCAAGTATGTCAAATGTAATATTGGTTGCAGCTATACACATTAAACTTTAAATCATTGTGTGAAAAGAGAGAAATAAACAACTACATCCTATTGAGAATGATTTACTTATTTTTCATTAAATTTACAACCAGTCAAGTCAAATTTTAAAGTTGTAGAAATGGTTCCCTTATGCTATGTTTGGTACGCAGTGAATGAAGCGGAAGGGAGGGGAAGGGAAGGGACACCCTTTTATTCTGTTTGGGTAGCATGGGGAGGGGAAGTAGAGAGAACATAAAAGACATAAAAACATGTCATTTTTTAACAAGTTATATTGTCACAAAACATTACATACACCACACAAATATTCGTATATAAAAAATCAAGACAAGTTAAAATCACATATCTCGTGATCAGAACAAAACTATTCATATAATTATTTTAGTAATGATAAATATACATTTCTCATGTCTAACATTATTGAGTTCTATATTTTAGTTATTTCTCAGCATATCTATCAATAATTTAGAACTGTTTTCTAACGAGAAAATAAAAATAATCAACATATCTGGATGTTGCAAAACATATAATATATCTCAAGATATCTTTTTACTGCTTCTCTTTTATATCCATTGTGGTTATACATGTAGCTCCCTTTATATTTATAATTTCTCCGCTATTTCTGTAAGTTCCTTCCATAAATTGAGAGTTTCCTCCATAATTTCCTCTATTTTTCTATTTTTCCTTATCTTATTATGTTTGTAATTTTTATTTATCCCAAATTTTACGTATTATCTAACAATAATTTTTTTACTTTCTAAGATTTCTTCTAAATTGTGCGCTACATTTATTCTAATTTCCTTTAATTTTTAATTTTCCTTCTAAATTTTTCCTTCAGATCCCCCTATCAACATTTCTAAATTGTGTGATATAATTCTCTCACTTCGCTTGGAGGGATATAAGTATTTTCCGTCATATTATTTATATTTTCCCTCCACATTCCATTTTTTCATCCATGTTTTATAATACAATTTCTGCCAAATTTTCCCTCTTCCCCTTGTCTCCCCTCTGATTTAGGGTATGTTTGGTACGTGGTGAATGGAAGGGAGGGGAAATGGCTTGAGTTGTTTGGTTGGACAAAGTGATGGGGAGGGGAGGGGAATGAATCATGTGTATTTTCATCCACTTCTCTCCCATTCTCTCCTCACCAAATTAGAGTAGAGATAAGGGGATGGAGAAAGATTTGGTAGAAAATATATTTAAAATGTCAAAAAATATTATAAATATGAGAGAGAAAATAATAAATAATTTAACATGAAAAATCAGTATAGCCAACAACTAATGCGAATAGAGAAGTATTATGTATTGTATATGTTACATCACTTGAATGACCATATAGAATGTTGGAGGAGTATTTAATAAAATTTTATTTTCATTTTTCAAAAATATAAATGAAATAGAAGACCATTAAATTAAATATTATTCATAATTTAGAAGGAAACATAAGTATTTATATGTTTGTTAGGAAAGTTGAAATGTTTAAGATTGTTACACACCATAAAAAATAAAAAATACAAATAATTGGAGAAAGTATGTTGGATTGGATTGTAGAAAGTACTCCAATATATGGAAACAAGACGTTTGTACCATATTTGAAACTACTTCTAAAACTATAACTTTGAATATAAAAAAATCATATTTCTATATATGTAAAAAATTCTTGTCTGTGGCTCTTTCATCAGGTAACAAATAAAAATTATATGCTGCGTTTATTTATATGTGATAATTTTATCTTTAGATCTATAGTGTTTGTCATCCAAAAGAGTCGACAACCTTATTTGTTGTTCATGCCTTTATGAAGGAATTTTTGTAACATAAATATATACACATAATTTTATATAAAAGTATTTTTCTATAGTCAACATTCCACACCACTATACATTTTTTATATCCACATTACTTTTCATGTCTTCCTTCCCTTCCCCTTCCCATGCTAACTAAGCACACCAACATAAGTGTCTCCTCCCCTCCCTTCCGCTCCTCTCCCTCCCTTCCCTTCTCCTCCCCTTCAATCACCAAGTACCAAACAAAGCGTTAGTGGGAAGAAGAGTGATTGGAAATACACATGATTCTTTCTCTTCCATTCCCCTCTATTTCCTTCACTTTCCCTTCACCATGTGCAACTAAACAACATAAGTCATTTTTCCTCCCTTCCTCTCCCCTCCATTCACTTCATACCAAACATGCCATTAGCAGACAAGGTCTGATGAACTCCCTAACACATAATATAACATTATAAATTTATTAAATAAGAACTACAACATAAAAATTTTCTCACGATTAATAGTTGCAACATACTCCCGCTATGAGTGTTATACTGTTCATTGTTGGGTATATATCCAAATATATTTTGTCTTTGTTGTTGTTATCTAAAAATACAAAGGCAAAATGTTGTAGTATATATTTGAACAAAAATAATTTACACGTACAATTCTTTTTCAAAATAATACAGGCACAACTTGTTTACCAGTGGAGTAATTTGAAAATCTAATATTTTATTTATGTGCTCTTTACATATTTCAATATTTCTAGTTATCTCTAGGTCCTTCAAAGTAAAAGAAAGCATCATTTCAATTTCTAATTAAATTATAATTGAAGTTGCATGAATAATTAAACTAATAGCTATACATTTGAAATATATTTTCTTCTTTTTCCCTTTTCAATGAAATTCTTTTTTTTTGTTTTCTACTTCCTTTCCCTCTATCCTTTCTTTTGAGTTCAATACCAGGTCATCATGTTGTTCATCAACGACAGAATGAAACAGTTGCTTCCCTTTTAGGCTCCTATTGTTTTGATCTAAGTCATGAGTTGTGTGGCACTTATTTTTTAGGAACTCTAGTTCAGGTTTTGGAATTTAAGTTCCATTCACTTCCATGTGACTAGTTTGTTGTAAGTTGAAACATAAGAATCATTAAAAAATATTAATTTTTACTATGTCATATAAATGAGTAAGATGACAAAGACACTAAAAAGGAATCATATCCGTAAAATCATAATATTTTTAGATCATAATAATCTCAACAAATAGTTATGGTGTAGATGTTACTACATTAAAAAAAATTATTATTGTACAATTATAATGTTAATAGAATTATTATGATTACATCGTAATATTTTTTATTTTACTTTGTGTATACAAAGCATTGTAACGACATATGTATTTCATGTGCTTGTATATATAAGTTTTGGTTCATCATTGTCTAACACAACGTAGGATATTAACTTTTACATTATTTTTATAGGGAATTTTTACTAGATTATGTGTACATGGTTATTGTTAATTTTGATCTTTCACATTATATTATTTAAATATGAAAAATAAAATTATGTTAGTTAATTCGCATTGTGTGGTCTGTTTTTTTTCATGATGTTTGTATTTTTTATTTTGCAAATCACACTGGTAATGGTGGTTAAAATGCAAAATGTTTTACATAGTGTGATTATAGTGTATGATATTTTATCATATTATGTTATTCATATACATACCTCGAAATATATTAAATATAGATCACAATAAAATAGAAGGAAGATGGGCAACAAGTTGCACCGCCAACCCCTTTTAGATGGCAAAACCAATCCTTTAAAATACTACATCCATTGACCTAGGGGTCATAACATTACTGTGCACAATTTTTTGTATCCTTTTGAGGAGCTCCACTGCCTCTGGTGCTAAGAATGAAAACGTACCAAAGCCAAATATATGTTGATTCTAAATGCATGCTTTCTCATGTTTAACCATTTTGGCAACAACATCTTTCATGGCAGCACTCCCCACAATAAAGTTCCCATTTTTCGTGCCCACCAATGGGAGACTTCTATTAGATCGACACATGCATGTTTTTCTCTAGACCAATCAAAAATTAAGATATATGTTGATCTAAGTGTCGATCTTCCTTCCAGTGGGTCAGTCAAAAAATTTGCAGGCACCTCTTTTTTGGCAACAACTCCAGCATGTTTAAGTACATCATAGAGAACATCTCTAATAAGATTATGTCTATACTTAAAGCATGGGAGCTTCCTACAATGAACCACACACTCCCTAAAGGTATCTAAACACGCCTTGTGACAAACATGACATGGTACATCAACCGAAAAAAGATAAATCATAAGGTGATACTTGAGGATTGTATGATACTCTGCTGGTGACAGATGCAGTCTAAACTCATCAATAGGAGTAGCCAGAAGAAAATCTTGAGCTTGCTCAGCTTGCAAATACCTGAAAACTATTTTGTATCTAATGGTCATGTCAAAGGTAGAGTCCATATCTTTGATAATTATGTTATGGTTTTAGCAATGAACTATATCCACACCGCTAATATTTCTAGTCATAAATATTTTACATGTGTCACTTGTGACAAATGAAGAATATAATCATATAAAAAATATTATTAGTTGTCCCAGAACTCATTTTCCACTCTTTTTAAGAGGAAACTCAGGAACTGCATTTTGTATGTATGTAGCTCACCTGAAGTCACAAAATGTAAGTTCCAACACTTACTTTAAACCAATTAAGAAAAACTTCTTAAGGAATCCCAGTTCATAAGTTTTTCAGACCAGTTATGACAAACCAATTGGAGCCTTAGTTTGATATTTTCTTTATATTTCCTTACCTCTTCAAGTGATTTCTCAACATGTCTCAAATTTATATTTCCATGTTTCATCAAACCCTGATGCTTCACATAACTTGGTGTATGGTTGACATAGGTTGTTATTATGTTTTGCAAGTGTAGCCAATGGATTAACATAATTGTTGCATTCCCTCCCATTCAATGGATTACTAACTTTGGAACTTTTCGATCATCTCTTCAGAATGTATTTTGTGGGATATTTTACAATTTCAAACTGATGAAACATTGAAACACATGTCTATACAATATTCCAACGGACTCGAATTTCTAGCAACTGCAATCAGTTGTTTGATTCATAACAACATGTCAACCAAATGTTTCCTATTCTTACCAATCATTGAGAGTTTAAAAAAAATTGACCCATCATCAATATTCCATTGCCCATCTTTGTGTCAACTTCATATCAACTATAACATTTTTCTACAATAGACCATCGCCCATCTTTCTCTATCATCAAAGTTGTTTCTAGCCATTTATTGTCTCCAAGGTTGTACTTTGCTAGAATTTCATCCCAAGCTCTTAAGAACTCGTCTTCATCTTCATAATCACATACACATTTACTAAAACCATGACTGAATGCTTGTTTTTTGTCGATAATAATTTTAAATTGACCACTAAGATATTTAAGATAATTTTGATAAACATGCCAAACACAAAGTCGATGATGAGTATGTGGAAGAATGTCATTACTGGCGACTCCATGGCCTTACCTGATAAATTAAAATTAGTCTTGACTCCTTGCCACCCAATAAATGTAAAAATGTCTTGAATAACCATGTAAAGCTGGAAATAGTTTCATCGTAAAATAATGCTCATTCAAAAATCATAGTCACCTGTGATGATCCAAACCAACAAATAAACCGAATGGTCAACATTCTGCATTAGTTTGTATGTTGTATCAAACCCAATCACATCATCAAAATTGAAATAATCACTTATGGATCTGGCATCAACCCAAAAAATATTTGTAATTATGTTATCTTCATCATATTGCATTTCATTGAAGAAAGGATTATTTTTAGCTCTTTTCTTTTCTAAATACTCAACGAAAACAACTAGATCCCCTTTTTCAATGTTGTTTCCGAATCTACTACTTTAATAGTTTTTAAATCTTTTTTAAAAAAGTCAAGATTTTCAACGCCGACAACTTGTCTACACATATATTCTATCGTTTGTCCAACATGAATTCTAGAGAGGACACAAATATCTGCTTGTACATCCTAGGATTTAAATTTTTTTCTTTGTGATCTATGCATATGGCGCTCAGGTTTTATGACTTTCACTTTCCATCTTTAAGCTGAAAGTCCATAAAAGCATTACAACCCATTCTTGTTTCTTATCTATGTTTCTTTACACAACTCTTATATGATGAAAAGATTTAAACCCCTTTCTAGAGCAACAAAATCTCCTATATGTTAAGTCCTTGTTTGCATTTGTACGACATCTACTTTTATAAATATGGTATCCACCTTTACGAGCATAACAATTGTAGAATTCACAAGCAATCAGTTCTGATTCAAATTTTATATCTCATTTTAGAATCCTAAAATCTCATCTACACCTTATCGATTAAGGGGCGTCGTGAGAAAAATCAACAAAACCATTGACCAGTAAATCATCACCTTGAGTACTCATTGATTTAAATATGGAAAAAAAGTTGTTATTGTGGTGCTATGATGAAATGTAAAAAAACACACTGACATAGATATAGATACCTTGTATCCGTGATAGATGATGTCCCTAGATCATCCTCAAATGTTAGTTTCTCTAAATGAAGTGAACTAGATCAAATATGAAATTATTAAAAAAGTATGAATACTACACATCAAAAGAATGATTGCTCGATCATTTACTCAGAAAATGATGTAACATCATAATAAATTTGGCAACATTAAATGTAGATATTACACCATATTGATAGATGTATGATGTTTTTGAGTAAAGAAAGTACTTTTCTTATTTTGTATAGTTGTGCACCTGAGCGTCATTTCAACTACTGAATTTAAAACCAGACATCAATAGAGTAAAAAAACTTTGATGAATACATAACTTTTAAGAAACAAAATGTATTTATGACTACAGACATATTCTTTAAGTAAAATTCAACTACAAGATCCATCCATGTGGCTTGTTTCAAATGAAAATCACGATAAGGTTACTTTTTTGAAAGTCTATAACCTTTGCAACATGCAACTATTCTTTTACAAGTCTTTTCTAGCTTCGTAAACAGTAGATGCTCCTTTATATCCCAACATATCTGCTAGTGATTCATAGATGGAAGGAAAATTAAGTCTTAATAGATCATCTCTAATAATCAACAAAATAAGTCAGAGTAGAGGAGAAAAACGGATTGTTAAACCAAACAATAAAAATAGGTTTCTAAAACAGAAAGTTCTGCAAATACAACTGTTTACGTTGCTTTTCCAGAAATGAGGATTGAATATTTATTTAAAACACCAACTAGTGTTGTAATATAAAATGTCTAATGATTTAACACAAGTTCCATTCTCCCACACACAGTCCGATAATAGAGAAAAAGATGAGGGCACGTTGTCCACACATCGATTAATTACACGATAAACAATGTATTGGTTAAATTTGATTGCCAAGTATGTATATCGATACCATATATTCCATGATGAACTATTGTCGTTGTGCACTATGTTGCTGAAACATGATCTCATATTGTGCATTCCTTTATCACTCGAGAAGTGATTCATGACTGCAACATAATTGTCAATTGTAGAATGGAAAATCTGCTATTAGAAACTTCTTTAGTCAGATCTGTAGTGTTGTGGGAGGTATGCTCTCCCTGTGTTCTTTCTTTCTCATAACACAACATTCAAGTGGATCTTATACCACTTGAAATGCATGGGTTTGATGTTATTCTCGGGATGGATACCCTAGAGAAGTATAAGGTTATCTTGGATTGCAGTTCCAAGCAAGCTATGTTCTCACATGGTGATAAGACATGGGTGTTTTAGGGATATAGAAAGATTCTTCCAACCTCTCTAGTGTCAGCAATGGTAGCAGAAAGGTGGATGCGACAAGGATGCTTTGCATTCCTGGCACATGTGGTAGACACCAGAGTAGAGAGCCCTAGTCTTTGTGAAGTTCCTGTTGTCAGGGAATTCAAGGATGTGTTTCCCAGGGAATTTCTAGATATTCCTCCACCCTGAGAGATTGATTTCAAGATTAATCTTATTCTGGGTACACACCCATAGCCCAAACACCTTATAGGATGGCGCCAGTGGAGATGGCAGAACTCAAGAAACAATTACATGAGTTTCTTGAGAAAGGTTTCATACGATCGAGTACTTCGCCTTGGGGTGCTCTAGTTCTTTTTGTTAAAAAGAAAGATGGGTCTATGATACTATGCATAGACTATAGATAGCTTAACAAGGTGACCATTAAGAACAAATATCCTTTGCTAAGGATCGATGATCTGTTTGACCAATTGTGTGGTGTAACAGTGTTCTCTAAGATAGATTTAAGATCAGGATATTATCAGTTACGTATCAAGGAAAGTGGCATACCTAAGTCAACCTTTAGGATGATGTATGGTAATTATCAGTTTGTAGTTATGTCATTTAGACTAACTCATGCACCATCTACATTCGCGGAGTTGCTGAATAGGATCTTCTAGCCATTCATTGATCAGTTTGTAGTGGTTTTCATAGACGACATCCTAATTTATAGTAGAGACAAACAACAACATGAACAACACCTTCGTCAAGACTTGACTTTGTTGAGACAACACAAGTTATATGCTAAGTTTAGCAAGTGCAAATTCTGGTTGTCAAAAGTATCTTTTCTTGGACATGCTATATCTGCTTCAGGTATTCATGTTGATCCAAAGAAAGTAGAGTCTGTTGTGGAGTGGGAACAACCCAAGTGTAACGCCCGGGCCCATTGCCCAACAGGAATGACGACTATCCCCACAGACCACCACTAGCCTTAACTGTGTGCTTTGTCCTCACTCACGCGCATGCCAGGATCAACTTCCCAACAGGTCACCCATCCCAGTACTACTCCAAGCTGAGCACGCTTAACTATGGAGTTCTTATTGATGGGCTCCTGGAAAAGGAGGTGCACCTTGGTGATATGGGTAGTCCAATCAATCCTTTTAAGATCATGTTATCTGAGGCCTCAAATCCTGGGATGTTACAATATCCCCCACTTAGATTCTTGATGTCCTCATCAAGGCTCAACTATAAGGCCTTATAATCTCTTCCCCATTTCAGTACAGGCCCACAATGGCCCATGGACACCCAGCTACCGATCACGGAATACCAACGCAAGGGTGGCTACGACAACCATGGACAACCATTTCCTACATGACTGGACCGCACGGCTCAAGACTGGCATGCCATGCTCGTGTGGGCCCCACCTACTAGAGGGGTTATGGCTCTGATACCATTTGTAAGGCTCAGGCCCATTGCCCAAGGCTCTAGTAGAGTTTCAGGAATGAGGACTGTCCCCACAGACCACTACTAGCCTTAACTGTGCACTTTGTCCTCACTCACGCGCATGTCGGGATCAACTTCCCGACAGGTCACCCATCCCAGTACTACTCCAAGCTGAGCATGCCTAACTATGGAGTTCTTAGTGATGGGATCCCGAAAAAGGAGGTGCACCTTGGTGAAATGGGTAGTCCAATCAATCCTTTTAAGATCATGTTATCCGAGGCCTCAAATTCTAGGATGTTACACCAAGACACCGATTGAGATTCGCAGTTTCCTAGGTTTGATAGGTTACTACATAAGGTTTATCAGAGACTTCAGTTCTGTAGCATTACCCTTAACCAGGTTGACCTGGAAGGAAGTTCCTTTTATCTAGAATGACAAGTGTCAACATTCTTTCCAGTTGTTGAAAGAAAGGTTGACTAGTGCACCTGTGTTAGTTTTACATGATCAAGGATGGTCTAGGCTGTGTGTTGATGTAGAGTGATCATGTAGTTTCTTTTGCTTCTCAGCAACTCAAGAAATAGGAGAAGAATTGTAACGACCCCGACTCCCGGTAACCCCCAATTAAGGGAGACCGAAAGGTCAGAGCCGTTAACCAATAACCCAGATCAAAGGTTCAACAAATAATCAATAATAATTAATAAACTTTACCAACTAAGCTGAAAATTGGTGTGAAATAAAAATTTGCTTACCTTTTAAGAACTGGGATTTCTAAACTTCGAACCACGGAGATACTGATCTAACTAATCCTCCCGTACACGTTAATTCTCATTTAATTACACATATGCCATTTTACTATTTGTTCTTTTCATTGTACCTAAAATGCTGACAAATAAAGCGTCAGTCAGCAAGAAGCTGGTATGTGGGGGAAACAAAAATCATGCAACTCTAGTAACAAAGTAATCAGCAAATTATCATTTAATAGCCAAGATTACATTTTAAACAATACTACTCAATCCTTTCCCATCCCCTATCTCTGTGTTGTCCCTATAGTGGACTGAGATACTACCTCTCTCTAGGTAGATCCTTAATAAACCCTGCATGATCCTACCTAACAGGTAGATCAATATCTAGGGTTGAGTCACATGGCACTACCCATAGGTAGTCCAATCTCTGACTCCAAGTGACTTGATGGTCCTACCTCATTGGTAGCCATGTACTAAGTCATTCGATGACCTGATGGGCCTACCCCATTGGTAGCCATGTACTAGGTCAACCCATTAAGCTATAGAGGGGACTAGGATCGGAGCTAGTAGGCACATTTCTTATGTGATAATTATATTCACATTATAATCTGCATGAATTAAATTCATCCAACAATTAATTCAAGCCACAATGTAAACATCGATAAAATCCTCAGAAAACTAATCCAGGATAATCATAAGTGTAACCACATACCTATCAAGTTGATGTGAGACAGAAATAATCCAATCAAAGCACTCCATAAGATCCTAAAACAATTATACAATTTCCTTTTATTACTCATGTCATTAAGATCTATTAAATCTAGTTCGCTTCCTAGGGTTTCTAGTCCACTTTTAGGGTTTCCATTGTAGTTAGGGTTTCCCTTCATCTTTCACTATTTTAAACCCTAATTTAACGCAATTGATCACAAACCCTAATTATTTCCACATCTAATCCTCAATTCCAGATTAAAGGCATAATTAACCATTATTTAAGCTCATTAAGCCTCTTTTACATTAAAGCTACTATTTTTATCCTTTTAATCCATGAAAAGATCATTATACGCATTTATCATCAATTCATAGTTTGTTATGGTCCAATTCACATATGAACTCGATTTGCCATTAATTCCACCTTTTATTCATGAGAAAACCCTAATGACTACATTTAGGGTATTTATCGACAAATTAGGAACTTTAATGCTCGAAATAGCTTATAACCATGAAAACTCAGTTCTATACATGAAATCAAATAATTAAAGCCATCAGTAGTCCTAGTTACCAACATCAGGGTTTCAAGGCCCATTAAAGCCTATTTATGCACTTAAACTCTAAATTAAACTAATTATATACAAAGTTCATCTTTTCCGATCTTAATGTTCCTTTTCATCATTAACAGGTTAATATAACTTTAAACACTCATCTAATCCTTTCTAATTCATTAATCATCAAAGGTTAGTATTTTTCATTGATTAAACTATTAAAGATAGCATCTCTATATACTTTTTGAATTGCAAGCATAATCAGGCTCCAATTATATTTTTATTGTATTCCTCTCCTTTTTCTGAGCAAGTTTCATATTTTATACATAATTATCCGAGCTACTATTAGGGAGATATGAATTTTGTAAAAATTACTCACTTTGGGCCAATCGGATTGTGCCACGTCGGCATCCTCCATGCAACATTGCTCAACTTGGGAAATATTTTGAAAAGATGTGATTTCCCTCACTTAACCAGCCGGCCCTAGCACAACGTGGAGGGTAGAACCATCTAACTGTATTTAGGTCATCTCCTAGCTTGGATCATTGTGACGGCCGCTGGTGGTAGCCCTTTGCGGGGCTTCCCACTCCTTTTCCATTGCCATACGACCACCGTCGACAACTCTCCTAGCTCTGCCACCTCTTGCCACACCTGGGGCGCCACCTAGCTCATGGCCTAGGTGTCTCATTCAAGAGTATATGACCTGCAATGCGTGGTCGTCATTGCAGCCATGCGGCTTCAGCTGCACGTTGGTTAGGGCAGAGGGAGGGCCACCAAGCAACCTGTTGAGGTCGTGGGACCTTAGAGCCTCCAGCAGGATCACCAAACCAACCCTCGTTACTCCAGGTCTAGGTCTACACCCTTGCTAGGGTTTACACGTAAGGAATAAGGAGGAGAATGTGGGATCTTTCTCTCTCTCTCGGGCTCAAACTAGGGCTTTACCCCTTTATATAGGGTGAGTATGAAGCCCTAAGGCGTGCCTCATGAGGACTCAAGTCCCAAACTCGGAAGGAAACACACTTTCCTTGGTTGTGAAGCAACCATCTCTCTCTCTCTTCATTATCTACTATTTCCTTGATATTCCTTGTTGCATGGATATTTAGGAATTCGAAATTCCTCTCCCTTATCCTCTTTAATCTTGTCTTTTAATTCATTGGCCTCAAAATTATATTCTCCTCAAGTAGGAAAATACTCCTTCTTAATAAAACCACATAATTCCATTAATTATGTATTCCCATTATCCTTATTTTGGAATTTTGGTATTTTCTCTTTCTTTCCTCTTCATTGGGACTCCTTGGATCCCAAGAAAATCTATTATTTCGAAATCCTTTTTATTGGATACTCATTATCCTTCTAGATGCATCTAAATGCATTATTCTTCATTATCATGTGTATTTCTTATTAAAATATTTTTTTGAGGATTTCTCTTTATTTCTCTTTTATTTTCCTCATTAGTATTCCTTTTTTCATTAGGAAACCTTGGAATATGAAATTCCACTACGGATAACTCAATATACCTCTTTCCACTAATTTTCCACATATTATCATTATTTTAAATTTCTTTCTTAATAAAGAAATACTTATTTGATCTTTTCATTTCTTATTGCTTTTTCTTTGCAACTTTGGACTCCTTGGAACCCAAGGAACCCATGTGGCACGAAATCCAACTTTGGATTATATTCTTTTTCCTTCTGGAGGTTTCCACACCTTTATTTTCTTAAAAACTTAATTATTCATTTACTAATTGAATTCCCTTATTATTGGGCCCAATAGCCAATAAAGCTCACAAAGCAATCATCAAGGCTATTGTAACAAAATTCATGCATTCAATATTTATTTGTTCATTTATCTTTAATATGGGAAATTACATTTCTCAGCAAATGAACCCAAAATTTGGGGTTGTAACATCCTTCCCCTCTTATAAGAATTTTGTCCTCAAAATTCCATCAAGCAAACAAACAACTCAGGATAAGCCTTTCATACGTCCATCAGGCTCCCATGTGGCTTCACCCTTTCCATGGTGCTTCCCAAGAACCTTCATCATCTCATATTCTTCTATCTGAGTTCTTTCTTACCTTGGTATATCGTACCCTCATAGGTGACTCAGGACATTTCAGCCTCTCAAAATCCAAATAGGTTCAAGGCTCAACACATGGCTTGGGTACCTCACATAGTGCTCTAGATCAGACTCATGGAACATATTACACATCATGTTATCCTGAGGGGTAAGGCTAAACACAACCTTCTCCACAAATCCATCTCAAATGGACCCATATATCAGGGACTCAGCTTTCTCAGCTGTAGCTTAGAGGGATCAGATTTTTACATCACATACTCTCCCACAGTGAGTTGCATGTCAATCTACTTTGCATCAGCTCACGACTCATGTCGCCTCTGGGCTCTCTCTCTCAGCCATTTCTTGATCAAAGCGACTTCATCTGCACACACTATGGTTCTTTTCTGACCTTCGTGAGGCCTCCTTCACCGACATCATCTTAATGAAGTGGTGACTGACACAACCTCTCTATAAGACTTCTTGCATCGTGATAAAGGCTATGGCGGTTAACATCACATCTTAAGAATTGTCTCTATGTATCACCCTGAATGAGCACACATGCTCTCATCATACCTTGTAGTCTGGATCATACTGTCCATTAGTATGGGGTGATAAACTGTACTATCATCGAGTTCTTCAAGTATCCACTTCCACCTCATGGAAGTGAACCTTAGTCATACCCAAGAACTTTTGAACTCGCAACATGGTGTAGTTGAACCATCTTTCTCTCTTAAGTAGTTCAACTGAATTTGTCCTTTGACATTACTCTTCCTTTCTCATGTCATCTAGGTAAGGCGATCTACCATAACCCATATTTCACCTCGACCCTCCTTGGTCTAGGGGAGACTTACCACAACATTCATAGTGATGAACTCCCATTCTCTCTCGGGGACTCTTTATACTTTATATCCATGCACTGGGTTACTGGTGTTCATCCTTCACCTCCTAGCTTGCATGGCCACATGCAACATGTGTCAGGCATCCAAAGCTCTACCATCACTTACTATCTTTATAGTTTCATGGTGTATGGTCATCATGATTTCCTATATGTCATGATTCCTCAAGGTCGATTCCTCGGAAGCCATAAACCACTCTCATCAGGGTTTTATTACCTTCCTATCCAATGAAGTGTATCCAGTGTTCTACAACCATCCTTCTACCACATCAAGGACTAGGATGGCTATCCAAACAACCACTAATCTTGTTCAACATATGTCATTATATATGAGTGTTAGCTAAACTTATCTCTTTTTCTCAACTTAAGGCTAGCCTAACAACCTCAACTTCTTCTAGCTTCTAGCTAAACTAGGCAGCTATATATCAACCAGAGCATTCATTAAACTTCATATCCTTAGGTGTTAGGTAATGTCGAAGACATACACCTCCATGTATTATACTTATCATCTCATCTCAAACTCTAAGTTTGTCTTCATCAAGAAACTCTGAGCTCATCACCATAGTGATCAAACTCAACCTTGGTTAACTTGCAAATTCCACATAGCTCCTGATAAAACATCCTCATAAGATGACTACACTATTCCTCTTAGTATTTGTATAACATCCATGTATCATTCACTCCACCAAGGTATGTTATCATCTCTGTCCTCATACCTCGTAGCAACGTTCCAACTCGCATCATCTTTTATCCTTGGTGTATGGCATGCGTACTGTCCCATATCTCCCTCCCATAACAAGAAAAAATAAGCATTTGGCGGCCGTCCAAACACAAAATTCTTCCTGTTCCAAGAGTAGAGATGATACATCCCAGATCGCCCGTACACCTTCAATTCTAAGTTGAAACATGCAACTTATGTCTCTACATTACAAACATCTCGATATCAAAGTTACTTCCATGGAAAATTGGTCTCGAACCTACTTGGGTCACCACACAATCCTTGGTCATCTCCTCTAGGTCTATAGGGTGTCGGCACTTTTTGGGGTCATCCCTCTTCCCTTATGCATCCAGAGAGTGCCCTACTCATCTGTCCTTTGGGTGTCATGAGTTCATGAAGGTGATCAATCTCCTAACCCATGGCCCTCAGACAATGATAGTTGTTACCTCCCGACCCTATGGTCATGTGCAACTAGGGAATTAGGCAACTCCTACTTCCATCGGTCTTATCCCTACCTCACCCTAGGATAGACTTAGGATTATATCATAGTACATGTTCAACTTAGAACCTTACCCAATCCTTCATCATCTCTCTCTGCATTCTTGGGATGTCTTTCATCCATTCTCAGGGATCATGGTGACCTGCCTACCTTGGTCAGGCCCCATACCGGTTACATCCATGGTAACACCTCCACATGCACATACATATGGTTATCTATGGGTCTATAGGTTCATTCTCATGCCATGTACTCTTCACTTAGCTTCTCAAGATCCTCTGAACCTCAAAAAAACTGGTATACACCCTACAAAAGGGTCCCTCTCCCAGGATGGGAGGGAAACTATACCTTGATAACAATAGTCACAAACATCCTTATGTTTAGGGTATACATCCACATGAGCATGCTTAGCCCTATCAAGCTACTAAGGCACAAGAAGACACCTACGAAACCATGCTAGGTCATACTTGTTTTCATCCTCAACATTAGATCAACTAAGTCGTGAGGGTTCAAACATATCCTTAACTTAAGGGATTTCTTTTACCTCTACATATGAGGAGTACCATGTTCGAACTATAGAGACTCAAATCTCATCATGAACATCGGATACACTGCTTCCCCTCTTAGGCCTAGGAACCCTAGGTTCACCTTTGGGTGTATGACTGCATGTTGAATCTCTTAACCACAAATCAAGCATGTCCAAGGTATGTCATGTACTTCCATGATCCTTCTATCCAAGAAACACTTTGGAGTTGAGTCCTCTTCCAGGACAACCAACTAGGTATAAAGCCTCACAACTGGCTACTTAAACCTCCTTGGGGTCTAAAGCACTCTTTATCTCATCCAGTAGGTAATCACTTATACCATAGGTAGTAGAAGCATCCACTATCATCCACTTAGGTCACATCATCCTCGACTCTCCACTATTCCTCATGTCTCAGAGTGTAAGCTTCCAACCTTCTTTCTTGGGTCCTACTTTCTCTCTCTAGATCTAACTCCACATCCAGCCTCACTACATGAGGTTGGATCAAGCTTACCAGCATATCCCTACCTGGGTGACGCCTTTGCTCAACTCATGTTTGGCTCAAGATTATCCTTAGCTCTTTATGTTTATCACATAAGTTATCCAACATACTCCCTTGACCCGGGTTTCAACCTACTGTCAACACTACTAACACACTTTCGGTGCAAGCTATACCCTACTTGCCTAAGCCCATAGGGTTTCTATAGGTTCTCCTCTAACCTCATAGATGAAGGAGCTATCCTTCGCTCTAACCTACACTACCCTCTCCAGGGTTGGGTCGCCAAAGGTACTAGGATATCCAAACTCTCATGGCTCATAAGGCAATCCCAAGGCATATCCGACCAAACACCCAGTCAACCATGACATCTAACTCATCATGTCATCTCTAACCTTCACTTAGGGTTAGGGTTAACATCATCCTCAGAGGATGCTCTAGGTATCTACTTTTAATGGAGATCTCTACCTCGAAGACTAACTTTCTCTACTCATCCTCCTGACAAGTAGGTCTAGCCTCAGGTCTCTCCTGAGGGCAATGACAACTCATGTCATACGACCTAAGCATGTATCTATTCCTTTACGCTTACTCTATTAAGCTTATGTCCATGACATCTTATTTACATGCTTTTTATTAATTTGGTGGAGGATTCATTAATCCTTATCAACCTTACCCATACCTCAAGAGGGTGATAAAAAGAGAGAAAACCCTAATCCTTAAGATCCTTAATAGAATTTGAGTTGAGAAGGGATGAACAAGATGAGAGAATCCTAAAGGTATCTTATTTCGATTCATACCCTAAGACTTTGGCCAGACAGTCACACGGATCTGGGAGTCCTCGTATTCCAACTAGCGGTGCGGAGGAAAATATTGCCATCCCCCAATCGTGATCCTTTTCAAGACACCTCTGTCTTTCGGATAATCCTCTAATAACTCCCTTGGGTTCAACAAAATTTGTAAAATTTAATAATTATTAAGGATTAAGTGAGGAACCTATGCTCTGATACCAATTGTAACGAGCCCGACTCCCGGTAACCCCCAATTAAAGGAGACCGAAAGGTCAGAGCCATTAACCAATAACTCAGATCTAAGGTTCAACAAATAATCAATAATAATTAACAAACTTTACCAACTAAACTGAAAACTGGTGTGAAATAAAACTTTTCTTACCTTTTAAAAACTGGGATTTCTAAACTTCTAACCATGGAGATACTGATCTAACTAATCCTCTCGTACATGTTAATTCTCATTTAATTCCACATGTGCCACTTTACTGTTTGTTCTTTTCATTGTAAATAAAATGCCGACAAACAAAACGTCGGTCAGCAAGAAGCTGGTATGTGGTGGAAACAAAAATCATGCAACTATAGTAACAAAGTAATCATCCAATTATCATTTAACAGCCAAGATTACATTTTAAACCATACTACTCAATCCTTTCCTATCCCCTATCTCTGTGCTATCCCTGCAGTGGACTGAGATACTAGCTCTCTCTAGGTAGATCCTTATTAAACCCCGCATGATCCTACCTAACAGGTAGATCAATATCTAGGGTTGAGTCACATGGCACTACCGATAGGTAGCCCAATCTCTGACTCCAAGTGACTTGATGGTCCTACCTCATTGGTAGCCATGTACTAAGTCATTCGATGACCTGATGGGCCTACCCCATTGGTAGCCATGTACTAGGTCAACCCATTAAGCTATAGAAGGGACTAGGATCTGAGCTAGTACGCACAATTCTTATGTGATAATCATATTCACATTATAATCTGCATGAATTAAATTCATCCAACAATTAATTCAAGCCACGATGTAAACATCGATAAAATCCTCAGAAAACTAATGTGGGATAATCATAAGTGTAACCACATACCTGTCAAGTTGATGTGAGACAGAAATAATCCAATCAACAATAGGCAAGAAAGCATTCAATAAGATCCTAAAACAATTATACAATTTCCTTTTATTACTCATGTCATTAAGATCTATTAAATCTAGTTTGCTTCCTAGGGTTTCTAGTCCACTTTTAGGGTTTCCATTGCAATTAGGGTTTCCCTTCATCTTTCACTATTTTAAACCCTAATTTAACGCAATTGATCTCAAACCCTAATTATTTCCACATCTAATCCTCAATTCCGGAATAAAGGCATAATTAACCATTAATTAAGCTCATTAAGCCTCTTTTACATTAAAGCTACTATTTTTATCCTTTTAATCCATGACATGATCATTATACACATTTATCATCAATTCATAGTTCATTATGGTCCAATTCACATATGAACTCGATTTGCCATTATTTCCACCTTTTATTCATGAGAAAACCCTAATGACTACATTTAGGGTATTTATCGACAAATTAGGAACTTTAATGCTCGAAATAGCTTATAACCATGAAAACTCAGTTCTATACATGAAATCAAATAATTAAAGCCATTAGTAGTGCTAATTACCAACATTAGGGTTTCAAGGCCCATTAAAGCCTATTTATGCATATAAACTCTAAATTAAACTAATTATATGCAAAATTTATCTTTTCCAATCTTAATGTTCCTTTTCATCATTAACATATTAATATCAACTTTAAACACTCATCTAACCCTTTCAAATTTATTAATCACCAAAGGTTAGGGTTTTTCATTGATTAAACTATTAAAGATAGCATCTCTATATACTTTTTGAATTGCAAGCATAATTAGGCTTCAATTATATTTTTATTGGATTCCTCTCATTTTTCTGAGCAAGTTTCATATATTATGCATAATCATCTGAGCTACTATTAGGGAGATATGAATTTTTTAAAAATTACTCACTTTGGGCAAATCGGATTGCTCCGTGTCGGCCTCCTCCATGCAACGTTGATCAGCTTGGGAACTATTTCAAAAAGACGTGATTGCCCTCACATAACCAGCCGACCCTAGCACAGCACAGAGGGTAGAACCGTCTAACTTTCTTTAGGTCGTCTCCTAGGTTGGATCAGCGCAACAGCCGCCGGTGGCAGCCCTTTGCGGGGATGCCCACTCCTTTTCCATCGCCATACGACCACCACCGACAACTCTCCTAGCTCCGCCACCTCTTGTCGCACTTGGGGCACCGCCCATCTCACAGCCTAGGTGGCTCATTCAAGAGTATCTGACCTGCAATGTGTGGTCGTCATTGCAGCCATGCGGCTTCAGTTGCGTGTTGGTTAGGGCAGAGGGAGGGCCACCAAGCAACCTGTTGAGGTCGTGGGACCTTAGAGCCTCCAGCAAGATCACCAAACCAACCCTCGTTGCTCCAGGGCTAGGTCTACACCCTTCCTAGGGTTTACATGTAAGGAACAAGGAGGAGAATGTGGGATCTTTCTCTCTCTCTCTCTCTCTCTCGTGCTCGAACTAGGGCTTTACCCCTTTATATAGGGTGAGTATGAAGCCCTAAGGCACGCCTCATGAGGACTCAAGTCCCAAACTTGAAAGGAAACACACTTTCCTTGGTTGTGAAGCAACCATCTCTCTCTCTCTATCTCTCTTCATTATCTCCTATTTCCTTGATATTCCTTGTTGCATGGATATTTAGGAATTCGAAATTCCTCTCCCTTATCCTCTTTAATCTTGTGTTTTAATTCATTGGCCTCAAAATTATCTTCTCCTCAAGTAGGAAAATACTCCTTAATAAAACCACATAATTCCATTAATTGTGTATTCCCATTATCCTTATTTTGCAATTTTGGTATTTTCTCTTTCTTTCCTCTTCATTGGGACTCCTTGGATCCCAAGAAACTCTATTATTTCGAAATCCTTTTATTGGATACTCATTATCCTTCTAGATGAATCTAAATGCATTATTCTTCATTATCATGTGTATTTCTTATTAAAATATTTCTTTTGAGGATTTCTCTATATTTCTCTTTTATTTTCCTCATTAGTATTCCTTTTATCATTAGGAAACCTTGGAATACTAAATTCCACTAAGGATAACTCAATATACCTCTTTCCACTTATTTTCCACATATTATCATTATTTTAAATTTCTTTCTTAATAAAGAAATACTTATTTGATCTTTTCTTTTCTTATTTCTTTTTCCTTTGCAACTTTGGACTACTTGGAACCCAAGGAACCCATGTGGCACGAAATCCAACTTTGGATTATATTCTCTTGCCTTCTGGAGGTTTCCACACCTTTCTTTTCTTAAAAACTTAATTATTCATTTACTAATTGAATTCCCTTGTTATTGGGCCCAATAGCCAATAAATCCCACAAAGCAATCATCAAGGCTGTTATAATGAAATGCATGCATTCAATCTTTATTTGTTCATTTATCTTTAATATGAGAAATTACATTTCTCAGCAAATGAACCCAAAATTTGAGGTTGTAACAAGAATTATCCAACACATGATTTAGAATTATCTATAGTGGTTCACGTGTTGAAAATCTAGAGGCATTATCTCTATGGAGAGACGTGTCAGATTTTCAGAGATCATAAAAACTTAAAATACATTTTCTCACAGCATGAGCTGAATATGAGACAACGTCACTGGATGGAGTTAATCAAGGACTACAATTGTACAATTGATTATCATCCAGGGAAAGCCAATGTAGTGGCAGATGCACTTAGTTGAAAATCCTCGACACCACCTATAGATAAAGAACAATTGAATTCTTTAGTGTGTTGTAAGCAGGACATGCTTGGTTCTTTGAGACAATTGAATGTGCAGTTAGAGGTATCTTTGTTAGCAGGGTTGTTAGTTGAGATACATGTGAAACCTACTCTGAAAGAACAAATCAAAGAGGCACAATAGGCTAATACTATGATTCAGAAGATTAGGTCAGAGTTGGGTAGTGAGAAACAAGATGGTTTCCATGAGTTAAAAGACGGGATAATTTGTTTCTATGGTAGGGTGGTAATATGTGATGTTAGTGACTTAAGAAAGTTAATAATGGAGGAAGCTCACTCATCCATATATGTAATGCATCCAGGGAGCACGAAAATGTATCATAACTTAAATGATATGTATTGGTGGCCCAGTTTGAAGACAGATGTTGTTGATTTCGTTATACAGTGTCATGTGTGTCAGTAGGTTAAAGCAGAACACCGGAAACCCATAGGAACATTACAACCCCTACCTATACCTCAGTGGAAATGGGATCAAGTGACGATGGACTTTGTGGTTGGTCTACCTAGAACGACCAAAAGTCATGATTCCATCTGGGTGATAGTTGATAGGTTGACTTAGACAACACATTTTCTTCCTGTTAAAACAACTTATACTACTGAGAAACTAGCACAGATCAATATAGATGAGATAGTGCGGTTGCACGGGGTCCAACTACGATTGTGTCTGATAGAGGTCCCCAGTCTATGAGTCCTTTTTCGGAATGACTACATAAAGCTCTGGGTACGCAGTTGAAGTTTAGTACAACCTTTCACCCTTAGAAAAATGGGCAGTCTGAAAGGACTATACAGACTTTGGAAGACTTGCTTAGAGCATGTGTTCTTCATTTTGTGGGAAGTTGGGACTTACATCTGAGATTGATAGAGTTTTCCTATAACAATAGTTATCAAGCTAGTATTGATATGGCACCATATGAAGCATTATACGATAGACATTGTAGATCTCCATTATGTTGGTTTGAAACAGGAGAATACCAACTTCTGGGTCCTGAGTTGGTGCAACAAACAACTAAAAAGATTAAAGTGATACCACAATTGTTGAAAGCTACATAGGATAGACAGAAGTCTTATGCCGATAAACGTTGTAGACCTTTAGAATTTCAAGTTGGGGATAGAGCTTATTTCAAGGTTTCTCCTTGGAAAGGTGTTCTCAGATTTGGGAAGAATGGTAAGTTAGCTCCTAGATTTGTGGGACCTTACCCAGTGACAACATGGATTGGAAAGGTATCATATAGGCTGGAATTGCCACCTGAGCTACACAGATTGCATCCAGTGTTTCATATATCTATGCTGAGAAAGTGTCATCCCGATACAAAGTTGGTGTTACAACCTATAGAGGTTGAATTGAATGAAGATATATCCTATGTGGAAGGTCCAATGATGATTCTTGATAGAAGAGTCAAGAAATTCAAGAAGAAAGATATAGTTCTTGTAAAAGTTCACTATCATCACCATGGAGTTGAAGAAGCCACATGGGAGCTAGAGGAAGAGATGAGGAGGAAGTACCCTTCTCTTTTTTCTTGAGATTTCAGGGATGAAATCCTTTTTAGGGGTTGATAATTGTAACATACCTGACATGTATTATGGCTTAAACCTAGAAGTTTTGCTTAAGTAAGTTACTTACAAACTTGTTCTTATCTTTTGAAAAGTAATTAAGACTCTTTGTGAAGTTTATTTTCAAGTTTGAGCTCAATTGCAAACTATTTGTGCATTATATGATAATCTGAGTGTAAAGTGCAAATTACCCAAGATGAAGGGTTATGTTGCAAAATGTAATGTGTTGAAAGTACCCTAAGTGTTTTAACAACATAAGATAGAGAATGATGCTAAGTGGTGGCTTGTGGAAATCCTAAATTCTAAGTGAAAACTCATTTGAATAATGCTAAGTGCTTTGTGCATCAATTATGTTACATGTTGTAAATTATGTAAATTATAGGGTTGATGTGTAAGTTACCACTTCTAGATTGTCTATACTCCTTCCTAGTGTTATCTAGAGGAGAGAGAAAGAAGGAGACACTATGTTTGAACCATCCTAGAGTGATAGAACTCTTAGTGATGAAAAGACCAAAGGAAGTTGTATAGTTGAAAGCTTTATATGAACCATATCAAGTCGTAGACTTGAAGTAGGAGTCCCTAACAGCCATGGAGCCATAAAGGGAAATCTCCTATTAGTTATTTGAGTCTTGGCTTTACCCATGACAGGCTAGACACTCAAGAAAGTCATATGTATCGACTTGCAAACTTTTCTTTGGAAAAGATTGTGTTGAATATAATAATAAGTGAGTGGAAGAAAACTTGCCCTAGAAGATAACCAAAGGGACGACCCTTATCCTTTGCATTATCCTTGAGCTTTTATTTTTTCATGGCAAGATAAAGATAGGATTCATGCAAACACATGTGTCAACCATGCATGGCTATGTGGCACTTATAAGCTTAAGATAATGACACCTCTTACACTCTTTTCCATAAACCGCAAGTATAAATACCCTTCCCTTCTCCTATTAGTAGATTTTTCAAAATCTTGCTATCATCCTTCTCTTTGATATTATGCATACTACTCTTGTATCATACATGAGTGAGGAGAGTTGAGTGGTAGAGCTTGATATCGACCAAAGACATAGGATATCGGCCTAGTAGAGGATATCAACCTATCAAGGTGATATCGGCCACAAGGAGGGAAGATATCATGCAAAAGCTAGGGAGCTTAAGTCTTGGATCTTGGAGAGGCTCATATTCAACCTTGGGAACTTGAAGTGTTGGAACTTGGAGCTTGGAAGTTGCTTTAGAGGTGGGTTATATAACTTGAACCTAACCATGTTATTATTGTTTTCCAATATTGTTGAACTTATTAATTTACTTCTAATTTCGAATTCCTTTATTCAACTAATGTTCCTTTTTGTTTCAATAAGTTGTTAGGACTGTTGTCTATGATTTAGAATAGCAAGACAAAGGTCTTGACGTTGATGATGATGAAATCATCATGGTACAACCCGATATGGGTTGAAGTACCTTGAAATCTGATATGGAACCCAAGATGGTGGTTAACCTGATATAGAAGTGGGCGATACCTCATACATGATATGTGGCATGTCCTATAAATGATATGGGAGATATATAATTACACCTTATACATGATACAAGGTTCGGATTTTATATTTTACACGTTATAGTACCCCTAATCGATATGAAGGTTAAAACCCTAGATGAAGAAGTGGAAACCCGATATGCCTTTGAAATCCGATATGCCTTTGAAACCCAACATACCCCTACTACCATGTGATGGGTTGACGAGCAAGTACATATCTACCTTGTCATGTAACTATAATGATAGAACTGATCCTTGAAAGTATAAAAAGGTTATGAGCTTAAGGGTTTATCTAACATAGGTAACCCGATATGATACCCAACATGCAAATCGATATGGCAACCCAATATAGGAATGTAATATGGAAATCCAATATAGGAATCCGATATGACAATCCAAGATGGGAAACTGATATGACAATCTAAGTTGGTAAACTGATGTGATAATCCAAGATAGGAAACCGATATGGTATTATCTATATACCACTTAAACATTACATGGTGAGGCAATACATTCTATGCCCAATATGGTGCACCCTTGTGCCTGATATAAGAACCAAGTACACCCCTATACCTGATATGAGGTTAAGAGTCTAACCCATACACGATATGAGGTTGACTTGAGATGCTAAGAGCTAAGTGATAGCTAATCCAAGATGGATACACGATATGGTGTTAAGGGACATACCCTAAATATGATAGAATGATGTGGTTTCATCACATGATTGACATGGGTATTTGATAGGATGTAAAGGTTGTATTTTTAAAATAATATGATAAGCACATATACACCATGATGCCAATATGGTAGGTATGCTTCAATCCAATGAATTTGACTAAGTGATAGATGTACAAGATGCAATGAGTTTTATTCAATTTAATAATAATGAACTAATGGACCTTAAGAGGAGAATTAAGTCAACTTAATATGAGTATGGTGTAGTCAACTTCCTAATGAGGATGAGAGAGAAACTATGATTGGAAAGTTAATTATGTAATATGTACATGTTGATACTCTCAAGATGAATGGAGTATGAATTAGGAACCCTAATCGGTTGATGAAGGGAGATCCTAACCCTAATTCAATGGGGAGAATGTGTTCTTTTGCATTACATGGTTTTGACATGTGCTTAATATTGTTGATAGCATGATATACTAACCATGCAGGTATCATAAGATAATGAACATAGTGAAAAAGAGCTATGATATTTATATGATATAGATTCAATGAGATATGTGAACTATGTGAATTAATACCTTGGTTTGATGACCTAGAGATTATGATTATCTGCTAAGTGGTGACAATACTCAGTGATGAACTAAGGGTTTGAATACCCAAGCATGATGATGATAAGAGATTGAGAATCTAAGTGATCTATGTGTTCCAAAGAACATGAAAGTACTTCATAAACATATTTATGCCTTTCTTTGTAGCATCTGATATAATTCTTGTTTGCAACTTGATTGATGCTAAAAGGTATTGTTATGTACTTAATTAAGCAGGATAAATATTATCATGTAGTTGCCCAGACCATAGATCCATCCAGTGTCAGGATTTGCTGAATGGTGAAATGCATTTTACTTGGTATGCAAATTTTTGAATATGTAATCATTATACCAGAGTGCTCAGTGGACTCCCCAAAGCTAAACAGGGGTGCTCAGAGGACTTCCTAATTAAACTAAACGAAGATTGCTCATTGGTCTTCCTGATGACAAATAATCTGGGAAAGCTTAGTGGTCATCTCCCAAAGAGAGTACATGCTACGGCTGTAACTCTATAGCAAAGATGTCGCTATACCCCGACATAGTTAATTGCAGTTGACACAAGATGTCCTACCAGTTATCTCGTACTGACTGAGACATGTGAGGTCTTGATAGTCGGCTCTGCCTCTGACCTTGTATGGTACCGATTTCGACATACTAGTGGTCGGTTGGAGTATGAGCGGTATACCTCATCTCCTCTGGGCATAAGTGTGAATGTGAACATGTAATCAGTCATGTAGCGTATTTACTTAAAGATCAAATACAGAAAAGCAAATAGATGACTTATAATTCTGTTATCAATAATTATGCTTTGCACTGCAAATATACCTGTTAGTTGCATAAAGTATCCTCCATTCAGTTTTATACTATTTCATGTGATAATAATATTGTTGGCAGAGAGTTATATCTCTTGCTGGAACAATAGTATCACCCCGTGGGATCCAAAAAATTTAGGTGGATGTGGATGAGGGAATAGAAACCGGACTGCAGAGGAAGGACCACATCAAAAAGGGCAGCAGTAGTAGCTCAGGTTGAGTATACTGTCTGTCGTGTCTTGTAGATAGAAGTCTTATGTGTCGTGTCTGTACTCTCAGGTCCTTAGGAGATAGTTCTTAGTGGTTTTTATGAACGACTTGGGATTTTGGTTTGATTATCTCGAGGTTTTATGTTGTTTTATATGTTAAAGTAAAGCAACTGATACTTGTTATCCTCGAAATGAGATGGTACAATGTATGTATGACATGAACCACATGTATATAAAGTTTTATTACTTTCTATAAGAATTTCTTGGAAAAAGGATCTATGTGCAAAATGGTTTTAATTCTTAGTGATTTTTGTTAATTCCGCTGCTTATGGTTATTCTGCGATTATTACTGGTGATGGCTTGATTGGTAATCAGGTCATCACAATGTTTTGGTTTCATAGCCTAATGTTTGCTCAGTCTACAAAGACATAGGATTTAGTTTGTTGAGTCTGTTATAGTGTCCTCTAGTATAGCTTACAGTAACTTCTCCTCATATAGGAGAAGAACTAAAAACTGAAGATGGATGGAGCACACGAAGAACACTATGTTGAGAGTAGTGTTGTTGCACCAGGAGGTGGTGTGAGAGATCAGGCTAGAGAAGAACCAGTGCATGAGAATCCCTAGCTTGACCAAACTCTATTAGAAAACCCAACTTTTCATGTTTTGGGCAAATCATGAATACGATGATGCATATGGCTTACTGGATACGAGCACCAACCCCTAGGACACCAATTTCCAGTGAGGGACATGTATCTGGTGAGACCTTTGAATGGTTGCACCGGGTAGGAGCCAGTGAATATGTTGGCACAGATGACCCAACAGATGTAGATTCATGGATTACTGAGATTGAGAAAGACTTTAGGATCCTTGATATTCTGGAGGTTGATAAATTTAAGCATGTTGTGTACCTTCTGAAAAGAAGTGTTGGTCATTGGTGGGCCATCGAAGAAGAGAAAAAATTAGGTGTTGAGGTCGGATGGCAGGAATTTCGACAAGAGTTTGTCAGTAGATACTTTCCCAAGACTTATCTGGATGAGAAGATATCACAGTTTGAGCAGATTAAATAGAGACCGATGAAGGTTAGTGAGCATGAAGCTAAGTTTATGGAGATTCTACAGTTTTTTCTGCACATGGCTACCACAGATGAGGAGAGAATTCAGCATTTGGAGAAGGGTTTGAATGCTGAATTAACCACACCAGTATCTTCTTTAGAAAATAGAGAGAGGTTTTCCACCTTTGTGGAGTCGGTTAGGCAGATAGAGAGGTCCGTGACAGAGAAACGAAATGCAAACAATAGGAAAGTATCTACACAGTTTCAGGGTCAGAGGCCTGGTAGTTTTAAGAAACCAAACTTTACTACACTAGTAGAACCACAAAGGTTCAATGCTCAGACACGGTGGACGTCCAACAGAGGTAGAGGTTCTGCCAAGTGGAGCCCATAACTCAACATCGGTGTCAGTGATAGGACCACCTAGGATACAATGGGAGGATAAAGTCTGCTACAGGTGTAGACAGACAGGACATGTGATAAAGGATTGTCTAGTTAGAGTTGTTGAAGTAACCCAACCACCGAGGCAGAGTCAACAAGGCTCTCAAAGAAATCTATTCAGTAGTGGCACACATGTACATGGACAAGCATCCCAAGAAGGATCATCTACACCAACCAACAGAGCATGAGGAAAACAATAGGAAACGACAAGATTCTATGCTATGAATCAGCCAGAGGCAGTGGTTAATCCACAAGTTATGATAGGTCAGATGGAATTATTTCATTCTGATATGTCCTCATCTTGTTTCGTATCTATTTTAATTGATCTGGGTGCTACACATTCCTTTATCACTCAAGAAGTGATTCATGACTGCAACATAATTGTCAACCGTAGAATGGAAAAACTGTTATTAGAAACTCTGTTAGTTGGACTGCCAGTGTTGCAAGAGATATGCTCTCCCTGTGTTCTTTCTTTCTCATAACACAGCATTCAAGTGGATCTTATACCACTTGAAATGCATGGGTTTGATGTTATTCTTTGGATGGATGCCCTAGAGAAGTATAAGGTTATTTTGGATTATGGTTCCACACAAGCTATGTTCTCACACGGTGATAAGACATGAGTCTTTCAGGGGGATAGAAAGATTCTTCCAACCTATCTAGTGTCAGCAATGGTAGCAGAAAGGTCAATGCGACAAGGATGCTTCACATTATTGGCACATGTTGTAGACACCAGAGCAGAGAGCCCTAGTCTTTGTGAAGTTTCTATGGTTAGGGAATTCAAGGATGTGTTTCCCGAGGAATTTCCAGATATTCCTCCACACTGAGAGATTGATTTCGAGATTAATCTTGTTCTAGGTACACAACCCATAGCCAAAATACCTTATAGGATGGCACCATTGGAGAAGGAAAAAATCAAGAAATAGTTACATGAGTTGCTTGAGAAAGGTTTCATACGACCGAGTACTTTTCCTTGGGGTGCTCCAATTCTTTTTGTTAAAAAGAAAGATGGGTCTATGAGACTATGCATAGACTATAGAAAGCTTCACAAGGTGACCATTAAGAAAAAATATCCTTTGCCAAGGATCAATAATCTGTTTGACCAATTGTGTGGTGCAACAATGTTCTCTAAGATGGATCTAAGATCAGGATATCATTTGTTATGTATCAAGAAAGTGGCATACCTAAGTCATCCTTTAGGATGAGGTATGGTCATTATGAGTTTGTAACGAACCCGCCTCCCAGTAACCCCCAATTAAGGGAGACCCGAAGGTCAGAGCCGTTATCTAATTAACAGGATCAAAGGTTCGACAAATAATCAGTAATAATTAATAAACTTTACCAAATAAACTGAAAACTGGTATAAAATAAAACCTTTCTTACCTTGGAAAAACTGGGATTTCTAAACTTCTATCCATGAAGATGTTACTCTAACTAATCCTCCTGTGTATGTTACTTCTCATTTAATTCCACATATGCCACTTTACTGTTTGTTCTTTTCATTTGTACCTAAAACGCCGACAAACAAAACGTTGGTCAGTATATCGAAATATACTGGTATGTGGGGACAACCAAAAGTTTGCACATATGGCTAACAACTTAATAATCACAATCAAATTATTTAACAAGCCAATTTACACTTTTCAGTATGACATTCTCCACCGCTTTTGCCCTAACCCTGGCATACCCACCTTAGGGTGCCCATTGCCAATGACTTAAGGCCACCTTCTCAATCCCGAGCTTGGTGCCTGGGGGTCACCACTCATGGTGCCCACTAGTCATGCAATATCATAGGCCACCTTCTTGGTGCCCGGGGTCACCACTCAAGGTGTCCATTGGTCTACCCATCTGGGCCTGACCTTTGGTATCATCCATCAGGGTGGCATGTAGGTGCGAGAATCCATACTTCTATTATTAATGTGATAATCATAGTGACTTTATAACTTGCAAATATGAACATCCAAACTGATAATTTGCAGTCAATGCGATCAATCATCCGGCAACCACGTGGGAAACTAATGCGGTTATTCATAAGCGTAACCACATACCTGATCCAGAGCAACTTGATTGTCCAAGCAATAAGGATAAAGAATCAATCAATAAGCAATCAACAAGTATCCTGAAATTAATGCATGACATCCAAGTGTTATAATTTATCCAGAACATTCTAAAGCTAGACTTGGATTCCACCTTAGGTTTTCTAAACCACATTAGGATTTTATTAGGGTTTTTGCCTCCATAATGCTTTTATCATATTAAATGCTCTCTTAGTTCATAAACCCTAATTTCAACACCATAAGCCCAATTAAAGTTGATTATTTCTCTTTTATACCAAAACTACCTTCTTTATCCTTTTAAGTTATTTCAAGGTCATTAGACTCAATTATCACCTTTAGTTCCTTTCGGATTAACAACTCATAATTTGTTATGGTCTAATTCCATATGAACTCTATTTAGTATTAATTCTACCTTGATTCAATCAGAAACCCTAATTTCTATATTAAGGTTATCTTTTCACAAATTAGTGACTTTAATGCTCAAAATATAATATTCCAACCTTAATCATGAAATTAGTCAATTAAAGCCATTAATAGTCGAATTAATCAACATTAGGGTTTCAAGGCCCATTAAAGCTTATTTATGCTCATGAACTCTCAATTAAGCTACTTACGTACAAAACTCATCCTTTTTATTCTTAATGGTCCTTTTTATCATTAACAGGCTAATATCAACATTAATCATCAAAGGTTAGAGTTTTTCATTGATTAAACCATTACAGATAGTATCTCTATATATACTTTTTGAATTTAAAGGATAATCAGGTTCCATTTATATTTTTAATAGATTCTCCTCGTTTTTCTGAGCAAAATTCATATTTTATGCGTGCTAATACGAGCTACGGTTGAGGAGATATGAATTTAACAAAATCTACTTACCCCAGCCAATGAGAGGCTGCCACGCAGGCCTCTCCATGCTACGTTGGCTCCTGCTTTGGGAAATATAATTGAATGACCGAACTGCCCCTACGTAAGTTGTTTCTTCTTCACATCCCGGAGGGTTAAAAACGTCAAAAGTGCCCTTGTCTTCTTCAACCTCCCGACGGCGCCCCAGCAGCCGCCCTAGCCACTTTGGCACGGCTGCTGCTCCTCCCCTACAGCCCGAGCATCCAAGCCCATGGCCGCCCCGACCTCCCTGCACCTTGGCGCACGTAAGGCACCCTCTGGACATGACCAAAGTGGCCACACTCGAGCGCAAAGTGGCCCGCAATAGCAGCTGCATTTTCTGCAGTTTGCAGACCCAAAACCGGAGTTGCGCGGCGCCAGAGGTGTTGGGTCGGCAGACGATCCATTCGGGGTTGTAGTAGAAGCGTCCATCCTCCAACCAGGTGACTCCTCAACCCCTGGTCGCTCCAGGGTTGCTCTAGTCTCCAAGACTAGGGTTTTCACGATAAAGAAGATGGAGAGGAGAGAGAGACGCAAGTGCACTACTTGGGCTCATCCAAAGGGTTTACCCTTTTATAAAGGAGGGTAGTCACATCCCATCTTGCTTGCCCACGAAGGAAAAAATTCAGTCCTAATAGGAATTATATTCCTACACTAAATAAGCAAGTTTCCCTATCTTAGTCATCTTCTTAAAACAACATATTCCTTGGATTTATAGAAATACGAAAATATTTTTCCTTATTCTCTTTTGACTTGCTTTTTAACCCATTAGCCACGAATATATATATATATATCTTCTTAAATAGGAAATACTTTCTTTTTAACCAATTTACATAATCCATTAATTATGTATTCTCATTATCCCTTTATTTTGCAATTTTGGTATTTTATCTTTCTTTCCTCTTCATTGGGTTTCCTTGGATCCCAAGGAACTCAAGAATTCGAAATTCCTTTTTAATAAATACTCATTATCCTTAAATGCATCAATATGCATTATTCTTTATTATTCCTCATTATCTTGTTTAAAATATCTCTTTTTGAGAATTTCTCTTTATTTCTCTTTTATCTTCCTCATTGGTATTCCTTTTATCGTTAGGAATCCTTGGAACACGAATTTCCACAAAGGATAACTCAATTATACCTCTTTTCACTTGTTTTCCATATTTTATCAATGTTTTCAATTTCTTTATTAACAAGGAAATACTTAATTGATATTTTTCTTCTCTTTTTACATTATATTGCAACTTTGGACTCCTTGGAACACAAGGAACCTATGTGGCACGAAATCCCTCTTTGGATTTGCCTTCTAGAGGTTTCCACACCTTTCTTATCTCAAATTCTCATTTATTCATCAATTAATTGAATATCCTTGTTATTGGGCCCAATAGCCAATAAAGCCCACAAATAAATCAACAAGGCTATTTTAAATGAAAATCATGCATCCATTCATTATTTGTTAATTTATCTTTAATATGAGAAATTAAATTTCTCAGCAAATGAACCCAAAATTGGGGTTGTAACATCCTTCCCCTCTTATAAGAATTTTGTCCTCAAAATTCCATCAAGCAAGCAAACAAATAGGATAATCCATTCTTATGTCCATCAGGGCTACCATGTGGCTTTACCCTATCCATGGTGCTTTCCAAGAACCTTCATTATCTCATATTCTTCCATCTGAGTTCTTTCTTACCTTGGTATATCGTACCCTCATAGGTGACTCAGGACATTTCAGCCTCTCAAAAGCTGAATAGGTTCAGGGCTTAACACATGGCTTGGGTACCTCACATAATGCTCTAGATCGGACTCATGCAACACATCATTCTATCCTGAGGGGTAAGGTCAGACACAACCATCTCCACCAATCCATCTCAAATGGACCCATATATCGGGGACTCAGCTTTCTTAGTTGTAGCTTAGAGGGGTTGGATTTTCACATTATATTCTTCCACAGTGAACTGTATGTCAGTCTGCTTTGCATCAGCTCGTGACTCATGTCACCATTGGGCTCTCTCTCAGCCATTGCACGATCAAAGCGACTTCATCTGCACCACCTGGGGTTCTTTTCTGACCTTCGCGAGGCCTCCTTCACCAATATCATAGTAATGAAGTGGTGACCGACACAACCTCCTTATAGAACTTCTTGTATCCCGATAAAGGCTATGGTGGTTAACATCACATCTTAAGAACTGCCTCTATGTATCACTCTAAATGAGCACACATGCTCTCATCAGACCCTCTAGTCTGGATCATATTGTCCATTAGTATGGGGTGATTAACTGTACAAACACTGAGCTCTTCATGTATCTACTTCCACCTCACGGAAGTGAACTCTGGGATCACATCAAAAACTTTTGAATTCACATCATGGTGTAGTCGAACCATCTCTTTTCATATGTAGTTCAACCAGATCTGTCCCTTGACAGAACTCTTCCTTTCTCATGTCATCTAGGTAAGGCGATCTACCATAACCCATATTGTATCTTGACCTTCTTGGTCTAGGAGAGACTCACAACATCCATAATGATGAACTCTCATTCCTTCTCGGGAACTCTTTATACTTTATATCCATGCACTGGGTTAATGGTGTTCATCCTTCACCTCCTGGCTTGCATGGCCACATGCTACATGCAACATTGTTTTAAGCATCCAGAATGCTACCATCACTTACTATCTTTGTAGTATCAAGGTGTATCATGATCTTAAAACCATTATCTTCTGTAAGTCATGATTCTTCAAAATCGCTACCTCAGAAACCCTAAATTACTTTTGTCAGGGTTTTATTACCTTCCTATCCAAAAAGTGTACCTGAGGTTCTATTACCATCCTTTTACTACCTCAAGGACTAAACTGGCTAACCAAACGACCATTAACTTGTTCAACATATCAAAACACATCTTCTTTCCAAACTTAGGGTTAGCCAAACAACCTCCACTTCTTCTAGCTTCCAGCTAACTAGGCAGCTATATCTCAACTAGAGAATTCATTACCACCTCTCATCCTTAAGTGTTAGGTAACATACACTTCTATGTATTATACTTATCATCTCGTCTCAACCTCTACATTTGTCTTCATCCAGAACCTCTGAGCTCATCCTCATGGTGATTCAAATCCACTTTACAAATTTTGCATAGCTCATGATAAAACATCCTCACAAGATGATTTACTTAATACTCTTAGTGGTTGTAAACCATCAATGTATCATTCACTCCACAAAGGTATGTTATCATTTCTATCATTATCCCTTTTAGCAACGTTCCAACTTATATCATCTTTATCCTTGGTGTAAGGCATGCGTACTATCCTATCTCTCACTCCCATAACAAGAAGAAATAAGCATTTGGCTGCAGTCCAAATACAGAGTTCTTCCTATTCCAAAAGTAGAGATGGTACAACCCACCTTGCCCGTACACTTTCAAATCCAAGTTGAAACATGCAGCTTATGTCTCTATATCACAAACATCATGATATCCACACTACTTCTAGGGAAACTGGTCTCAGACTTACTTGGTCAAACATAATCCTAGGTCATCTCCTCTAGGTCTATAGGGTGCCGGTACTTTTGGTGTCATCCCTCTTCCCTTATGCATCCAGAGAGTGCCCTACTCATCTGCCTTTTGGGTCTCATGAGTTCATGAAGGTGATCAATCTCCTAACCCATGGCTCTCAGACAATGATAGCTGTTACCTCCCGACCCTATGGTCATGTGCAACTAGGGAATTAGGCAAATCCTTCTTCCATCGGTCTTATCCCTACCTGACCCTTGGATAGACTTAGGATTCTAACATAGTACATGTTCAACTTAGAACCATACCCAATCCTTCATCATCTCTCTCTGCATTCATGAGCTGACTTTCATCCTTTCTCAGGGATCATGGCAACCTGCCTACCTTGGTCAGGCCCCATACCGGTCACCTTCATGGTAACACATCCATATGCACTTAGAGATGGTTAACTATGGGTCTATAGGTTCAATCTCATGCCATGTACTTTTCACTTAGCTTTCTCAGGGTCCTATAAAACCTCCTTAGGTTATCTCAAAACCAATCAAACTGGTAAACTTTCTACCAAAGGGTCGCTCTCCCAGGATGGGAGGTAACTACAACTCTTGACAACAAGGTCACAACCTTCTTAGGGTTTACATTCACATGAACATGCCTAACCCAACAACTACTAAGGCACAAGCAGGTCACTTATTAAACCATGCTAGGTCATACCTGTTCTCTTTCCTCAACATCAAATCAACTTATTCGTGAGGGGGTCATCAAACATACCCTTACCTTAAGGGGTTTCCTTTACCTCTACATATTAAGAGTACCATGCTCAAAACTATAGAGACTCAAATCTCACCATGAGCATTGGATACACTGCTTCCCCTCTTAGGCCTAGGATCCCTAGATTATCCTTTGGGTATCCCACTGCATGCTCAAACTCTTAACCATGAATCAAGCATATCCCAGGTATGTCATGTACTTCCATGATCCTTTCATAAGAGCAACACCACAAGGTCGAGTCCCCCTCAAGGACAACCATCTAGGTATAAAGCCTCACAACTGGTTACTTAACCCTCCTCAATGTTTAAGGTACTCTTTACCTCATCCAGCAGGTAGTCACTTATGCCATGGGTACCAGAAGGTTCTTCAAGATATTATCAGCCTTCAGGGATCAAACATAAGGCAACCACTATCATCCACTTAGGTCGCATCATCCTCAATTCCCCATTGAGCCTCATGTTTAAGCTTCCAACCCTTTTTGTTTGGTTACTACTTTCTCTTTCTCGAGCTAACTCGACTTCCAACCATACTACTCGAGGTCCTCTCTCTCTAAAGGCTCATGCTCACAAGCATACCCCTATGTGGGTGAAGCTGGTGCTCAACTCATGTTCGGCTCTAGATTATCCATATGCGTACCTCGTAAGCCATCCATTGTGCCCTTCTGGCCAGGGTTTCAACCTACTACCGTACCACTGACGTACTCTGGGTGCAAGATATATCCTTCTTGCAACACCCCATAAGGTTTATATATGTTCTTCTCTAACCTCATCCATGAAGGAGCTATCCACTGCTCAACCATGCACGACCCTCTCCAGGGTTGGGTCACCAAAGGAACTAGGTCATCTAACCTCTTATGGCATCCCAAAGGCATGTCCAGCCAAACACTCGGTCAACCATGACATCTAGCTCATCATGTCATCTTTCTCTCTAACCTTCATTTAGGGTTAGGGTTAACATCATCCTCAAAGGACGTGTTAGGTTTCTACTTTTAATGGAGGTCTCTACCTCCAGACCTAACTCTCTCTACTTATCCTCCTACCAAGGAGGTCTATCCTCAGGTCTCTCCTGAGGGTAATGACAACTCGTGTCATACGACCTAAGCATGTATCTATTCCTTTACGCTTACTCTATTAAGCTTATGTCCATGACATCTTATTTACATGCTTTTTATTAATTTGATGGAGGATTCCTTAGTCCTTATCAACCTTACCCATACCTCAAGAGGGTGAGGGGAAGATAGAGAAAATCCTAATCCTTAAGGTCCTTGATAGAATTTGAGTCGAGAAGGGATGAACAAGATGAGAGAGTCCTAAAGGTATCTTATTTCGATTCATACCCTAAGACTTTGGCCAGGCAGTCACACAGATCCGGGAGTCCTCGTATTCTGACTAGCGGTGCAGAGGAAAATCTTGCCAGCCCCCGGTCGTGATCCTTTTCTAGACACCTCTGTCTTTCGGATAATCCTCTAATAACTCCCTTGGGTTCAATAGAATTTGTAAAATTTTAATAATTATTAAAGATTAGATGAGGAACCTATGCTCTGATACCAATTGTAACGACCCCGCCTCCCAGTAACCCCCAATTAAGGGAGACACGAAGGTCAGAGCCGTTATCTAATTAACAGGATCAAAGGTTCGACAAATAATCAGTAATAATTAATAAACTTTACCAACTAAACTGAAAACTGGTATAAAATAAAACCTTTCTTACCTTGGAAAAACTGGGATTTCTAAACTTCTATCCATGAAGATGTTACTCTAACTAATCCTCCTGTGTATGTTACTTCTCATTTAATTCCACATATGCCACTTTACTGTTTGTTCTTTTCATTTGTACCTAAAACGCCGACAAACAAAACGTTGGTCAGTATATCGAAATATACTGGTATGTGGGGACAACCAAAAGTTTGCACATATGGCTAACAACTTAATAATCACAATCAAATTATTTAACAAGCCAATTTACACTTTTCAGTATGACATTCTCCACCGCTTTTGCCCTAACCCTGGCATACCCACCTTAGGGTGCCCATTGCCAATGACTTAAGGCCACCTTCTCAATCCCGAGCTTGGTGCCTGGGGGTCACCACTCATGGTGCCCACTAGTCATGCAATATCATAGGCCACCTTCTTGGTGCCCGGGGTCACCACTCAAGGTGTCCGTTGGTCTACCCATCTGGGCCTGACCTTTGGTATCATTCATCAGGGTGGCATGTAGGTGCGAGAATCCATACTTCTATTATTAATGTGATAATCATAGTGACTTTATAACTTGCAAATATGAACATCCAAACTGATAATTTGCAGTCAATGCGATCAATCATCTGGCAACCACGCGGGAAACTAATGCGGTTATTCATAAGCGTAACCACATACCTGATCTAGAGCAACTTGATTGTCCAAGCAATAAGGATAAAGAATCAATCAATAAGCAATCAACAAGTATCCTGAAATTAATGCATGACATCCTAGTGTTATAATTTATCCAGAACATTCTAAAGCTAGGCTTGGATTCCACCTTAGGTTTTCTAAACCACATTAGGATTTTATTAGGGTTTTTGCCTCCATAATGCTTTTATCATATTAAATGCTCTCTTAGTTCATAAACCCTAATTTCAACACCATAAGCCCAATTAAAGTTGATTATTTCTCTTTTATACCAAAACTACCTTCTTTATCCTTTTAAGTTATTTCAAGGTCATTAGACTCAATTATCACCTTTAGTTCCTTTCGGATTAACAACTCATAATTTGTTATGGTCTAATTCCATATGAACTCTATTTAGTATTAATTCTACCTTGATTCAATCAGAAACCCTAATTTCTATATTAAGGTTATCTTTTCACAAATTAGTGACTTTAATGCTCAAAATATAATATTCCAACCTTAATCATGAAATTAGTCAATTAAAGCCATTAATAGTCGAATTAATCAACATTAGGGTTTCAAGGCCCATTAAAGCTTATTTATGCTCATGAACTCTCAATTAAGCTACTTACGTACAAAACTCATCCTTTTTATTCTTAATGTTCCTTTTTATCATTAACAGGCTAATATCAACATTAATCATCAATTAAACCCTTCTAATCACATTAATCATCAAAGGTTAGAGTTTTTCATTGATTAAACCATTACAGATAGTATCTCTATATATACTTTTTTAATTGAAAGCATAATCAGGTTCCATTTATATTTTTAATAGATTCTCCTCGTTTTTCTGAGCAAAATTCATATTTTATGTGTGCTAATCCGAGCTATGGTTGAGGAGATATGAATTTAACAAAATATACTTACCCCGGCCAATGAGAGGCTGCCACGCAGGCCTCTCCATGCTACGTTGGCTGCTACTTTGGGAAATATAATTGAATGACCGAATTTCCCCTGTGTAAGTTGTTTCTTCTTCACATCCCGGAGGGTTAAAAACGTCAAAAGTGCCCTTGTCTTCTTCAACCTCCCGACGGCGCCCCAGCAGCCGCCCTAGCCGCTTTGGCACGGCTGCTGCTCCTCCCCTACAGCCCGAGCATCCAAGCCCATGGCCGCCCTAACCTCCCTGCACCTTGGCGCACATAAGGCACCCTCTGGACATGACCAAAGTGGCCACACTCGAGTGCAAAGTGGCCCGCAATAGCAGCTGCATTTTCTGCAGTTTGCAGACCCAAAACCGGAGTTGCGCGGCGCCAGAGGTGTTGGGTCGGCAGACGATCCATTCGGGGTTGTAGTAGAAGCATCCAGCCTCCAACCAGGTGACTCCTCAACCCCTGGTCGCTCCAGGGTTGCTCTAGTCTCCAAGACTAGGGTTTTCACGATAAAGAAGATGGAGAGGAGAGAGAGACGCAAGTGCACTACTTGGGCTCATCCAAAGGGTTTACCCTTTTATAAAGGAGGGTAGTCACATCCCATCTTGCTTGCCCACGAAGGAAAAAAACTCAGTCCTAATAGGAATTATATTCCTACACTAAATAAGCAAGTTTCCCTATCTTAGTCATCTTCTTAAAACAACATATTCCTTGGATTTATAGAAATACGAAAATATTTTTCCTTATTCTCTTTTGACTTGCTTTTTAACCCATTAGCCACGAATATATATATATCTTCTTAAATAGGAAATACTTTCTTTTTAACCAATTTACATAATCCATTAATTATGTATTCTCATTATCCCTTTATTTTGCAATTTTGGTATTTTATCTTTCTTTCCTCTTCATTGGGTTTCCTTGGATCCCAAGGAACTCAAGAATTTGAAATTCCTTTTTAATAAATACTCATTATCCTTAAATGCATCAATATGCATTATTCTTTATTATTCCTCATTATCTTGTTTAAAATATCTCTTTTTGAGAATTTTTCTTTATTTCTCTTTTATCTTCCTCATTGGTATTCCTTTTATCATTAGGAATCCTTGGAACACGAAATTCCACAAAGGATAACTCAATTATACCTCTTTTCACTTGTTTTCCATATTTTATCAATGTTTTCAATTTCTTTATTAACAAGGAAATACTTAATTGATATTTTTCTTCTCTTTTTACATTATATTGAAACTTTGGACTCCTTGGAACACAAGGAACCTATGTGGCACGAAATCCCTCTTTGGATTTTCCTTCTAGAGGTTTCCACACCTTTCTTATCTCAAATTCTCATTTATTCATCAATTAATTGAATATCCTTGTTATTGGGCCCAATAGCCAATAAAGCCCACAAATAAATCAACAAGGCTATTTTAAATGAAAATCATGCATCCATTCATTATTTGTTAATTTATCTTTAATATGAGAAATTAAATTTCTCAGCAAATGAACCCAAAATTGGGGTTGTAACAGAGTTTGTAGTTATGTCGTTTGGACTAACTAATGCATCAGTTGCATTCATGGAGTTAATGAATAGGATCTTCTGGCCATTCCTTGATTAGTTTGTAGTGGTTTTCATAGAAGACATCCTAATTTATAGTAGAGACAGACAACAATATGAACAACACCTTCATCAAGCCTTGACTTTGTTGAGACAGTAAAAGTATAATGCTAAGTTTAGCAAGTGCAAATTTTGGTTGTCATAAGTATCTTTTCTTGGACACGTTATATCTACTTCAGGTATTCGTGTTGATCCAAAGAAAGTAGAGTCTGTTGTGGAGTCGGAACAACCCAAGACACTGACTGAGATTTGTAGTTTCCTAGGTTTGGTAGGTTACTACAGAAGGTTTATCATAGACTTCAGTTCTGTAGCATTACCTTAACCAGGTTGACTAGGAAGGAAGTTCCTTTTGTCTAGAATGACAAGTGTCAACATTCTTTCCAGTTGTTGAAAGAAAGGTTGACTAGTGCATCGGTGTTAGTTTTACCTGAGCAAGGAAAGGGATATGTTTTAAGAATGGTCTAGGTTGTGTGTTGATACAGAGTGATCATGTAGTTTCTTTTGCTTCTCGACAGCTCAAGAAACATGAGGAGAATTATCCAACACATGATTTAGAATTAGCTGTAGTGGTTCATGCATTGAAAATCTAGAGGCATTATCTCTATGGAGAGGCGTGTCATATTTTCAAAGATCATAAAAACTTAAAATACATTTTCTCACAGCATGAGTTGAATATGAGACAACGTCATCAGATGGAGGTAATCAAGGACTATGATTGTACAATTGATTATCATCTAGGGAAAGCCAATGTAGTGGCAGATGCACTCAATAGAATATCCTCAATGCCACCCACAGATAAAGCACAATTGAATTCTTTAGTGTGTTGTAAGCGGGACATACTTGTCTCTTTGAGACAAATGAATGTGCAATTAGAGGTATCTTTGTAGCAGGGTTGTCAGCTGAGATGCATGTGAAACCTACTCTGAAAGAACATATCAAAGAGGCACAATAGGTTGATACTATGATTCAGCAGATTAGGTCAGAGTTGGGTAGTGAGAAACGAGACCGTTGCCATGAGTTAGAAGACGGGATAATCTATTTCCATGGTAGGATGGTAATATCTAATGTTAGTGACTTAAGAGAGTTAATAATGGAGCAATCTCACTCATCCATGTATGCAATGCATCCAGGGAGCACTAAAATGTATCATAACTTAAAAGATATGTATTGGTGGCCTAGTTTGAAGAAAGATGTAGCTGAGTTCGTTATGCAGTGTCCAGTGTGTCAGTAGGTTAAAGAAGAACACCAGAAACCCACAGGAACATTACAACCCCTACCTATACCTCAGTGGAAATGGGATCACATGACGATAGACTTTGTGGTTGGTCTACCTAGAACGACCAAAAGTCATGATTCCATTTGGGTGATACTTGATAGGTTGACTAAGACATCACATTTTCTTCCTGTCAAAACAAATTATACTGCTATGAAACTTGCACATATCTATATAGACGATATAGTGCGGGTGTACAGGGTTCCAGCTATGATTGTGTCTGATAGAGGTCCTCAGTTTATGAGCCATTTTTGGGTGACTTCATAAATCTCTAGGTATGCAGTTGAAGTTTGGTACAACCTTTCACCCTCAGACAGATGGGCATTCTAAAAGGACTATATAGACTTTGGAAGACTTGCTTAGAGCATGTGTTCTTCAGTTTGTGGGAAGTTGGGACTTATATCTGAGCTTGATGTAGTTTGCCTATAACAAAAGTTATCATGCTAGTATTGATATGGCACCATATGAAGCATTATACGGTAGACATTGTAGATATTTGTTATGTTGGTTTGAAATAGGAGAATACCAACTTCTGGGTCCTGAGTTGGTGCAATAAACAACTGAAAAGATTAAAGTGATACAACAACAGTTGAAAGCTGCACATGATAGACAGAAGCCTTATGCTGATAAACGTCGTAGACCTTTAGAATTCCAAGTTGGAGATAGAGTGTATCTCAAGGTTTCTCCTTGGAAAGGTGTTCTCAAATTTGGGAAGAAGGGTAAGTTATCTCCTAGATTTATGGGACCTTATCCAGTGACAACATTGATTGGAAAGGTGGTGTATAGGTTGGAATTGCCACCTGAGATACAAAGATTGCATCTAGTGTTTCATATATCTATGCTGAGAAAGTGTCATCCCGATATAGAGTTGGTGTTGCAACCTATAGAGGTTGAATTGAATGAAGATATATCCTATGTGGAAGGTCCAATGATGATTCTTGACAGAAGAGTCAAGAAATTAAAGAAGAAAGACATAGCTCTTGTGAAAGTTCTCTAGCATCACCGTGGGGTTGAATAAGCCACATGGGATCTAGAAGAAGAGATGAGGAGGAAGTACCCTTCTCTTTTCTCTTGAGATTTTATGGAAAAATCCTTTTTAGGGGTTGATAATTGTAACACCCCTGACCTGGGTTATGGCTTAACCCTAGATATTTTGCTTAAGTAAGTTACTTATAAACTTGTTCTAATCTTTTGAAAAGTAATTAAGACTCTTAGTGAAGTTTATTTTCGAGTTTGAGCTCAATTGCAAACTATTTGTGCATTATATGATAATCTGAGTGTAAAGTGCAAATTACCCAAGATGAAGGGTTATATTGCAAAATGTAACATGTTGAAAGTACCCTGTAACAAATGGGCCCACTGCCCATGGCTCTAGTAGAGTTTCAGGAATGATGATTGGCCCCACAAACCACCATTAGCCTTAACTGTGCACTTTGTCCACACTGACACGCAAGCTAAGATCAACTTCCCGACTGGTCACTCATCCTAGTATTACTCCAAGCTGAGCACGCTTAAATATGGAGTTCTTTAGGAATGGGCTCCCTGAAAAGTAGGTGCACCTTGGTGATATGGGTAGTCCAATCATTCCTTTTAAGATCAACTTATCTGAGGCCTCAAATCCTGGGATGTTACAATCTCCCCCACTTAGACTCTTGACGTCCTCGTCAAGGCTCAACTATAAGGCCTCATAATCTCTTCCCCATTTCAATGCAGACCCACAATGGCCCATGGACACCCAGCTCCCGATCACGGAATACCAACACAAGGGTGGCTACGTCAACCATGGACAACCCTTTCCTACATGCCTGGACCGTACGGCTCAAGACTGGCATGCCATGCCCATGTGGGCCCCACCTACTGGAGGGGAATTGGCTCTGATACCATTTGTAACAACTGGGCCCACTGCCCATGGCTCTAGTAGAGTTTCAGGAATGACGACTGGCCCCATAAACCACCACTAGCCTTAACTGCGCACTTTGTCCACACTGACACGCAAGCCAGGATCAACTTCCCGACTAGTCACCCATCCTAGTACTACTCCAAGCTGAGCACGCTTAACTATGGAGTTCTTTAGGAATGGGCTCCCTGAAAAGGAGGTGCACCTTGGTGATATGGGTAGTCCAATCATTCCTTTTAAGATCAACTTATCTGAGGCCTCAAATCCTGGGATGTTACATACCCTAAGTGTTTTAACATCATAAGAGAGAGAATTATGCTAAGTGTTGGCTTCTGGAAAGCCTAAATTCTAAGTGAAAACTCATTTGAATAATGCTAAGTGCTTTGTGCATCAATTATGTTATAGATTGTAAATGATCTAAAATATAGGGTTGATGTGTTAGTTACCACTTCTAGATTGTATCTACTCCTTCCTTATATTATATATAGGAGAGATAAAGAAGTAGACACTATGTTTGAACCATCCTAGAGTGATAGCACTCTTAGTGATGAAAAGACCAAAGGAAGTTGTATAGTTGAAAGCTTTATATGAACCATATCAAGTCATAGACATGATGTAGGAGTCCCTATCGGCCATGGATCCATAAAGACAGTCTCCTATATGTATTTTGAGTCTTGGAATTGCCTATGATGGGCTAGACACTTAATGAAGTCATATGTATTGACTTGCACACTTTTCTTTGGAAAAGATTGTGTTGAATATAATAATAAGTGAGTCGAAGAAAACTTGCCCGAGAAGATAACCAAAGGGACGACCCTTATCCTTTGCATTAACCTTGATCTTTTATTTTTTCATGGCAAGATAAAGATAGTACACATGCAAACACATGTGTCAATCATGCATGGCTATGTGGCATTTAGAAGTTTAAGATAATGACACCTCTTACACTCTTTTCCATAAACCCCAAATATAAATACCCTTCCCTTCACCTATTAGTAGAATTTTTGAAATCTTGTTATCATCCCTCTCTTTGATATCGTGCATACTAATCTTGTATCATGCATGAGTGAGGAGAGTTGAGTGGTAGAGCTTGATATCGGCCAAAGACATAGGATATCAGCCTACTAGAGGATATCAACCTAGCAAGGTGATATCGGCCACAAGAAGGGAAGATATCATGCAAAAGCTAGGGAGCTCAAGTCTTGGATCTTGGAGAGGCTCATATTCAACCTTGGGAACTTGAATAGTTGGATCTTGGAGCTTGTAAGTTGCTTTAGAGGTGGGTTATATAACTTGAACCCAACTATGTTATTATTCTTTTCCAATATTGTTGAACTCATTGATTTACTACTAATTTTGAATTCCTTTATTCAATTGATGTTCCTTTGAGTTTCAATAAGTTGTTAGGACTGTTGTCTATGATTCAGAATAGAAATACAAAGGTCTTGAGGTTGATGATGATGACATCATCATGGTACAACCCCATATGGGTTGAAGTACCTTGAAATCTGATATGGAACCCAAGATGGCGGTTAACCCAATATAGAAGTGGGTGATACCTCATACACAATATGAGGCATGTACTATAAACAATATGGGAGATACCTAATTACACCTTACACATGATACAAGGTTAGGATTTTATCTTTTACATGATATGGTACCCCTAATCGATATGAAGATCAAAATCCTAGATGAAGAAGTGGAAACCCAATATGCCTTTGAAATCTGATATGCCTTTGAAACCCAACATACCCCTACTACCTTGTGATGGGTTGAAGAGCAACTAAGTATCTAGCTTGTCGTGTAACTATAATGATAGAATTGATCCTTGAAAGTATAAAAAGGTTTTGAGCTTAAGGGTTTATCTAACATAGGTAACCCGATATGATACCCAACATGCAAACCGATATGGCAATCCAATATAGGAATATGATATGACAATCCAATATAGGAATTCGATATGACAATCCAAGATGGGAAATTGATATGACAATCCAAGATGGGAAATTGATATGACAATCCAAGATGGGAAATTGATATGACTATCCAAGATAGGAAACCAATATGGTAATATCTATATACCACTTAAATGTTACATGGTGAGGCAATACATTCTATGCTCGATATGGTGCACCCTTGTGCACGATATAAGAACCAAGTACACCCCTATACCCGATATGAGGTTAAGAGTCTAACCCGTACACGATATGAGGTTGACTTGAGATGCTAAGAATTAAGTGATAGCTAATATGAGATGGATACACGATATGGTGTTAAGGGACATACCCTAAATAGGATAGAATGATGTGGTTTCATCACATGACTAACATGGGTACACAATAGGATGTAAAGGTTGTATTTTTAACACAATATGATAAGCATATATATACCATTATGCCCGATATGGTAGGTATGCTTCAATCCAATAAATTTCACTAAGTGATAGATGAACAAGATGCAATTAGTTTTATTCAATTTAATAATGATGAACTAATGGACCTTCAGAGGAGAATTAAGTCAACTTAATAAGAGTATGGTGTAATCAACATCCTAATGAGGATGAGAGAGAAACTAAGATTGGAAAGTTAATTATGTAATATGTATATGTTGATACTCCCAAGATGAATGGAGTATGAATTAGGAACCTTAATTGGTTGATGAAGGGAGATCCTAACCCTAATTCAATGGGGAGAATGTGTTCTTTTGCATTACATGTTTATGACATTTGTTTAATATTGTTGATAACATGATATACTAACCATGCAGGTACCATAAGATAATGCGCATAGCTAAGTAAGAGCTATTATGTTTATATGATACAGATTCAATGAGCTATGTGAAATATGTAAATTAATACCTTGGTCTGATGACCTAGAAGTAATGGTTATCTGCTAAGTGGTGATAGTACTCAGTGATGAACTAAGGGTTTGAATACTCAAGAATGATGATGATAAGAAGTTGAGATTCTGAGTGATCTATGTGTTCCAAAGAACATGAAAGTACTTCATAAACATATTTATGCCTTTCTTTGTAGCATCTGATATGATTCTTGTTTGCAACATGATTGATGCTAAAAGGTATTGTGATGCACTTAATTAAGCAATATAAATATTATCATGTAGTTGCCCAGACCATAGATCCATTCAATGTCAGGATTTGGTGATGGTGAAACAAGTTTTGCTCGGTATGAAATATGTAATCATTATATTGGGGTGCTTAGTTGACTCCCCAAAGCTAAACAGGGGCACTCAGTGGACTCCCCAACTACACCAGGTTGCTCATAGGACTTCCTAATGAAACTAAACCAGGATCGCTTAGTGGTCTTCCTGATGACAAATAATTTGGGAAAGCTTAGTGTCTTCTCCCGAAGAGAGAACATGCTACAACTGTAACTCTATAGAAAAGATGTCGCTATACCCCGACTTAGCTAATTGCAGTTGACACAAGATGTCCTGCTAGTTATTGCATACTGACTGAGACATGTGAGGCCTTAACAACCGGCTCTGCCACTGACCTTGTATGGTACCGATTTCAATTTACTAGTGCTCAATTGGAGTATGAGCGGTATACCTCATCTCCTCTGGGCATAAGTGTGAATGTAAACACATAATCAGCCGTGTAGCATATTTGCTTAAGGATCGAATGCGAAAAATATTGGATGATGCTTCATTACTTTTATACATCTTAGTAGATAGATTTTATACATGTTCTTCATATTCCTTTTAAAAGAAAATAGATGACTTATAATTATGTTATCAATAATTATGCTTTGCATTGCAAATATACCTTCTAGTTGCATAAAGTATCCTCCATTCAGTTTTATACTATTTCTTGTGATAATAATATTGTTCGCAGAGAGTTATATCTCTCGCTAGGATAATAGTCTCACCCTGTGGGATCCACAATTTTTAGGTGGATGCGGACAAGGGAATAGAAACCAAACTACAGAGGAAGGACCACATCAATAAGGGAAGCAATAGTAGCTTAGGTTGACTACACTGTCTGTTGTGCCTTGTAGATAGAAGTCTTATGTGTCGTCACTGTACTCTCAGGTCCTTGGGAGATAGTTCTTAGTAGTTTTTATGAATGACCTGGGATTTTGGTTTGATTACCTTGAGGTTTTATGTTGTTGTTGTATATGTTAAAGTAAAGCAACTGATACTTTTTATCCTTGAGATGAGACGGTACAATGTATGTACGATATAAATGACATGTATATAAAGTTTTAGTTCTTTCTGTAAGAATTTCTCAAAAAAAGGATCTATGTGCAAAATGGTTTTAATTCTTAGTTATTTTTGTTAATTCCACATCTTATGGTTATTCCATGATTATTACTAGTACTGACTTGATTGGTAATCGGGTCATCACACTTGCTTTATGTGTCACTAATATGCTTTGGTCAGATTTTGATTCAATGAAAATTGGAAACTCATGTACTAAAAAAATAATGGTTGTGCTACATTGATTGATGAGATCAATTGAGAAATATGGTTGGCAAACCCTATATTTCATCTAATTTATATAAATTAGTAAACAACTTAGTTTTATACATTATAGTTTCCTCAATATTAGTTAGGGTCTATAATGTAAAACCATAATATTTTCCATGCACAAGAAAATACTAGTTCACTAATCTTGGGTTCATATTATTATGCACTAAAATATTGGTGAGAATTTAGTAATTCGAAGTTGATTTGATAAGTAAACCCTAAATCTGAATTAAGAAATTAGATAGTCAATGTTTTATAATCCATTATCATTAGGTTTGAAAGGTAGGGAAATTTCACCCCTAGAACATAAGAACACTCTCTATTCTTGTTAAAGATGAGAAATGGTTATTGCATGATTTAAAAAGAGAATATATGTTTTTGGAATGAAACCAAGATTTAGGATACATTAAATGATGGTTTGAAGGTCTTGATTTGACTTTGCAATGTTTGGGCCATAAGTTAATCTTATTATCAAAACAAATCTTGGCGTCAAACCAAGTTTTAGGAAATAATAGATGTTGTTAAATATGAGAAATATTATAGTTTCTAGTTACCTCCAAGATATATTCTTATTCTACTATAAAAATAAATGTATTTAAATATATCCTTCAATGAGCAAACAAACAAGTGAACCCTCAGTTTAAAATGCAATGCATTTATTTCATTCTATTATTACATAATAGTTAACTTCATTCATAGTAAGGTATGGTAAATACTAGAATTACTAGGTCATCCATCATATTTCAATGTTTTGTGCCATTACAATATTTTGTATTGTCAAGTCACCTTCTGGTTTGGAAAACAAATGAATAGGGTGGCCCAAAATATAAGCATAAATACAATTGATAGAATAGATTTATATTCTACTAAGACATGAAGTATGATGGGATTGCCTAATCATCCACTCAAGATCCACCATACTCTCAAATTCCTTCTCCTTCATATTATCATGAAAGTGAAATTGATTACTTTGAAGGTGTTATATAAAACTTGTCATTTCAGGCATAACAATTAACTATGTAGTAGTTTAACTTTTAAATGAATTTCCTAAATTATAGTGAGACAAATAACCTTCTCATACATATTTATACTGGTCCAATATCTCCATACAACCATGCATTTTATTACACGTAGTCTACTAAACATTCTTATATGTTATGTCTGATTTAAGATTCTAAGAATTAGCTTAGAGACATTACCCAATGTTTTACATCTTCTCATGTCTTGTCCTTCCTTGAGACATGCCTTTTCCACTATAGACACTAGTCTTACATAGTATATCATATTCAGTTTTGTCAGTGAATCATTTTTTCTTCATGATACATATATTGGTAATGCCGTAAAGATTATCAATGAGGGGCATTTGGTATTGATGTGTTTGAGTATTATGGGAACTCTTGGTTTTAATGTTTCCTTGTGAGAACTTGCTAGGTATTACTCGTATATGTAATATCAATATATTAAACTGGTATTACTTTTTTGCACCATATTGGTATATGTCTATTATCACTATGCATCTATTAGATATCATTATTGATATCTCTATTGGCTACCCTTCTTCACTTTTCCCCATTTTGTGTTCTTTTAAATTTTTTTGTATCATTTGTTCTAGCTATAGATAATATTAGTATTGATGTGATATCAATGAATACACTTTATTTTACTTATCCTATAGTTCATACTTTGTACTTGCTACATTAATAGATGTACCTTATTTGGAAAGGATACCCAATTAGGAGGGATATTTTTGTTGCTTCCTGATAATTAATTTTGACAAACGGGGAACTAACTTTTTGAATAGAATGTTGCATGATTTTTGTAAATATAATATCTACTTTTTTATTTATCTATTCAAACACTGGAACAAATGTTCATTTTCCCCATGGCATGTAAGACTTTTTCATTGCAAACATGCTTGAGTTTCCACTTAAGGGATGGATAATATGTAAAATCACCTCTCAAGTAGAATGATACAACATTTTTTAGATATAAACAACCAAATCATATATGTAAATCATAAGGATACATATACACATAAATATTTGCAATTCTTTCTCAAAATATTTGTTATCACAAAAAGATTGGAGATTGTTGACCCAAATGATTCTCATGGCCTTCCTCTTTCAATGATATAATTGTTTCCCACTTTTTATTGCTTACTTATCAAGTTAGTATCTCATGTTATTTGAAAGCTTCAGGAGGCCTTTGAGAGGAACTCTGAACACGAACAAATGTTTAAGATAGTTTTATTATTTGTCTTTTTTTGTAAATCTTTTCAAGACTTTTATATGGTAATTTTATAACCAAGAACAAATCCTATAAAACAAATGTCGAACAAAACCTACCCATTAAAAAGATCATTATATATTCATCAAGACTAAATAAAGTAATGATATCATATTAACAAAAGAATTTTTCATATTTTTAAAAAGTTAGATATGAAATACGTAGATGAAATGTTTTGGTTGCGCAAAGTTCAAATGAATGGTTGGTGTATAAACTAATTTTTGTCTTCATAGACTTGAAATGGATGGTATTTATTGGAACTACAGTACATGTGATGAGTACTTTGACCAAGATATGTTTCTCATTTGGTTTTTTACTGGATGCTCAACTAGTTATGTTATCTCCAGAATTTAAAAAATTATGACTAGTTAAGAATATATCATACTTGACAACTTCTAAGGTATTTCTAAATATTTTCAGTACATATTTATTTCACAAAATCTATACGAATATATTTGATCATATAATTAACTTGTTTATATAGATCTAATCCTTCTCTTCATTATTCAACTTAAATTTGTCTTAATTGATAGATTTTCTTTATATCTTAAGCGTGTAAATATGAAATATAAAAACCAATTATAACCCAAAGAGAGAGATATGAACTAGTTTCCAAATGAAAAATATGAATTACTGATTATAGTTTGTGTAAATTTTACTCCCTTTTTTATACCTTATTTGCGATTTCTTGTTGAAGAGACAATTATTACTAGAATGGAGTGATTGTGTGATGATATGTTCCTCAATTTTTCTGTTTTCCCTGATCTAACTTACTTATATACAAAAAAAATTACATAAAACCAAATATGTCTTACAAAAGTGCCTTCACATAAGTGTTGGGCCAAAAAATTAGACTGTCAGTCCATTCTTGATGTTGATTATGTTGTTGATAAACTTTAATAGAGTTTAGGAATGGAAAACCCCAATTTTTAAGACTCTAGAGCTTTATGGTTAATCATTTTCTCATATGTATTGTTTGTTTCTTGAAAAATAAAAGAATGGTAATATTATTTATATCTATCCTTAAACTCGTAAAAGTGTAAAAAAGTTGTAGTTTAAGTTAGAAATGGGAAAAATGTGCCTTGGGATGGGTTGGTTGATTTTAATCTTGTCTAAGACATAAGTCTATTGACATAGTTGGTTTAAATTTCATCTGATGTTAGCATGGGCTAGTCAATATTAGGTTATTTGACTTGTGAAAATTCAATCTATAATTTCAAATTAATTTTTTGACAAGTTACCCTACTTGTGAAGGGTTAGATCTAACCAATAAACTACTATTGTCCATCATATTCCCTTGTAATAGGGTATAAGAAGTCAACCAATGTGTAAAGGTTGAACAATAATTAAGTATAAATCAAATTGACAAGTCACTCAATCTTATATAGAGAATAAAAAACCTTCGATCAGTTAGTTGACCTCTTCATAAATGGGAAACCTTATGGCTGCAGATGACACACTTAAGCTATGCATGTAAAAGTAAGTGAACGACCAAGTTATATAGAGACAAGGAGCCCAGACTTATCATTATCATGAGGAATTGGGTCACTAGAAACAACTCTGCTATCATCATTCATCTATTCCTATGAAAAGAATGAATTACTAACATTAAATCACAAAACATAAATCCAAGAAAATGACAAAGGATGATTAACTTGTAAGACGAGCAATTTTCTAGTACTAATTTGACTAATTTAGTAACATATTGATACTTATATTCATAAGTGTTTCACTATAGTATTACACCCTATCATAATACTACCATACCTAGACACAATGAACCCTACATCCAAGGAAATCAAGAGTGACTAAACCCATTTGAATTGGTCTGCACAAAACCCCACACACCACATTCATTATCTTCTAAAGTGTGTTGATGGAGGAAGTCCAATATTGAATGTGTTTCCCAGTGGCAAGTTATATATCTAAGAAATTGATATGGTGATTGTGACGTCCCCCAATTTCTATATACTTTCCATAGTGACATTCATAGATATGCGTGCACTCATATCTATAGATGTCAAAAGGGAAAATATAAGAGATTAAGGTAGTCAACTAAAACAGAGATTAAGCCAAGATCTAGTCCACATCATCGGATAATGCCACACAAACATTCATTCATAAGGATAATAAAGTCATTACATATGGAGGGAAAATATGGTTCTAAAGAAAGTTAACTTTATTACATAGGATTTCAATCATCCTCAAGATCACTAAGGAAAGAAATAAACTAACATCTAGCAAGAAATGAGATAAGAGGAAAAGAATTTATCTATTACATCCTCCAAGTTTATTATTTGTGCCTTCAGGTACTTTGAGCATGCATTTCATTTTGTAGTCAATTGTTCCTTGCACCTAGAAAATAGGAGAAACAAAAACATCAGCAGAGCTGGTATGTGGTAAAAGTTACACTAATAAGGTTGCATAAAGGAAAATATTTGAACAAGAAGAAAGGAGAAATAAAACCTTTTCTTAAGGCGAAAATCAGGTAAACATCCTTTTTATTACAATCATTTTGATGCAGTTGTACTACACATATAGCACTTAACTTACATCTAGTGTGGGCAACATAATATCATCATACATCTAACATGGGCCAAGGAAAACATACATCCATGTTAGGCAACATACATCCACACCAGGCTATGTGCTCTAGTAGCTACAACCCATCATAACCATTTATGTTTCATTAGGTTTGGCGAAGTATAACTCATTCTAGTCAACCAAGAAATAATATTCAAATATGAGCATTCAAGGAATACATATCATAGGCAACCAGAAATCTAGTCATATACTTATACAACCACGTACCTGCTTGTTCAATCAAAAGTCCACAGATTTAGATTCAATCAGGAATTTAGTCACCCTGCAAAGAAAGCAAGGGTACAACATTACTATTGGTCCATGTGACCCGGACTGAGATATGTTCTTAGTTATTATTCCTTTTATGTTATCTTAATTCAAATCAGGGATTTCCCATATCCTAATTGAGTTCACAAATATTATCAGGTCTGATCCATCATAAACTATTTGGATTAAAGATAATATTTAATTGATCAATTAGAAGATTTCCAAAAATTAGGGTTTCTAAGATAGTTGGAGAAAAGGGGAGGGTAACCCTCAACATATTAACCATTCATAACATCAGGGTTCGTTTTAAGGATTCAGACCAAAATAATAAACACTAATTATCATCTAATGATATTAATTTTGTCATAAAGATATATCTTTAATTTCATGTAGAAAGAGGAAGCTGAAATTAGGGTTTCTTCTAATTCCTTGCTCACTTATCAACATAGAAAGGCATTTCGATTCATTAGAAATCAGGGTCTAACCTAATGGTTAACAACACTTTTGAAATCGTATATCATCAAGAAAAACATTATTAATAAATAATTATGATCAAGGATGTCCTTTAGGCCATAGACAGTCATTTTTTAAATAGGGAACGGATTCAGGTATTGATAACATTTTATATGGATAGAGGATATTTTTCTAATCAAAATGATGTATAGGTTTGCTATAATCTAATATTCCTAGTGTTTTTATGATTTTTCTAAGGTAAGGTATTTTCTTGAGTACTAAAAGATTAACAAAATAAAAGAAAAGAAAAATACCCCCGATCGACGACCGGATCCGACTGGATCACGGCTCAAATCGATGTAAAGTAATCGGGCGCTCCGGATCGGTCTGCACTTGATTGGACGATCAAGGTTGGTCTTCACTTGATCGGACGCTCATGATTGATCCGTTGATATGCCTTCAACTTGCTTGAGCATCTTGTAGTCGGGAGCGGCAGGGAGCTCGCCGAAAGAGGAGGTGAGGATGCCACAGGATGTGGGCGCAAGCTATAAGATGCCACCCAAAACTGGCGGGCTCTGGCAAACTAAGTGGAGCAGCCAATTGGGGGGGAGGATGACGAGGCGGAGGAGAAAACAAGCAAGGTCGAGCAGCGGCGCTATAGAGAACCGAAAGTCAGGTTGGGCTCTCTAGTGTCAATAGAGGGTCGGGAAGTAGAGGGTTGTGGTAAAAGAAGAAGGAGTGGCATCGAGGGGGTGGTTTTATAGGCTATCGGGGTAGGTTTAGGGTTGGTTGGGGTGTTGGGCCTCTCGGCCGCCGCCAGAGTGAGAACAACAGGGAAGGGGGAGTTCGTTCTCCCTATTCCGAGGGTGATGGGGGTCGAGATAGGGTTGGTTGACTTTGTCTTGGCGAGATGAAGATATCTCTTTGGGAGATATTTGGTGGGAGGGGTCGAGGTGGTGCCTGAGAATTGGGGTTCGGGTTCCCTGTCTTCCCCGCTCTTTGCGGGAGGTTGAAGGCGGGTTCCTATCCGTTGGATCAAGGCAGGAAGCTGAGGGCCTCAGATCAAACGACTGAGAATTCACCCTTCGCCATTTGATCCGCACACAGCCATAATTGGGTCGCGTGACACATCCAAAAGTCATTATAAAGCATAAACCTAAGTCCTAGGTTATTAGATTGAATTAAACACCTGATTTTCAAAAGCTTATATCTCCTAATTGGGTGGTCCAAAAGTAACCAAATTTTAGGGGTAGTTTTATAGAGTCACTATGCTACTATGATAAAAATTTGAGATCCAAATTCGAAGGTTTGATATGTTCATTTACTAAAAACATTATCATATATATTCTATCATAATTGCATACTAGGGTTTGCATTTTTTTGCAAATAGTGACACATATTAGTCCAATTTAAGTGAGGGAAGTATATGAGGGTAATTTTGTCCACAAATTCGATAATAAACTTTTAAGAGAGAGAAACATATTATAAAAACTCACTTTGTCACATTCTCCCCTCCTTTTTAAGAATTTTGCCCTCAAAATTCAAGCAGCCTGAAAGAGGTGTGGATATTTCCGCTCGACTTCGGACTTGAGCTCCCATGTAGCATCGGTTTGATCATGGTGGCTCTAGAGAACTTTCACCATATCTATACGCCGATTATTGTGAAGCTCCTTTGCCTTGAAATCAAGAATTCTGACTGGTGACTCAGCGTACGTCAAATCATCTTTCAGCTGAAGAGGCTCATGATTCAGAATGTGACTGGGGTCTTTGACATAAGGCTTTAGATTAGATACATGAAAGACATTATGCATGGAACTATACTGATGTGGCAGAGCAAGATGATAGGCACATTCTCCAACCCTTTCAAGAATCTCAAAGGGTCCCACATAACAAGGACTGAGCTTTCCCTTATTCTTGGCCAAAGCTCGAATTGGTCGGATCTTCAGAAAGACATGATCACCTTCCTTGAACTGACGTTCCTGCCAGTTCGCATCTACATATGATTTATGCCTATCCTGGGCTTGCTTCATCCTCTTCCTGATTAGTGCAACTTTATCTGCATACAGCTGCATCTCCTCGGATTTCATCAAGGTGTGTTCCCCGACATCATCCCAATGTAATGGAGATCTGCACGGTCGGCCATAGAGAGCTTCGTAGGGTGGCATCCCAATACTTTCCTGATAACTATTATTATAGGCAACCTCAGCTAAAGGCAGGTAATGGTCCCACGAGCCTTCCCAGTCAAGCACACAAGCTCGTAGACGATCCTCCAGAATCTGTACTGTTTGTTCTGACTGTCCATCTGTCTGCGGATGATAAGTTGTACTGAAGTTCAACTTGGTGCCCAATTCTTCTTGAACATGTTTCCATAGCCTTGAAGTAAACTTTGGGTCCCGGTCCGAGATAATGGATGCTGGAATTCCATGCAGACGTACAATCTCCCATATATAAAGGTCGGCCAACTCAGAAACTTTCACAGTAGTCTTCACCGGTAGAAAATGAGCTGACTTAGTGAGACGATCCACAATGACCCATGCAGCATCATACCCCTTCCTGGTCTTGGGTAATCCCACTACAAAATCCATAGTGATATGTTCCCATTTCCATTCCGGAATCTCGAGGGGTTGCAGTAGACCACCTGGTCTTTGATGCTCGGCTTTGATTCTCTGGCATGTCAGACACCTGGATACAAAATCTGCAATGTCATGCTTCATGCCTCTCCACCAGAACTGTCGTTGTAGGTCCTTGTACATCTTGGTCGTGCCGGGATGAACTGTGTACTTGGACCCATGCGCCTCGCTAAGAATGGTTGTCTTTACAACTAACTGCTCAGGGACCCACATACAGTTCTTGTATCGAAGATCACCATCAAGACCCACCGACAGATGTGTATGAGGTTTAGCCAGGAGAGAGGAGATCTCGGCAAGCTCTGGACTAGCTTTCTGTGCCTCCAGAAGTTCAGAATGTAGGTTGGATGTGATAGAGATGTTGTTCACATGCATACGATCATCCGGGAATTGTGGTCTCCAGCTTGCTAGGTCCTCCATGTTCCTCCATTCGGGTACAGACAGGGATGCACAAACAACTCTTTTCCTACTAAGGGTGTCTGCAACCACATTGGCCTTACCTGGATGGTAGCCAATGGTGAAGTCGTAGTCCTTCAAGTACTCAATCCACCGTCGTTGTCAGATATTCAAATCCTTCTGAGTCAGAATGTACTTGAGGCTTTTATGGTCGGTGAAGATATCAAACGTTGCCCCGTACAAGTAGTGCCTCCATATTTTGAGAGCATGGATGATGGAAGCTAACTCCAAATGATGTGTAGGGTAATTCAACTCATTGGGTTTCAGTTGTCTAGAAGCGAAGGCCACTACGTTCCCGTTCTGCTGTAGGATACAACCTAGACCATGTCGGGATGCATCAGTGAATATCACAAATCCTTTATTACCAGAGGGTAGAACAAGGACAGGTGCTGACGTCAACTTCTGTTTGAGCTCTTGGAAGCTAGACTCACAAGCAGCTGACCAGATGAAATGCTCATCCTTCCGAGTAAGCTTAGTGAGAGGAAGTGCCACTTTGGAGAAATTCGGAATAAAACGACGATAATATCCAGCCAGACCTAAGAAACTCTGGATTTTAGAAGGATAACAAGGAGGTTGCCAATCAAGTATAGCAGATACTTTAGCGGGATCAACAGATATGTTACCCCCAGAAATGACATGACCAAGAAACATAACTTTCTCAATCCAGATTCACATTTAGAAAGCTTGCCATAGAATTTCTGGGCTCGAAGAATCTCAAGGACAGACTTCAAATGCTCTCGATGCTTCTCCATGGAATCAGAATAGATCAGAATATCATCAATGAAAACGACCACAAACTCATCAAGATAAGGTTGGAAGACTTTGTTCATCAAGTTCATGAATACGCCAGGTGTGTTGGTCAACCCGAACGGAATTACCAGAAATTCGTAGTGCCCGTAACTAGTCTGGAAAGCAGTCTTAGATATATCAGAATCTTTGACCTTAAGTTGATGGTATCCAGAACGAAGATCAATTTTTGAGAAAACTTTAGCAGTACGAAGTTGATCAAAGAGGTCATCAATAAGAGGGAGAGGATACTTGTTTTTAATGGTAGCTTGGTTCAACATGCGATAGTCAATACACATCTGCATCGAGCCATCTTTCTTTTTAACAAAAAGGACAGGTGCACCCCAAGGGGAAACGCTAGGGCGGATAAAACCCTTATCGAAAAGTTTTTGTAATTGTTTCTTCAGCTCCATAAGCTCAGCAGGTGCCATCCTATACGGTGCCCTAGAAATCGGAGTGGTTCCAGGAAGAAGATCTATGGAGAACTCAATGTCTCGGTTTGGAGGCAGCCCAGGAAGCTCCTCCGGAAATATGTCAAGAAAATCACGTACCACCTCCAGTCTTTCTACAGGCCCGTTGTCAGGACTGGTCTCTGAGACGAATGCGAGGAAGACTTTACATCCTTTAGATATGAGATTTTTAGCTTTAAGAGAGAAAATTATTATATTATTACAAAATCCTCTTCCCTGAGGGATCACTACCGGAGAGGAATGAGGTTGAGAGAGAACTACCATCTTGTTTCTACAGTCATTGTAAGCATGATATGTGTACAGCCAATCCATGCCAAGAATAACATCAAAGTCTTCCATGGTTAAGAGAATGAATTCGAAGGGCATGTCATGATTTTCAAATTTTAGAGGGTGAACATCAGTTTTCTGCAATGTAGTGAATATTTTGCCACTAGGAGTTGACACATCCAGAATGTATCCCAAGTCCCTTATATGTAAGTGCAACATTGAGACCATATCTCGAGAGATAAATGTATTTGTAGATCCAGAATCAAACAATGCTTTAACAGGATGTCCATTCAAGAAAACAATGCCTACACATGATAATTACACTTTAAATAATTGAAGGCATTGAACAAGATATTAGATATATAAAAAAGATTTAAGGTTACCTTTGACAAGCTGGTTCGGATTTGCCCTAGCCTCCTCTGCTGTTACTGCGAACACCCTAGCATTACGATGTCCCTGAGGGGGTGGAGCACCTACTGGAGGTTTGACAAGGATAGATGCATTGGGGAACTTGGCAAGGAAATGTCCCTCCTTCTTGCATTTGTAGCAGACCGACTTGGTGTAGCGACAAGGCCTGTCATGTCCTCGTACACAAGTCTTGCATTTGCTGCGGTAATCCATCAGCTTGCTATTCTTTGGTCCTTTCTTCCCTGAACCTCCTCCTTTCCCTGATCCTTTATTATGGCCGGGGTGGGACTTTTTGAACTTCTCTTCCTCATTGGTGGTTAACCCTAAATATCCCATTCTAGAAGGCTTCTGTAATCCCTGCTCCCTTTCCCTCTTAAGGGCCATGTCTAGGGCTTCATCAATGCTTCGGGGACGAGAGGCTATAACTAGGGTTTTTAGGTGTGCGGAGAGACAATCTACATAATGCTCAATGAGGCGGTCCTCGGTCCGGATAGGGGCATAGCGTTCCAAAAGCCTAAACTTCCGAGTATAATCAGCCACTGAGAGACTACCCTACCTAAGCTCCATGTACATCTTCTCTTTCCTCTTCCTCTCAACTATGGGCATGAAACGGTCGGTGAAGAGGGTCTTGAAGGTTTCCCATCCCAAATTGTCTACTTCCTCTCCCCGATTCCCACCATAATTCTCCCACCAGATCTTCGCCCCTCCCTTAAGCAAATGGGTGGCAAATTTAACCTTCTTTTCTTAAGGCACTTCTAGGGTACGAAAGGCATTCTCTATGGAAAGGACCCAGGCCTCATCCTTGTCCATGACTTCGGGTTGGTCTTCCCCCCAAAAGCTATCAGGATTAAGCTTAATGAAGTCTATCACCGTCACTTCCTTTTTCTTAGAGGAGATAGATTCAGGGGTTCCTTTGGTGGTGAGGGTTTCCATAAAGTCTAAAAGGATTTTCTTCTGTTCCTCCCATCTTTCCTTGGCCTCAGCATCAGGATCAGGTACTTCGGAGGTTTCAGGTTCTTTTCTCTTCTTAGAGGGTGATTCCTCCGAAGCCTTAGAGTTGCGAGTTTTAGGAGGCATCCTATAAATATGAACATATTAGGTCTATTACTTCAACAATTATTCTCATCATTATCTTTATTATCATCACATGATATTTCATTATTCTCATTCATTAATAATTAATGTTCTGAATGTTATGATTTAGGGAGGATATCCTAAAATCCTTATCAGTCAATCCTTAGGACTTTCTAAATAGAGAGACTCCTTCCTAACCTTATGACAGAGGTAAGAGGGAAAATTTAATTTATTTTAAAACATAGATGAGAGGGAGAAATTTTCCTATAGAAGAGGTGAGAGGGAAAATCTATAGATGAGAAGATTCCTAAATTAAGGTATGCCCAAGAATAGGGGACACTTAGGATATCATCCAGGTAGACTTATACTGCCATAAAGGTAGCCTCGTGATTGCCAAGCTAAGAGGCTCGGAGGATTTAGTCAGACCCATGGCAGATACTATCCTAGACACCTCAACCCTTCACATCCCAAACTCAAGGACTACCCTAGACTCAAAATAGGGTGAATGAAGTTCATGTGACTTGATGTGTGAACATTGGCTCTGATACCGACTGTGACGTCCCCCAATTTCTATATACTTTCCATAGTGACATTCATAGATATGCGTGCACTCATATCTATAGATGTCAAAAGGGAAAATATAAGAGATTAAGGTAGCCAACTAAAACAGAGATTAAGCCAAGATCTAGTCCACATCATCGGATAATGCCACACAAACATTCATTCATAAGGATAATAAAGTCATTACATATGGAGGGAAAATATGGTTCTAAAGAAAGTTAACTTTATTACATAGGATTTCAATCATCCTTAAGATCACTAAGGAAAGAAATAAACTAACATATAGCAAGAAATGAGATAAGAGGAAAAGAAACTATCTATTACATCCTCCAAGTTTATTATTTGTGCCTTCAGGTACTTTGAGCATGCATTTCATTTTGTAGTCAATTGTTCCTTGCACCTAGAAAATACGAGAAACAAAAACATCAGCAGAGCTGGTATGTGGTAAAAGTTACACTAATAAGGTTGCATAAAGGAAAATATTTGAACAAGAAGAAAGGAGAAATAAAACCTTTTCTTAAGGTGAAAATCAGGTAAACATCCTTTTTATAACAATCATTTTGATGCAGTTGTACTACACATATAGAACTTAACTTACATCTAGTGTGGGCAACATAATATCATCATACATCTAACATGGGCCAAGGAAAACATACATCCATGTTAGGCAACATACATCCACACCAGGCTATGTGCTCTAGTAGCTACAACCCATCATAACCATTTATGTTTCATTAGGTTTGGCGAAGTATAACTCATACTAGTCAACAAAGCAATAATATTCAAATATGAGCATTCAAGGTATACATATCATAGGCAACCAGAAATCTAGTCATATACTTATACGACCACATACCTTCTTGTTCAATCAAAAGTCCACAGATTTAGATTCAATCAGGAATTTAGTCACCCTGCAAAGAAAGCAAGGGTACAACATTACTATTGGTCCATGTGACCCAGACTAAGATATGTTCTTAGTTATTATTAATTTTATGTTATCTTAATTCAGATCAAGGATTTCCCATATCCTAATTGAGTTCACAAATATTATCAGGTCTGATCCATCATAAACTATTTGGATTAAAGATAATATTTAATTGATCAATTAGAAGATTTCCAAAAATTAGGGTTTCTAAGATGGTTGGAGAAAAGGGGAGGGTAACCCTCAACATATTAACCATTCATAACATCAGGGTTCGTTTTAAGGATTCAGACCAAAACAATAAACACTAATTATCATCTAATGATATTAATTTTGTCATAAAGATATATCTTTAATTTCATGTAGAAAGAGGAAGCTGAAATTAGGGTTTCTTCTAATTCCTTGCTCACTTATCAACATAGAAAGGCATTTTGATTCATTAGAAATCAGGGTCTAACCTAATGGTTAACAACACTTTTGAAATCGTATATCATCAAGAAAAACATTATTAATAAATAATTATGATCAAGGATGTCCTTTAGGCCATAGACAATCATTTTTGAAATAGGGAACGGATTCAGGTATTGATAACATTTTATATGATAGAGGATATTTTTCTGATCAAAATGATGTATAGGTTTGTTATAATCCGATATTCCTAGCGTTTTTTATGATTTTTCTAAGGTAAGGTATTTTCTTGAGTACTAAAAGATTAACAAAATAAAAGAAAAGAAAAATACCCCCGATCGACGGCCATATCCGACTGGATCATGACTCAAATCGATCTAAATTGATCGGGCGCTCCAGATCGGTCTGCACTTGATCGGACGATCAGGGTTGGTCTTCACTTGATCGGACGCTCAGGATTGATCCGTTGATATGCCTTCAGCTTGCTCGAGCAGCTTGTAGTCGGGAGCGGCAGGGAGCTTGCCGGAAGAGGAGGCGAGGATGCCACAGGCTGCGGGTGCAAGCTAGAAGATGCCGCCCAAAACTGGCGGGCTCTGGCGAACTGAGTGGAGCAGCCAATTGGGGGGAGGATGACGAGGCGGAGGAGAAAACAAGCAAGGTCGAGCGGCGGCGCTACAGAGAACCGAAAGTCAGGTAGGGCTCTCTGGTGTCAAAAGAGGGTCGGGAAGTAGAGGTTTATGGTAAAAGAAGAAGGGGCGACATCGAGGGGGTGGTTTTATAGGCCATCGGGGTAGGTTTAGGGTTGGTTGGGGTGTTGGGCCTCTCGGCTTCCGCCAGAGTGAGAACAACATGGAAGGGGGAGTTCATTCTCCCTATTCTGAGGGCGATGGGGGTCGAGATAGGGCTGGTTGACTTCGTCTTGGTGAGATGGAGATATCTCTTTGGGAGATATTTGGTGGGAGGGGTCGAGGTGGCGCCTGAGAATTGGGGTTCGGGTTCCCTGTCTTCCCCGCTCTTTGCGGGAGGTTGAATATGGGTTCCTATCCGTTGGATCAAGGTAGGAAGCTGAGGGCCTCAGATCAAATGACTGAGAATTCACCCTTCGCCAGTTGATCCGCGCACAACCATAATTGGGTCGCGTGACACATCCAAAAGTCATTATAAAGCATAAACCTAAGTCCTAGGTTATTAGATTGAATTATACACCTGATTTTGAAAATCTTATATCTCCTAATTGGGTGGTCCAAAAGTAACCAAATTTTAAGGGTAGTTTTATAGAGTCACTATGCTACTATGATAAAAATTTGAGAATCAAATTCGAAGGTTTGATATGTTCATTTACTAAAACCATTATCATATGTATTCTATCATAAAAGCATACTAGGGTTTGCATTTTTTTGCAAATGGTGACACATATTAGTCCAATTTAAGTGAGGGAAGTATATGAGGGTAATTTGGTCCACAAATTCGATAATAAACTTTTAAGAGAGAGAAAAATATTATAAAAACTCACTTTGTCACAGTGATCACACATAACTGATACAATAAACCTTTCACTCCTTAGATTCAAAGGAAATACCACCACATAGTTAAAACCTAATACACTACTAGTAGTTTTATGTCAGTGCTACTCTAGAATTCTAGTTAGATAAACATAGTTTTTTGTTCTATACAATCAAGAATAAATAGCATAAAACATGGTGATGTAATGGATAGAGTGTGGAAACACAATCTAGAACATGAAGTAGAAGGGTCTGGGCAACTTTGGTTTGCTTCTTCTGGTCAGATCTACCTTTTGTTGCCATATGGATGCAAAGGTGCTCTTCTCTCCTATTATTCTCTTACAGTCTTCATGCATAATCAACCATAAGCTCCCCACCATAAAATTGGGTCATTTTCATTTATCTAGTCTTTTTGTGATTTAATTCCAACTGTTACAACCCCGATTTTTGGGTTCATTTAGTGACAAATGTAATTTCTCATATTAAAGATATTTGAACAAATGATGATGTGATTTGGTTTGACTAAATGATTTTTTTTTACAATAGCCTTGATGGTTGTTTTGTGGGCTTTATTGGCTATTGGGCCCAATAAAGGAAAAGACAAAAGAAATTTCATTATTACATGAGTGAATAAGAAAACAGAGAAAAAGTAAAATGTGGAAACCTCTAGAAGGCAAATCCAAAGAGGGATTTCGTGCCTTTTGGGTTCCTTGGGTTCTAAGGAGTCCAAAGTTGCAAGGATAATGCAACAAGAAAAGATCAATTAAATGTTTCTTTATTAAGAAAGAAATTGAAAACAATGATAAATGGGAAATAAGTGGAAAGAGGTATAATTGAGTTATCTTTGATGTATTTTAGTATCCATGAGGTTTCTAATATTAAAAGGAATTCCAATAAGGAAAATAAAAGAGAGATAAAGAGAAATCCTCAAAAAGAGATATTTTAATGAAGAAATAAAAAAAAGATAAGGAGAATATGTGAAATAGACATAAATATAAGGATAAAGGCAAATAGGTATTGCCGAATATGGGAATCCGTGCCTTTAGGATTTCTTGAGGTCCAAGGGACCCAAAATAACAAGATAATGGCAAAGGGAAAAGAAATACTAATTAATTTTGGATTAATTAAAGGATAACTTGGGAGAGAAGGAAGCCTTCTCATCCATTGGAATTTGTTTCCCAAATTTCGTGCATAGCTAGAGAAGGTAAAGACAAACGTTCGCTTAAAATTTGAGATAAAGAGGAGTTATGGTTTAGGAGATATGAATTTCTCAAATTATCTCCAAAATAAAGCATTAATTTGGCAATTGAAAAAGGTATTTCCCTTTTTGGATGATCGCGTGCATTGAGGACCGTTGGATCTCGATCCAACGCTGATCACTTATCATCTAAGTCCTACAGGGACTGGGACTCTACGATTTATCGGAGGGACTTTCCCTCTCAGATTTCTTGCGATCTAGGGAGAGTGTGAAGCAGCACTTGCTTCCTTTGCATTTAGGAGAGGAAACCACAGAGGATAATCCCGAGTTTGTCGAGGGTTGGTTGCCTATTGGGGAAACACCCAAATCTCGTGAGCCTGCTTCCGACCCTATATATAGGGGATGGTGATGGAGGGTATCAACACATCATTTTGCTAGCCCAAATGCTACAGCGCAGCACGAGCTTTGTCCCAGTGCCATCAATTTCCCCGATCACCCTGACCTGATCTCTCGACGCATCAGCAAACCTCGTTGGAGTTCGGTGAGTAGGAGGGAGTTGCGGAGCATTTGTAGCAAGAAACTAGACCCCTGGTCATGTTCGACGGAGGGAGGTGAAGATCCATGACCAATCGCCTTGCTCGCAGGTGGCCAGCATCCCAGAGTCAACTGCAAAGTTGACCCTGCTACAGCGCGAACGCGAGGTTGAAGAAGGAGGAGTTCGTGTGAATTTACCAAGGTACCCTTCGCCCTCTTCTACCACGTTAAGGCTATTTTTGTCTTTTGTGTATCTTTGATTGCTAAGTGAGGCACACGTGTCCATGGTCATTGGATCCTCAGTGGACCAGCGGACCACGGATCAGACGATCCTTAGTTTTCTAGAAATTGCTATAAATCAATAAAAATGATTTTCTTTGTTAAAATCATATCTGGTGCTAGAAAAATCGGACGAGGAAAGTTTATCATGAAAATTGATTAGGAAAATATGAGGAGTAAATTAAAAATGGTTTGGAAGCCTAAATCAATTGTAAAAGTGTATAATTTTGAAAGAAAAAGTGTTAATTTGTGGCTAGAAACCCTAATTGATGATAAAGGATGGATTTAATCTTGCAAATAAGCTAATTCGAGCATTATTAACTTGTTTAATGATAAAGATGGATCTTGATCTATTATGAAGATGAAAATGCCAGAATTAAGGTTTTAAGCCTAACCTTGTGATTAATACCCTTAGAAACCATAAATAAGGGAAAAAAGGAAGGAAAAAGTAGTTTATTCAAAATTAGGGTTTCATGTTGCAAAACTATGATCATAGAATCTTTTGTGATAAATAAGATGAGATAATTAGGGTTTGATGGATATTTTGATAAAAGTAAAGTAAAAGTGGTAACAAGGAAGTGAAACCCTAATTATGGTCAAAACCCTAAAAAGTGCTAGTAACCCTAGGGAATGATTAGGCCTATTAGACTTGCATACCATGATCCATGATAGAGAATATTGGATGTATATTTCAGGGGAAAATTGTGTGCTTTCTTGCTTGATTCTAGATTACTTGCTTGTTTGGATTAATTCTGCATTCAAGACAGCTTTACAGGTATGTGGTTAATTACGATTAATCGCATTAGTTTTCCCAAAGGTTTCCCAGATGGTTAATCGCATTGAATGAAACAAAATAGTTTGGATGTTCATACTGCAATTATAAAGTCACTATAGTTATCACAATTATAAATACATGTGTATTATTGCACCTACATGCCACCCTGATGGATGATGCCATAAAGGTCAGGCCCAGGAGGGTAGACCAATGGGCACCATGAGAGGTGACCCCAGACATCAAGTTCAGGAATGAGAAGGTGTCTATGTTACATGACTATGGGGCACCATGAGAGGTGACCCCTAGGCACCAAGCTCAGGATTGAGAAGGTGGCCTTAAGTCAATGACAAAAGAGAAACCCTAGAGGGGTATTCCAGGGTTAGGGCAAAAGCGATGGAGAATGACACATTGAAAATGTAAATTGGTTTGCTAATTACCCTGATTGTGATAATTAAATTGTTAGCCATAAATGTGAAATTTTGGTTGTTCCCACATACCAGTATATTACTATATGCTGATTGACATTTTGTTTTTCGGCGTTTTAGGTACAATACTTGAAAGAACAAACAGTAAAGTGACACATTGTGGAAATAAGAAATAAAGTGCAAGGAGGATTAGATAGAATGAATCCAGACTATGGATAGAGTAGTTTACTAAAGTTTTAAAAAGGTATGCAAAATTTTATTTTATACCAATTTTCAGTTTAGTTGGTAAAATTTGATAAGTGTTATTGATTATTTGTCGAAACTTTGACCCTGTTAATTGGGATAATGGCTCTGATCTCTTGGTCTCCCTTAATTGGGGGTTACCGGGAGGCAGGGTCATTACAATTGGTATCAGAGCATAGGTTCCTCATTTAATCTTTAATAGCATGGGTCCTGTTCTCTCTCTCACTAGAGCTAACCCTACAACCAACCTCACTACCCTAGGTCCTCTCTCCTTGAATGTGGGTCAAGCTTACAAGCATACCCCTACATGGTGAAGCCTATGTTCGAGCTTATGTTTGCTCAAGGTTATCCATAGCTCATTATGCTTATCTCATAAGCTATCCATAATACTCTCTTGGCCAGGGTTTTAGCCTACTGTCAGTACTCTTTTCGTACTCTGGGTGCATACTATGCCATGCCCATATAAGCTCATGAGGTTTCCATAGGTTCTTCTCTAACTTCATTAATGAAGGATCTATCCTTCACTCTAACATGCACGACCCTTTCCAGGGTTAGTTCATCAAAGGTACTAGGTTATCCAACCCCTCATGGCTCTTATGGCATCCAAAGGCATGTCCATACAAACACCTGGTTTACCATGACATCTAACTCATCGTGTCATCTCACCACTTAGGGTTTAGGGTTATCATCATCCTCAGAGGATATGCCAGGTCCCTACTTACAATGGAGGTCTCTACCTCCAAGACTAGATTTCTCCACTCATCCTCCTAGCAAGGATGTCTAGCCTCAGGTCTCTCCTGAGGGCATGACAACTTATGTCATATGACCTAAGCACGTATCTAACTAGTAGCAAAGTGTGGCTAACCCGTTAAACTACCAGTAGCGAAGAAGAAGTATGGTGGATATGTTTAGATCACCAAGAATATGATTCATGGGTGATTGTCTCTAAGTGCAAATGGGATTCTATTTGTAAGGTATGGCCATAGAGCCAATCATGTGATGATTTACATCGATGAAACCATAAAGGATTTGGTTAATACTCATCAAGGAAACCTTCCAATTTATTTTGTTTTGTTCAGTTATGAGATAGTGAAGAAACATTATGAATGTCTAAAGAATGACAATACTCAATGATGTATGTCTTCAAGTACGTGACTTGGGAGAATGAGATCATACAAATGCTAAGAATATGTACATTCTTATTATGTCCCTAGTTGCTTTTTACTGTGGAAGATAGATACACACCAGTAACACATTGACAGAAGTTGTATGCTCATGTGAAGTGGACTGATTTGCGCTTCACTATGTGTGAACATGTGTTTCTGAAAATCTGACCCCTCCGAGCTATAGATAAGAACAAAGGAAACCTGAATCCCCAATACATGAGTTCGTTTGAGATTTTAGAACAGATTGGTGAAGCTGTTTATCATTTAGCCTTACCCCCTCATTATAGTATGATGCATGACGTATTCCATGTTTCAATCTAAAGTGCTACGTGAAGGATCTGAGCCATGTTTTGAGCATTGAACCTATTGAACTCCAAGGGAGGTTGACATACCCTGAGTAACCTGTGAGTGTATTGGATACTAAGGTGAAAGAGATTAGGAGTAAAAATATAGAGATAGTAAAGGTTCTTTGGAAGTACCATGGAGAGGATGAAGCCACATGGGAGCTGAAGATGGACATGGAAAAGGCTAACCCTAATTGTTTGTTTAATTGGTTGAATATTGGGGGGGGGAATTTATATAAGAGGGGAAGGATGTGTTAACCTTGTATTTTGGTTGTATTTAAATAATTGAAATGCAATTATCCAAGCAAAAGATACTTGAATGAAATTGTATTATTTGTGCAATTTTCCCTTGAAAGGATAAAATTTATGGTTTATGTTGTTCCTATCTTAAAGCAAAAAGAAAAGAAATAATGAATAATTGTGAGCATATATGAGAATTGTGTAGAATTATCTAGAAGGGTGGCATGGATGTCCACTATTTTTTTTATTTTCAGTTCCATAATGTCTTTAATAAGAAAATGAATCAAAATAAAGACAATAGAAAACAAAAGAAAGATAAAATATGTGTTTTAATGCACAATATATGCATAATGACTGGATAACTTGCACATGAAGAAAAGGAATTATTTTCTTTTAGTTTTTATCTAAATTTGTGTCCATAAAAGGATTAAGTCATTAAAAAACATTTCCTTAAAAATAGGATTAAAAGGATGCACGGTTTAAGAGATATGGATTTTTGAAAATCCGTAAAGTGAAAGGATAATGGAATAAATGCATTAAATTTCACATATATTTTTCATTTATAAAAGAATTAATATATGGAGCATACAATGGAAGCCATTGGATCTGAGACCCAATGAAGCACATGCGTCCTCTAGTTCGAACTGAATCAAGAAAGGTTCAGTGTGAATGAGATTTTCAATCTCAGATTTCTCACAAATTAATGGGTATGCAAGCAAGAAAATTGCAATTTGGGAGAGGATACCGAACAATCCTAGCCTAGGTTTTGAGAGGTCTAGAGGCTTCTAGAGGAAATGACCAAACCTCATGAGAACCCAGTTGGTGGCGAGGGTCAGAAACCCTAAATCCCATCCCCTAAACCTATAAATAGACCCCCAATCAACTCGTCAAGATTCCATGATCCTAACTGGTCTCTTCCTAGCCCCTGAGTCCCTCTCATCCTCTCGATTGAACTTTCTTCAACGAGCCTTCCTCCATGGCACCACTACATTCTTGGTGTTGATGAGGAAAGGGGAGGATCAAGAGCCCTTGGATCGGGGTCAAACACTGACCCGCAGAGAGGATCACTACTGGGGCATTTCCCGCATCTCGAACCGGCTTGAGTGGGTACATGCGACTGCTGTCGTACGATCAGAGTCAATTGTTGACCCGTAATGATCAAATAGCTAAGGAGTTTCTCTGAAAAGGTTGTTAACTCGTCTCACTGGTTAGAAAATCCAGAAAAAAGTGTTAATTTTTTTCATTGATTAAAATCAATCATTTGGCCTAAAAATTAAAGTAGATAGTTCGTTTTGATGAGAAAAGTATGTAGAATCCACTAAAATGAATTCAATACCTAAATATGCTTGTAACTAAAAAAAAGTGTGTAAAAATGCTATCTTTAATGGTTTAACTAATTTTGAAAGCCTAAGTTTTGAAGATTAATGGATATAATGATGTTCCCTGACTATTATGAGCAAGTTTAGCCTTTTGACATAAAAAAGATGGATTAGACCTAATTGGATGATATTTTTTCATAATGCACTTAATTAGGATTCCATGATTATAAAAGTGCATTAATAGACTTAGAAACCCTAATTCTGATGATTATGAGGTTTAGTGGATTTAAATATGGAAATCAATCAAGAAGGCATGAAAATGATGTTCTTGAACCAATTTGTGGATAAAAACCCTTAATTTGGATACTTTGAGTAATTAGGGTATTTATGAGTAGAAAAGTGCTTTCAGGGTTTGTTGACCTAAAAAGGGTAAATTTGGAAAGTAAAAGTTTGGAAATCAAGGAACCCTAAGGAAACCCTAGTAAGGCTTAGAAAACCTAGAATGGAATCCTAAGTCAATTAAAGATGTTTGGATGTAATTATCACAATTAGGTGTTATAAATACTTTTCAAGATCAAGTTGCTTGAGTTATTGCTTGGCTTGGTTGATTGGACTTCTTGATTGGATTAGCTATCTTGCTTCATTTTGAGACTACAAATCAGGTATGTGGCTACGACTAGGATTACTGATCTTAGTTTCATAGAATTTTCTGAGGTTTCACCAATTTGCTTGAAATTAACTACTTGGATGAACTTTAATTCTTACAACTATATGGTGATTATGGCTATCACCATATATATGTGCATGACTAGCTCATATCCTAATCCTCCTCTATAGATTTGTGTATATGTGAGAAATTGATGATCTAGGTATTGGTCTACCTTGGGGTAGGATTAATAGATTATCATACGTTGAGGTTAGGTGTACCTTTGGGTAGGATCATACGACTATACAACTCTATGTCTTGGTCTACCTTTGGGGTAGGACCAAAAAGGGCTATTGAGGATCTACCATATGGGAGAGGTAGTATCCATGTCCACTACAGGAACAACATAGAGGCTTGGATAGATCAGGATTGAGTAGTTATGTTTAAGATGAAAAGTTTGATCTCTTAAACATAATTTTGTTGCAATATGTTGTTACAACTAGATGCAAAATTTTTGTTTCACCCACATCCCAGTATAACTTTTTATACGACCGATGTTTTGTTTGTCAGCAATTTAGGTTAATTTGTTGTTATGTCTACAAGATTAATGGAAAGTGGATACTTAATAAAAGGTGACATTGAAAAGTAATAAGGCTATATAATGTTTGGACGAATATAGTTAGATAGTTCTTGCCTTGGGTAAAATCTTGAAATCCCATTTTTGAAAAGGTATGTGAAAAGAAAAAAATATATCATGTATTAAACTTAGTTGTAGTCGAATTTATTAATTATTTTTCATTATTTGCAAAACCATAGTATCCTTTTTGGGATAACGACTCTAGCTTCTTGGCCTTCCTTAATTGGGGGTTGTCGGGGGGTGGGGTTGTTACATTATATGTGCAGCTTTTGGATCCATGTACAAGTACTATTTTAGAATGTTATGCTATATAATATGATAATCTTATGTGTGATATTTCAATAATTCCAAAATCAAGTTTTCCTTTAAAAAATAGTTAATTAATTTCTTTCACAATTCATAACAAAATATTGGAAACTCTGATAAATAAAATAAAATATGTATTGTAATTGCGGTGTTTTTCTCTATCCAATAGTATATGTTTCATTTTCTAAATCTGTTGTTAAAATATGTGATTTTAAGGATTGTTCTTATTGGTTACAATTTTTGAAATTCCTATCAGATTAATTTGTAAGTGAGAAAAATAAAGTAAAATATGCTATGAATTCAACAAAAGATGATCTAGATGATTTCATGGTTTTGGAAACCTAATTCACCAATGATAAAAACATGACTTCTTGGGTTTAAGTTGTTGATGTGAACTTAACCTTAATTTCAAATACATGTTTAATATATGGATTGGAACCCTGATGTGATGTAGGTTTTATCTTGGATCTTGGTAGATTGTATATAGGGTATGTTGCATCCATTGTTAATCATATTGAGATATTACCATGTTTTTTATCTCTCTTCATCTATTAGGACATATTAGCCTATAAACTTCTCTCTCTTTGATGAGGTTAACTCATGTGAGTAGTTATATGCTCATATGGATCTTCTAATCTTTTTGAGTTGTTGAATGTTCTTGTAGGACCCAATTTTTATCTTATGCACCCTATTGTCTTATGGTAAGCCTAATTTGAGTATTGAACTAAATGAAGCCCTAATTTTTAGGTGATTAACTTTTTATGATCTTATGATGTATCTTGGTTATGAAGATTGTTGAATATTGTTTATGGGTCCTCTAACCCCGCTTGATGATATTTGGATGTTATCATCTCTTATTTGAGCATGACTATACTTTATCTTGCATGTTACAAACACATGTGTGAATTGAGTAGTCATAACTAGTAGTAGTGACACCATATTTGTTTCAGACACATAAGTTTCAGTCTTCCTATTAGTGCATTGACTTTTTTCCTCCTACAATGTATTATATCTTTGGCAATGAGGTTTTAGTCCTCCTACTAATGCAATGAGATTTTAGTTGTAACATACTGAATCTCAGGGTCCTTCTTGCAATTTACCCACTTTTGAGATTTTATTCACTTTCTAGTCCTTTTGGAGCTTCTTCATAAATTTCCCATCTTGTTTAGCCTTCTTTGGCCTCAATGTTGAAATTGAGCCTTTCTTGAGGATGTAATTCATAATCTACCCACATTTATGATAATGTAGGGGATTTTGCACATATAACCCACTTATTGTAATTATTGAGGACTAATAATGCAATGTGGCCTTTAATGAGATAATATAAGTGGATAATGCTAATTTAGAGCTTTTATCTCTTTTTGGATAAAGATATGATTAATAATGTGTATTTGAGTTAATGTATGAGAGTAATTAACCCTTTTCTTTCTCTCTCCTCCATAAAGGGCAATAATGCATTAATAAGAGGATAATATGGTGATATATGACTCTTAATATTAATATGTATCTAATATCTCGAATTTCACTCACTCATGTCATTAAAAGACTCTTTTTACATTAATCATTCATTTTATACATTAAAATATGTATTAATAGCCAATATAGCATTTAAGGGCCAAAATGTGTATAAAATGAGAAACTAATGGCGTAGCATCGTTCTAGGTGTTGTAATTAACATATGGTTAAAATTTGAGGTCATTTGGACTTTATCTGACCCTTCAAATGGATTTTACAAGTTTCAAGATAGAGCAACTATAGTATATCAATCGATTTTCTAATAATATCGTTTGATTTCATTTAAATCGATGCTTCACACTAGTTGCTTCAACTTAATTGTCACGCACCCAGCCTCTATTCTATCTTGATCCGACGGCCGACAACCCTCCTTCAACCTCCAGCCACCCGCGGTTAAGGGAACAATACGGTCCCCTCGACTCCGTGACCCCGATCTCCCTTTTCTCTGCACCTTTTCACGAGATCTTTGTCCCTTTGGCTTCATCTCACCAAGGCAGTTCGAATGACCCCTTGCGCGCCTACTGTAATTGCCCATAGGTAATACGCCCTTTTGGCCCTTCCCTACCGTCGCCACCATGGAGTTGCAGAGGAAACCATGGACCTCCACACGCCTATAAAAGGTTGGGCACAGTTTCCCCAGTCCCCCAACGTTCTTCCTCCTTTCTCAATCGACCCCCATTTGCTCTCTTCTTCCCCGACCTACTCCATGTTTACTTCCGGCGACCTCGACCCGAGAGACGGAGCCCCTGAACACCTCGCTCCAATTCCGCACGCGGTAAGCATCTAGGGATTTGGCTTTGTCTCGTGCAATGCTCTATTTGCCCCGCAACGCCCTCTATCTCTATACCCTATAGGTCCGCCATGGAGCTCCACCAACGCCCGTGGTTTTTGTGTCTGCAGTGCACCTCCATCTCTACGAACAACTCCCTTCGACTCGAAATCCATCCATGGTCGTGTTGAGTCATTTAGTTGAAGCGTTGGCCTTCGTTTTCGTTGGTTTCGAGTCATCTTCTATTCCCCTGTTCTTCGGCCTTGCTCCCTGGTTTCAGGTGCTTTTAGCACCCTCTGACCTTCTTTTGGGCTCTGCCTTCATCGCCGGTGGATGGAGGATCTTCGTAGCCTACTCTCTGGACCTAAAGGGCATCAGAGCCCGAGTTCGGTTCCTACCCGTGGCCCTTGTGCTGCTCCCTCGCCATTGCTGCAAGTGGAAGAAGCCAGGAGGTGCTATGACCAACATAACCTTGTTCAATTAATTGTAAAATTAGTTTGCCAAGGGCAATATCAGTATTTGCCCTCTTGTTTTATTTATCAGTCACAATTCATAATTATATCTGTATGACCTAGCTACCCTAGCAATTTTAATAAAATCAATTTACCGACCATGGCAATATGGTCATTTGCCCCCTTCAGCGAAGCACCCTTGGCCGAGTCGAGGCGGGCGCAAACCGGCTGACTGGGCCACATCCGATTGGCCCATGTGGCCCGTTCGCGTGGCACGCTCTTTTTGCAAGTTTTATTTAGCCGAGTGGAATTCTTGCTAATTTCTGATTGGTCAATTTTACCTAATTCATAGTAAATTGATCCATGGTCATAAAAATACAAATAAATAGTCGTTGGAATGAATTTTTTGAGTAGAATCCAAATTTATGGGTTTTAAACACTGATTCTCAATGCTTTTTGAAGTTTTTTTTGGATGTTAATTTTTTTTTGATGAACCCAGTGTGCCACTCCTTCCATTAACTGACCAAAAGCCAGAATATTTACAGTGCCTAGGCCAAAGCCCAAAGAAAGAGAAGAACAGCAAAACAGAGGTAAAGAACGACTAACAACAGAAGAAAAAAAAAACTATCTATACAGCTTTAAGTATGTAAAGCTCTCGTATCTATGCAGATGGCACTCCAAATATATGTAGGTCTCCTGTTAGCGCCCCCAAAAATCCTCATATTCCTTTCCATCCAAATCTTCTGTAAAATCAAACCGGAAGCCGTTTTCTTCTCTCCAGAAAATTGTAACAGGTCATTCAAGCAGCTGGGTCGATCCCCGTAACCATTTCTGAAAGCATTCCACAAATCAGACCCAAACGTACACTGGAACAGCAAATAATGCAAGCCCTCCTCCTCAGAACAGCAGAGAACACACCTTGTAGCCATAGAGAATCCAACTGTCTTCATATACTCGCATGTAGGAACTTTATTAAGAAAGCATTTCCAAAGAAAACAAGAGCAACTTCTCAGAAATTTAGCTTTCCAGACCCAACTCGCCCAATTGGCCTTCCTTCCTTTCCTTCTAGAAATCCTCCAACCATCTTTAATCTTGAACTCACGCTTCCCATCACACAGAATCTGGTCCTCTTCATCAGTAAGGACCTTCATACCACTAACAGCAGTGCGAATCACATCAATACCTCTAATGTTAGGCAGATTCCAGTTGTTGTCCAAGACACACGAGGCAATACTACAATTTGGACCTTTTCCCATGCGAAGGATCATGTGATCATCACATAAGTCCAGCAACTTTCTTTTACCATGAAGCCAATGATCACTCCAGAAGTGGAAGGTTTTTCCATTACCAACACGAAACTCCAAATTTGCCTTCAGCAGATTTCTCGAACTCAGCAGCTTCCTCCACATCCATGGGGCAGTAGTCTTGCACCCTACCGACCAAATGGAATCTTGCTTTATGTATTTTTCATGCAGCCATTTCACCCACAAAGATTCTTTGTTATTGGCTACATCCCAAAGGTTCTTCAACAAACCATCCTTAGACCAATCCTCCACCAACTGAACTCCAAGACCTCCTTCCTCCCTAGGTTTACATATCTGGTCCCAGGACACAGTATGGATATGCTTTCTCTCATTAGAATCCCCCCATATAAAGTTCCTCATGTGTTTCTCAATATCCAGCACAACTGCCTTCGGGAGAGGGAAAGTTGATGACCAAAAAACATGATAAGTCGATAGGGTGGATAAAACCAACTCCACACGACCAGCAAAGGACAGCAAATTACCTTTCCAAGCATCAAGTTTCCTTTTAATCTTATCAGTAATCGGAGCACACATAGCCTTGGTCAACCTGCCAGTAAATAGGGGGAGGCCTAAATATCTAACCGTAAGATCCACTCTATCAATATTAAGAGCTCTCCTAATTTGGATGCTAATTTGATCATATAAAATGTTCTAAAATATGATAAATAATGCATTTCAACTCCAAATTGAGAAATAAAATATATTTTTGTAACGCCCGGGCCCACTGCCCAAGGCTCTAGTAGAGTTTCATCACGCTTAACTATGGAGTTCTTTAGTGATGAGCTCCCAGAAAAGGAGGTGCACCTTGGTGATATGGGTAGTCCAATCATTCCTTATAAGATCTTTTTATCCGAGGCCTCAAATCCTGGGATGTTACAATCTCCCCCACTTAGACTCTTGACGTCCTCGTCAAGGCTCAACTATAAGGCCTCACAATCTCTTCCCCATTTCAGTGCAGACCCATAATGGCCCATGGACACCCAGCTCCCGATCACGGAATACCAGCGCAAGGGTGGCTACGTCAACCATGGACAACCCTTTCCTACATGCCTGGACCGCACGGCTCAAGACTGGCATGCCATGCCCATGTGGGCCCCACCTACTGGAAGGGAATTGGCTCTGATACCATTTGTAATGCCCGGGCCCACTGGCCAAAGCTCTAGTAGAGTTTTAGGAATGACGACTGGCCCGACAGACCACCACTAGCCTTAACTGCGCGCTTTGTCCTCACTCACGCGCAAGCCGGGGTCAACTTCCCGACTGGTCACCCATCCTAGTACTACTCCAAGTCGAGCACGCTTAACTATGGAGTTCTTTAGAGATGGGCTCCCTAAAAAGGAGGTGCACCTTGGTGATATGGGTAGTCCAATCATTCCTTTTAAGATCATCATATTCGAGGCCTCCAATCCTGGGATGTTACAATCTCCCCCACTTAGACTCTTGCCGTCCTCGTCAAGGCTCAACTAGATGGCCTCATAATCTTTTCCCCATTTCAGTGTAGACCCAAATGACTCATGTACACCCAGCTCCTGACCACGGTTACCAACACAAGGGTGGCTCCATCAACTCGGATAATCCTTTCCAACATGCCTAGACACTACCAACGCATGGGCGGCTCCATCAACTTGGATAGCCCTTTCCAACATGCTTGGACCACACGGTTCAAGACTGGCATGCCACATACCCATGTGGGCCCCACCTACAGGAGGGGTTATGGCTCTGATACCATTTGTAATGCCCGGGCCCACTGCCCAAGGCACTAGTAGAGTTTCAGGAATGATGACTGGCCCCACAGACCACCACTAGCCTTAACTGCGCACTTTGTCCACACTGACGCGCAAGCCAGGATCAACTTCCCGGCTGGTCACCCATCCTAGTACTACTCCAAGCTGAGCGCGCTTAACTATGGAGTTCTTTAGTGATGAGCTCCCGGAAAAGGAGGTGCACCTTGGTGATATGGGTAGTCCAATCATTCCTTATAAGATCTTTTTATCCGAGGCCTCAAATCCTGGGATGTTACAATAAGAAAAGAAGGTGCACCTTGGTGATATGGGTAGTCCAATCATTCCTTTTAAGATCATGTTATCCGAGGCCTCAAATCCTGGGATGTTACAATCTCCCCCACTTAGACTCTTGACGTCCTCGTCAAGGCTCAACTATAAGGCCTCATAATCTCTTCCCCATTTCAGTGCAGACTCATAATGGCCCATGGACACCCAGCTCCCGATCACGGAATACCAGCGCAAGGGTGGCTACGTCAACCATGGACAGCCCTTTCCTACATGCCTGGACCGCACGACTCAAGACTGGCATGCCATGCCCATGTGGGCCCCACCTACTGGATGGGGATTGGCTCTGATACCATTTGTAACGCCCGGGCCCACTGCCCAAGGCTCTAGTAGAGTTTCAGGAATGATGACTGGCCCCACAGACCACCACTAGCCTTAACTGCGCACTTTGTCTACATTGACGCGCAAGCCAGGATCAACTTCACGGCTGGTCACCCATCCTAGTACTACTCCAAGCTGAGCACGCTTAACTATGGAGTTCTTTAGTGATGAGCTCCCGGAAAAGGAGGTGCACCTTGGTGATATGGGTAGTCCAATCATTCTAAGTGGGGGAGATTGTAACATCCCAGGATTTGAGGCCTCGGATATGATGATCTTAAAAGGAATGATTGGACTACCCATATCACCAAGGTGCACCTCCTTTTCCGGGAGCTCATCACTAAAGAACTCCATAGTTAAGAGTATTAAGATAATCACCTTATGAGAATGTTTTATCATGAGCTATGTGGAATCTGCATGTGATACAAGGTTGAGTTTGATAACCAAGAGTATGATCTTAGAGTTTTCTTGATGAAGAGTTTGAGATGAGACTTAAGCGAAATATGTGGAGGTAGTATGTCTTCAACATTACCTTACACTGAAGGGTGTGAAGTGGTAATGGATGCTCTGGTAGAGATATAGTTGCCTAGTTTGGCTAGAAGAGGTTGTTAGGCTAACCCTAAGTTTGGAAAGAAGATGTGTTTTGGCTAACACTCAAATGTAATAAGATAGGTTGAACAAGTAAATGATTGTTTGGTTAGCCAGTCTAGTCCTTGACGTAATGAAAGGATGGTTTAGAGCCTCAGATACACCTCTCTGGAAGGGAATGTGATGAAACCCTGATTAGAATGGTTTAGGGTTTCTGAGGTATCGATCTTGAGGAATCATGACATACCAAAGATCATGAATGAAGATCACCATACACCATGGTACTACCAAGATAATAAGTGATAGTAGTACTTTAGATGCCTAAGATGAGGCTGCATGTGGTATGTTGCCATGCATGATAGGAGGTGAAGGATGAGCACCGGTAACCCAGTGCATTGTTATAAAGGATAAAGAGTTCCCAAGAGGGAATGGGAGTTCATCACTATGGATGTGGTGATAGGTCTCCCCTGGACCAAGGAAGGTCAAGATGTAATATGTGTTATGGTAGATCGTCTTTGCTAGATGACATGAGAAAGAAAGAGTTTTGTCAAGGGACAAATCTGGTTGAACTACCCATGAGAGAGATGGTTCAACTACACCATGAAGCGAGTTCAAAGGTTTTTGAGTTTGACCTAAAGGTTCCCTTCCAAAAGGTGGAAGTAGGTATATGAAGGACTCAATGTTAGTATAGTTTATCACCCCCTAACTAATGGTTAGTATGATCCAGACTAAAGGGTCTGATGAGGGCATATGTGCTCGTTCAGGGTGATGGCTAGAGACAGTTCTTTTCCTATGAAAGATGTAATGATGACCACCATAGCCAATATTAGGATTTAAAGAAGCTCTGTAAGAGAGGTTGTGTCGGTCACCACTTCAGTAAGGTGATGTTGGTGAAAGGACAACATGATGGTTAGAAAAGGACCACATGCGTGTAGAAGAAGTTGCTTTGATTGTGCAATGGCTGAAAGGAGCCTAGAGACGATGGGAGTCATGAGCAGATGCAAAGTAGACTGACATACAATTCACTGTGGGAGAATATGTGACATGAAAATCCGACACCTCTAAGTTATAGCTAAGAGAGCTGAGTCCCTGATGCATGGGTTCTTTTGACATGGTTTGGTGGAGAAGGTTAAGTTTGCTTCAAATAAATGGATTTCATTTACAATAGCCTTTATGTTTGTATTGTGGGCTTTATTGGCTATTGGGCCCAATAACAAGGAAATAACAAAGAAAATTCAATTAGTGAATGGATAATTGAATTTTTAAGAAAAGAAATATGTAGAAACCTCTAGAAGGCAAATCTAAAGAGGATTTCGTGCCTCTTGGGTTCCTTGGGTACCAAGGAGTCCAAGGTTGCAAAAGAAAGCAATCAGAAAAGGAAAGATTAATTAAGTATTTCTTTATTAAGAAAGAAATTGAAAATAATGGTAAAATGTGGAAAATAAGTGAAAAGAGGTATAATTGAGTTATCCTTGTTGGAATTTCGTATCCCAAGGATTCCTAATGATAAAAGGAATACCCGTGAGGAAATTAAAAGAGAAATAAAGAGAGATCCTCAAAAGGGAATATTTTAATAAAGAAATAAGTGAGATAATGATAAATAATGGATAAAATATAAGCAAAAGGTTAACGGAATATTTCCTGAGATGGGACTTTGTGCCTCTATGGTTCCTTGAGGTCCAAGGAATCCAATATGATAAGATAATAGCAAACGAAAGAGGAAATATCAATTAAATAAGTCTTATTTATGAATAACTTGCTTTTGAAGGAAAAAGCCCTTTTCCTTTGGAATTTGGGACTTATTTTTGGTATGCGTGTAGATAAAGGCAAAAGGAAATTTTCCTCAAAATTTGGGTGCAAAGTGATGCACGGTTTTCAAGATATACAATTTAGAAATTATACTAAAGTATGGGCTTTAATTGCATAGTAGTTATGTGTCACATTTTATCTGGGAATAAGAATCCCGATTTTCCTGTTTTGATAGTTGAGGCGCGACCATTGGATCTAAGATCCAACGCCTGGGAATGAGTCCCAGTCTCGCGAGGAACAGGCCACACGGAACAGACTTGAGATCTTCAATCAAGGATTTCTCGAATTGAGAGCAATGGGCAGACTTGGTGATGACTCCATCACCTTCGGGAGTCTGTTCCGAACCAACTAACCTAGTTTAATTATGGGTGGGTTTGTTGACAAGGACAGAAGTCCCCAAATTGCGAGTCTCTCAGATGACGCTATATATAGGGAGGACTCTTGAGGATGCTGGCATAACAGCTATCTACCCTAGCACCTTCGGGGAGCGACGCTGAACCTTTTGGTGAGTTCAATTCGTTAAGCAACCCAATTTTCCCTCTCTGCGACCTGTAGACATCGCCGGAAGAGAAGCGGCTAGTTGGCGGTGATGGAGAAGAGCCCGCCACCAATTGAAGGTGAGGGAAAGTTCGGGAGGCTCAGACGGAACCCCCAGACCTATTAGTTAGGCTGCTGGTGGCCGAGATCACAAAGTCAACAATAAGGTTGACCGGCCGCTCGCGCAGGAGAAGGAGCGCGGAGAAGGAGCGCGAGGTTGAAGACAACCTCGGAAGTTTACTGAATTACCCACCCTCCTCTGCAGTCCGGGTAAGGGCATTCTTGCCCAATCCTTTGTTTTTCATCACTTAAACGCATGGGGCATGAGCCGTCAGATTCCGCAAGGTCCAATGGACCATGGATCTAGCGGATGACGTTTTTCTAAAAATAACGAATTCTTCATGACAATGGTTTTCTTTGCAAAAATCATAGTTGCTTCTAGGAAACTCTAATGAGAAAATGTTATACATGAAAGTTGATCAGAAAAATATGAGGAGCACTTTAAAATTGGTTTGAGAACCTGATTTCGTACTTATTTGCAAAATTACATTAATTTGAATAAAAGTGTGGTTAGAAACCCTAATTGACGGTAAAGAATGAATCTTTGAGGTTTAAAGGGTTAACTTGGGTAATATTAACCTAATAAATATTAAAGTAAAGTTGCAATATGTTTTCCATGAAAGGTTGATTAATTTAGAGTTTCATGTGCCTTGAAACCCTAATGTTGACAAATTCGACTCTTAATAGTTTTAATTATTCAAAGTGGTGAATAAAGATGAGATATAATGATTCTAAGCTATTTTGAGCATTAAAGTTCCTAATTGTGGATAAATACCCTAAATGTAGTAATTAGGGTTTTCTCATGAATAAAAGGTAGAATTAATGATAAATAACGTTCATATGAGTATTAGAGCATAATGAACTACAAATTGATGATAAATGTGTATAATGATCTTGTCATGGATTAAAGGGATAAAAATAGTAGCTTTAATGAAAAAGAATCTTAATTGATGATTAATGTGCCTGTAATATGAAAATAGATAAGATAACCTTAATGTTGAATAATAGATGAGATAATTAGGGTTTATGAGTAATGGAATAAAATTAGGGTTTAATATGGTAAAAGATGAAGGGAAACCCTAATTGCAAAATGAAACCCTAAAATGGATACAGAAACCCTAGAAAGTGAATCCAAGTCAATAAAGTAGGTTCTTGATAAAGTGTGTAATAAATAGAGTACATATTCTTTTCAGGAATTATGTGATTGTTGAATTACTTGGATTGCATGCTTGGTTGGATTTGTTTAATGCTTCTGAAATCATCAAATCAGGTATGTGGTTACGCTTATGGCTATACCGATTAGTTTTTCGAGGTTTGTATCGACGTTTCCCTCAATCATGAAATAACTGTTGGACGTTTTAATTCATGCAACTATAAAGTGACTATGACTATCACTATGAGTATACATGTATAACTAGCTAGATCCGAGTCCACCCCTGTGGCTATGCAAAGGCTAAGGATAACCTAGAGCAAGGTCTAGGGTATCATGAGTTAGAAACTGGGCTACACATGTGTAGTGCCATGAGACTCTTAGCATACCATGAGTTAAGGAGTGGGCTACCTACGAGTAGTGCCATGTGACTCAGCCCTAGAAATTGATTCACCTATTAGGTGAAGTCATGAGGGGTAAAATGGGAATCTACCATAAGGGAGGTAGTATCCAGGTCCACTGTAGGGACATCGCAGGGGATAGGGTACACATGGATCGTGTAGTTATACTTAAAACGTAAACTTGTTTGTTAAATGATAATTGAATGCAATACATTGTTATAGATAATTGCATGATTTTTGTTTCCCCCACATACCAGCTTCGGCTGACCGATGTTTTGTTTGTCGGTGTTGTAGGTACAAGACAAAAGGACAAACAGTAAATCATCATGTTGTGAAATACATGAAATAAAATACAAGGAGGATTAGTTAGAGTAGCATACACACATGGATAGAAGTTAGAAATCCAAAAATTTCAAAAGGTATGTAAAGTTTATTTTCTACAAGCTTTTCAGTATAGTATGTTAAAATTTGGTAATTGTTCTTGGTTAATTGCCGAACCTTTGATCCGGAGATTATGGGTGCGGCTTCAACCTCTCGGTCTCCCTTAATTGGGGGTTATCGGGAGGTGGGGTCGTAACAGTTTTCCTAGTCAGTGAAACCTAAGTGAAATTTTGGTCCTAGTTTTGAGTCTTAAATTTAAGGTTTCCAAAGAAGGTCTAAAATGAGTATCTTTTATACACCTCATGCTTTAATACATACTAATGCATGTGAAATATTTATTATTGGGATAAAGTAGAATTGGTCACAATCATTTTGGTGAAAGTGATATTCAATAAGGTATGTGAAACCTATTTATATATGTGCACCCTAATTTTTGTAAGAATGTGCAATTAACCTTACCTCGAGTTGGGCTTTTATCCAACCCTACATTCATATTGTGCTAGCCTTGGAATATTTCTATTTCCTTTTACTTGGCTCTTTATTTATTTGAATCTTCTACTGCCTATGATGGCTCATTTACTTTAAATACTAGAATCTTGCTATTGCCAATGTTGGCTCTTTTATGTGGTTTTACTTCATGGGTTTTATTCCCCATTTTCTATGATGCAATGTTATTTATATTTGCACTACTACCAAGTGAACTATTAAGCATGATGTATTTTTGGTCAAATGATAATGTAGTGTACATGAGTACAAACCACCCATAGGCACTGAGGTTTTAGTCCTCCTTCCAGGCACTGGGGTTTTAGTCCTCCTGCCACATTATATTGGCACTGGGGTTTTAGTCCCCCTGTCACATTTTATATATTTGAGGTTTGGGATGTGCATGTTCCCCTCTCCTCTTGGTGTAGGTCTGGTAGGTGCCTCACCTTGCATTGGTATGATTTTGTGTCATAATATCATTCATGCTATGTGATTTGTTGTTAATTAAACTATGGCAGTTCTTCTATTTCTTATTTGATTATTTGCCTCATACTCTTGAAACCTCTTAGAACAGTGAATCATTTTATTAAGCAATATTGCATGATGCGATGATTTTGAGTCGCATTTATAGACCTATTTCATATGTGTTTTGTGCTCTAATTACTCATTTTCATGGATAATATTGCATAATTTACTTAATTTGGTCTTTGCCATCATATTATATCAAATCCCCTTTGTTTTACTATTTTGAGCATTATTTATCATCTTATTATAAATTGTGTGGATTTACTTGGTCTGGTTGTGAAATTTCAGGAAAAACAAGTATCTGCTTCCGTCGATACCATCGACGGAAGTCGATACCATCGACCAAGCCACAGGTTGTCAGCCGAGAAGAGCAATACAGAGTCGATACCATCGACACCTAAGTCGATGGCATCGAGATCACTTCAAGTTGCTGGCGAGGATGCAGTCGATACCATCGACGAAAGTCGATGCCATCGACACAAGGAGAGCTACAGCGTCGCTAGAAGATAAAACCAACGCTACATGAGTCAATACCATCGACGCCCAAGTCGATGGTATCGAGATCACCACAGGCGCTCAGAATAAAAGAAAGGAAAGCTGCCGCTAATCCGCTGGGTCGATACCATCGACCCGCGTCGATGGTATCGACGCCGGCAGATATGCGTTGGATCTGTTTTGATCTCGATCGGACGGCTGGCGTTATTTGACGACCTAATTAGGGACTTATACCTAATGATGGCCGTCGAGACGAAAGGAGGATCACATTTTTTGATTGCATGAGTGCCGAGGAGGAGAAAAAGGAGAACGGAGGCCGAGAAGCTCATCCCGGGTGATTCGGACGCTGCCGAAGACGATTTCTACCACCGACAGGCGGGGAAGCTCGTGTTCTACGCCAAGGATCCACCAGTTCTTCTCCGTTCAGGGATTTTCCCATTTATTTCCCATTTTTCTTATGAATTCCCCAATTTCTACCATGTATTCGTGTGAGATGAACATGAGAGGCTAAAACCCTCAATCTTTAGGACCGGGAGTAGCCCGGGAATGCATTGTATGACATTTTTATATCAATAATTCATATTTCTCTCTCAAATCCGTGGTATAGATTCGTTTTCTCCATTTCTATTGTTATGCTTGATCACCATAATAATAATTTAACACCCTTAATCACTTCGACAGAAGGATTAACGGTGGAAAAGAGACGAATTCTACATTAATCAATAAAACCCTTGACAAAGGAGTTGTAAAATTAATGGTGGGAACTGAGAGACCGTTTTTAATGCGCTTAGTTTAGGGGAATGATTACTACGACGGTGGAATCAACCTAAACCTAAGTAGTGAATTACACCACGACAGTGGGTAATTCTCATTTCAGGCCACTACCCGGATAGAGAGAGAAGTGTGAGGAATTATATGAAACCTAATACAATGTTGACCCGCGGTGAAACCACCATCCTAAAGATATCCCTTTGAATTGATTAAATTAACCTTTAATCGATTGTTTTCTTTGTTTGATTTTGGCCTATATTACTCGACGCGTATACTTGCGTTTAAGCGCGTAGTAAAATACACGTCAAGTTTTTGGCGCCGTTGCCGGGGATACGGCGAATTATTGGCACTTTGAGTGCTAAGAGCGGCCACTCTAGGCCACATTTTTTTTAATTTTATTTTAAAACAATTTCAAAAATTCCTTTATTTCTCTATAATTGTGTTGACTCGTTCAAAGCATTGTACTGAACCCCTATTTCCATATTTCAGGTACTTTGCATGGTGACACACGTAGTCGAGACTACGTGAATCGCACACCTGAGGTTCCATCTGCGGGACCAGAGGACGAGGACTACTACGAGGAGGAACACCAAAGTGATATAAATTCTGAATCTGAGCAAGAACAAGAAGAAGAAATGGCTGAAGCATAGACAATATGGGAGAAGATCAAGGCGTCTTCTTCCTCAGCATCAAAGGGGCCTATAAAGAAACAGGGGCTAAACATACCTACATACAAGATCGACCCGGCACTGATTAACTTGGTCAAATCCAACGCATTTCACGGGCTGAAAAATGAAGATCCAGTGGCACACATTAGTCAGTTTGTTGAAAATTCCGATATGGTGAAGATCGACAGGTTCCCGCAAGATGCGTTGTATCTCAAGTTGTTCCCAAGTTCATTGGCAGGAGCAGCGCGAGAGTGGCTTCATAACCTCGACGACGAGTTTGTTGAATCATGGGATCACATGGTAGAGGTTTTCTTCGAGAGGTTCTTCCCTCCTGAGAAGACCAATGATATGATCAGGAAGATTCACAATTTCACCCAACAGGCGGGTGAAACTTATTCAGAGACCTGGGAGCGATTCCAGGTCATGTTGAGGAGATGCCCACATCATGGATTGGACAAGGAGACACAAGTGAAAATCTTCTATTTTGCTCTCTCCGAGCACGATAGAAGTAATCTTGATTCAGCCGGATCCGGATTTTTTTCTAAATAATACGGATACCAGATGTTGGGAGATACTGAAAAACATGGCTAGGAAACAGTCATGGGGTGATAGAGGGGCTGTGGAACATGTCAAGGCTGCTGGTGAATCCAGAATAGTGAGGGAGCTGAATGCCAAGTTAGATCTTGGGAAGTGAAATTCATGCAACAACAGGGCTATAGGAACAATGATTATGCATGGAGGAAGGATAAGAAATTTTCATGGAAGGATCCGAATAATTTTCTACAGGATCCGGATGCGAAGCCACAGCCTAGAGCTGAAGATAAGAACACCGAATTACTGAGTCAAATGGTGCAGCAGAACCAAGAGATGATGGCCATGTTTGGTAAGCAATTGCAATCTCAAGGTGACATTCTAACCAAATTTGGGCAGACGCTGCAAAGCCATGGAGCGCAAATGCGGGCATTAGAGACCACTGTGGCTCAGATTTCGAGTGAAGTAGCGGCCATCAAGCACGCCAATCAACAGAAACCGGCTGAGATTGTGAATGTGCCACAAGCACATCATCAGGTCAAGTACATGTCTGTGGTGAGCAATGAGGAGGAATCTCAGGTGCAAGAAGCTGTAGAAGAAAGAAAAATGACTTTCAATGTGAATGCAACACCGGCGATACCATATCCACGCACGTACTATGGATTGCCGGGCGGAAACCCTTTCTTCAGAAAATCACAAAGAGTTGTGAATATTGTATCTCCACCTAGGCAGGAAGAACAAGTGCAAGATGTTTGTGCACATGTGGAGACATCTAAGGTGAGAAAGGAACCACAACAAGCTTCTACTATTGAGGATGTCTCTATAAGCCCACGTCGGAGAGAGTGATTGAAGCAAGCTTAGGGGAGGTACCCCCGAAAAGCGCGTATGTGCCACCTCACAGGCGTGTTGATGCAGCTGATGTTTCAGATCCGGTTAACTCTAAGTCAAAGAAAGAGCATCGTCATTTTAAGAAATTCCTGGAGATATTCCGAAAACTCCACATCAATATTCCCTTAGTGGAGATGATCGAGAAAGTACCCGCCTATGGGAGGTTCATCAAGGAAATCATCAATAAAAAGAGGCGGATAAAAGACGATGAAATTTATTGGATGAATGAGACAGTGAGCTCTATGATCCACGGGAGTTCACCAAAGAAGAGAAAGGACCCAGGAGGTTTTTATATTCCGTACTCAATAGGTGGTCAACATTTTCCTAAAGCGCAATGTGATTCTGGCGCTAGCATAAATCTCATGCCTTTGGCGACATTTCAAAAGCTAGGGTTAAAAGAGATAAAGAAGTTGGCTGTAACAATTGAATTGGCGGATGGGTCTACAGTCAGACCCTATGGAGTATGTGAAGATGTTCTAGTCCAAGTGGATAGATTCATATTTCCAGTGGACTTTGTTATCATGGATATGCCACCACTCCAAAGCTGTGAAATTCTCCTAGGAAGACCGTTTCAAGCAACGGCAGATGTCGTGACTGCCTTAGGGAGAGGTACTCTGTCTTTGGGTATTGGAGGAGATCGTGTTGAATTCAAATTACCGAATGATCCTCTAAGTGCAGTCCCCAAGGTGAAAAGATGATGACTGTCGTACGTCTAGCCTAAGACGTTAAATAAGGGCGCTTGTTGGGAGGCAACCCAACCATCAGTACATTAGGATAGTTTAATTTTAGTCAGAGATTGCTTTTATTTCGTTTAAATTTTAGTTTAAAAATGATACCTTGATCCGTTTGTTGAATGTGCAGGCACAGGCAGGGTCGATACCATCGACACATTCGTCGATGGTATCGACATGGGTTCAGGTCGACACCAGCAAAAATCGCACTGCGTCGATACTATCGACACCCCCGTCGATGGTATCGACATGGTCACAGACAGGTCGCAATAAAAGGTCGATGGTATCGACATGCCAGTCGATACCATTGAGATCTCTAGAGATTTTCAGAAGAAATTGACTCAGTGGAGTCGATACCATCGACGGGTGTGTCGATGGTATCGACATTTTTAAGTGGAAAAGGCGGCGGCCGGACTCGCGCGGCAGTTGCCCTAATCAGCGAGTCGATACCATCGACTTCCGTCGATGGTATCGACGGGCACACAGCAGTGTCGGTGTCAGTTATTCAAGACGGGGTTATTGGTCAAATGAAGTCACATCTTCAACGAGTTCTTTCTCCACTTGCGCCAAATGTCATCCAGAGCAAATCCGGACCCCACGACCCTGGCAGTACCCGCCTCCACCACCATCAGACTGATCTGGTATCACTGTTCCACCCTTAAGTTGGTTTTTGACTATGAGGCCATAGTCAAATTCAAGCTTAGGGGGGTGGCTGGAACAGCTCTATCTTTTATCTTTTCTTTAGTTGTTTTTAGTTTTTGCTTTGTTATTTGTTCTTGCAATTTTAGTTTGTTTAGGATCCACATCTATCTAGTGTAATCGTGGATGTCTTAAAAATTGTCATCTCGCTGTTTTCATGGGAAATCTAAGGGAATTTAAATTTTTTTTGTGTCTTTTGGATAGCTTAACTTGGTTGTCCTTGGGGAACTTGTCCTATGAAAATGATTGATTATGTCAACTTTGAAGCAATATGTCACACCCACACCCCCATTGACTCATGAAAAGTGGATAGTAACGGTTGTTTGAGCCTAACCTAATCAAATGGTAATGAGACCTTAATTGGATATAAGAGAAAGAACCCTTTGAACTACTACACATGTCAGTAAGGAGGGACACATGATATTTTTCTAAGGTTCAGTAACTTAATCTTGTGATCATTCCACTTCATATTTTTCCATAATCTACCAAAGAATTGGAAGTAAAGTACAATTTTAATTCCTTCTTGCGTGCATAGCATGTAGATAGGATTTGCATTGTTATTTTCATACTTTTGCATAAAATGAAAAAAAATGTATAGTGATTCATGCACATTACCTTAGGTGCATGTCATGTAGCTGCACTCATAACTTTCATGATTTTCACGCAGAAGTACACCATGTACCTCAGGTTGTCTTAAAAAGTGATCTAAATTATTCCATACCCTCGAAATAGTACAAAGATTTCCAATCATGAAGAAAATAGCCTAACACATGTATCTCTAAGCAATTATGGATATGTGGGCTAAGAGAAAAAAAGAAATTTTTTTTTTGAAAATCTGAAAAAATTGAGAAAAGAAAAAAAAGAGAGAATTTAGAAGGAAATGGAATAAGAGGGAGAAAGGAACATGATATCACTTGCATAACAAGGAAATTGAGTACATGATGTGGTTTAATTAGATTTCTATCTCTTTTTGAGGTGGAAGGTTAGTGCATGCATCATTCCACCCAATTATAGGCATTAGGGCATTTTCAATGTGCATTTGCATCATTTGGGACATTTTATTATGTGCATTTTGAAAATGTGTAATACTTCTAAATTCTTCCATGCACCACCCATTCCATCCACCCGTTGCTCGGATTGGTAGGCCACCGTGATTTTCTCCTCACTCATGTTTATCAGGAGAACTGCTTCCATGTAGATGGTAGTTAGGGCGAGCAACGTAGTGTAGGCGATCACAAGATGCACCAATGCTGAATCGGCAAATTTTATTATGTTAACTGCCTTATGTGATAGTGTTCATCGGTTTGAAGGATAATTTCTTTTATTGATGATTATTGTCGCCTGTAGGTTAATTACTGTTCTGTGATTAGGAAAGGCCGGTTAGAGAACGTCCAGTGGGAGTCATGTGTGATATAGGTTGGTATGTTGATTGTTAGTTGACATCTGCAATTCTATTCTAAGGATTAGTTGCTCGAGGGCGAGCAATGTTTAAGCTTAGGAGAGTTTGATGCGATGATTTTGAGTCGCATTTATAGACCTATTTCATATGTGTTTTGTGCTCTAATTACTCATTTTCATGGATAATATTGCATAATTCACTTAATTTGGTCTTTGCCATCATATTATATCAAATCCCCTTTGTTTTACTATTTTGAGAATTATTTATCATCTTATTATAAATTGTGTGGATTTACTTGGTCTGGTTGTGAAATTTCAGGAAAAACAAGTATCTGCTTCCGTCGATACCATCGACGGAAGTCGATACCATCGACCAAGCCACAGGTTGTCAGCCGAGAAGAGCAATACAGAGTCGATACCATCGACACCTAAGTCGATGGCATCGAGATCACTTCAAGTTGCTGGCGAGGATGCAGTCGATACCATCGACGAAAGTCGATGCCATCGACACAAGGAGAGCTACAACGTCGCTAGAAGACAAAACCGACGCTACAGGAGTCGATACCATCGACGCCCAAGTTGATGGTATCGAGATCACCACAGGCGCTCAGAATAAAAGAAAGGAAAGCTGCCGCTAATCCGCTAGGTCGATACCATCGACCCGCGTCGATGGTATCGACGCCGGCAGATATGCGTTGGATCTGTTTTGATCTCGATCGGACGGCTGGCGTTATTTGACGACCTAATTAGGGACTTATACCTAATGACGGCCGCCGAGACGAAAGGAGGATCTCATTTTTTGATTGCACGAGGGCCAAGGAGGAGAAAAAGGAGAACGGAGGCCGAGAAGCTCATCCCGGGTGATTCGGACGCTGCCGAAGACGATTTCCACCACCGATAGGTGGGGAAGCTCGTGTTCTACGCCAAGGATCCACCGGTTCTTCTCCGTTCAGGGGTTTTCCCATTTATTTCCCGTTTTTCTTATGAATTCCCCAATTTCTACCATGTATTCGTGTGAGATGAACATGAGAGGCTAAAACCCTCAATCTTTAGGACCGGGAGTAGCCCGGAAATGCATTGTATGACATTTTTATATCAATAATTCATATTTCTCTCTCAAATCCATGGTATAGATTCATTTTCTCCATTTCTATTGTTATGCTTGATCACCATAATAATAATTTAACACCCTTAATCACTTCGAAAGAAGGATTAACGGTTGAAAAGAGACGAATTCTACATTAATCAATAAAACCCTTGACAAAGGAGTTGTACAATTAATGGTGGGAACTGAGAGACCGGTTTTAATGCGCTTAGTTTAGGGGAATGATTACTACGACGGTGGAATCAACCTAAACCTAAGTAGTGAATTACACCACGACAGTGGGTAATTCTCATTTCAGGCCACTACCCGGATGGAGAGAGAAGTGTGAGGAATTATATGAAACCTAATACAATGTTGACCCGCGGTGAAACCGCCATCCTAAAGATATCCCTTTGAATTGATTAAATTAACCTTTAATCGATTGTTTTCTTTGTTTGATTTTTATTTTCTTTTAATTTCAACAACAAAACCCTATTTTGTTAATCGGTCTAGCTGATTGCGATTAGTTAGTAGAAGTCTCCAATAATTCACGTATCCCTGAGTTCGACTCGGGCCTCACAAGGCCTATATTACTCGACGCGTATACTTGCGTTTAAGCGCGTAGTAAAATACACGTCATTGCACTTTATTAATTGTCCTTATTCCTTTTTTATTAACAAATACTTTTATCTCTCTCTTGTTGGGTGATCTCAACCACCCAGGTATAGGATCAAAGTGCGCAGTTCAAGTATGGTGAACCTTCCTAAGGATAGGGATTAAAGAGTTCAACCTTCTAGCTTGGACTTAGCTAGCTACATATTAGGTTGTTTATGTTTGGAGACAAGTTGATTTGGTTTTAGTCTTCCTCTATCTAGATCCTTGTATGTATAAAGTTGTATACCTTCTATTTGGAATTTTGTAAAGTACTCTTTATACAATTGAATATAGTCAAAGTTTAAAATTCCTCTGCTTTCACATTGGTGTTTTTGTTTGCAATGATTATTTGGTAAAGATGATGATGTGTTTACAACATGGTATCAGAGCATCAAGGTAGTTAGAGTCTTGACTAATCAGAAACCCTTGCCTTATATAGTTTCCCTTTAGTGAGATTTTTCACCTTCGAGTTAACCAATGATGAAAGATTGATTTAGGACATAATAATTTCATATTAGAAATATAATTTGATCAACGTTTCGGTGATTACTCTATTAGGTTGCTACTAGGGCATAAGTTGAAAGCAAAGGTGTCTAGAAAGGGTCAGGGTCTGGGGACTGGCAATATTTTTCTCCGCACCACTAGTTTGTCTTATGAGGACTCCCAGATCCATATGACACCGACCTGGCGTGAGTTGATACTGACTGTCCAAAATAGCATACCATTAGGCAAATTATCTTATTGTTGAGTATCCTTAAGAACCTAAGTATGATGTTTTGATTACCCAAGTAGACACACCTTATGTCCCATAGGTTCCTTATGTGAGCCTTAGATTTCCATGTTTGGGAATAGTCTACCCTATATTAGAATTTGAAGTTTGATAGTAGTGATTAGCAAAACAATTAAGTGTTGAATCCTATGGTTTATTTTGAGTTTCTCTTTTACCCCTAGTTTATATTGCCTTGGTAGGCCAAGCTTTTAAGGAACTCTAGTGGTAGTGGTAATACCTTGATAGATTTTAGAGTTTCTGATTTCGAGGATGAAATCCTCCTTAAGGGGGTGGAATCCCTCAATGCATTGAAATCTAGTTACTCTATTTTTGGAAATCCTAACTCCATAGACATGGGATTAGTGAGCTTATATATGTTTAGTGTTGAGTAAACAACTTATGATTACAATTCATCTTATTTATTTATACACAAATGATTATATATACAATAAGTCATCTAAGGGATAGTTCATATGCTTGAACCTTAACATATTATTGATACACTTAATGTTGACCATGCCACCCTAATAGTATGGTTAGTGAGATAAATGGTTCTAATGCATCCTTAACGTGCATAACATGTAATGGTCATGTTGACCCAAACCCTAATGTGTAATCATCTAGCCCTAACTATACACACACACACACACACACACACACACACACACACACACACACACATATATATATATATATATATATATATATCCTTAATGCCTTCATGATACATTAGTGACATTATGTGTCATCATCATATTATATCCCTTGATTCATATACATGGATGATAATCACCTAGTCATGATCAAGTTATCAATATAGGTAAGGCATATCACCATGTTCCCTAATATACATCTCCTTAATCACCTCATCATGATTTAGTATGAAAATCAATTCATTAATGTTTAATGTGTTTCATATTGTCCTCTAAAATGCATGTAATGACACATACATGATTATGAGTAATTGGACTCACATGGTCGTACATTAAGGCCTAATGTGATGTTATGGAGTGTAATATGAGAAAATGATTAATGATGTCATTAACATGAGTATGAAAGATAATGTGACAACATGTGATATACTGATAAATAATTTATGTAACCTTACTTGGAATTATTATAGGCTTAATAACTTGTCGGATAATATTATCCTTTTCTTACATAATAATCTGTGATAATTCCATTTGATGGTAACATGATGATATTGGAGAATGAATTCATGTTATTTAGGTTTGTGTCCTAATACATTAATAAATTTTGGGATTGACTTAGTAAATCTTGTTTGTTCTTAAAACCCTTATAAGGGAAATACATGTCTTGACAATTAATGTTGTGATGTAATCCTTATTACAACAAATGTGAGTAAAATGTGACACAATTAATGGAATAATAACGATGATACTTTTACATGATGGACATTATGCTTATAAGTCGAAGTGTTAATTATGTCATGTTTGATAGAAGGTAACATGCATGGTGGAAACCTTAGTGAGACTTGGCTTATGTATAGAGATTGTGAAGTACCATAGATTTGATGTAACACATAGTTACCTAATGTTGGAATGTTACACACTCACCCTCTATCTTCCCTCTTATGGTAATTTCAAGGATGAAATCCTCTTTGAGGGGTGGAGTGTTGTAACATACTGAATCTCAGGGTCCTTCTTGCAATTTACTAACCCACTTAATGCAATTATTGAGGGCTAATAATGCAATGTGGCCTTTAATGAGATAATATAAGTGGATAATGCTAATTTAGAGCTTTTATCTCTTTTTGGAAAAAGATATGATTAATAATGTGTATTTGAGTTAATGTATGAGAGTAATTAACCCTTTTCTTTCTCTCTCCTCCAAAAAGGGAAATAATGCATTAATAAGAGGATAATATGGTGATATATGACTCTCAATATTGATATGTATCTAATATATTGAATTTCAATCACTCATGTCATTAAAAGACTCTTTTCACATTAATCATTCATTTTATACATTAAAATATGCATTAATAGACAATATAGCATTTAAGGGCCAAAATGTGTATAAAATGAGAAACTAATGGCATATAATCATTCTAGGCGTTGTAATTAACCTATGGTTAAAACTTGAGGTCATTTGGACTTTATTTGACCCTTCAAATGGATTTTACTAGTTTCAAGATAGTGCAACTATAGAATATCAATCGATTTTCTAATAATATCGTTGATTTCATTTAAATCGATGTGTCACACTATAGTTGCTTTGACTTATATGTCACATTCCCAGCCCCCATTGGATCTTGATCCGATGGTCGACAACCCTCCTTCAACCTCCAGCCGCCCGCGGTTAAGGGAACAGTACGGTCCACTCGACTCTGTGACCCCGATCTCCCCCTCCTCTGCACCGTTTCACGAGATCTTTATCCCTTTGGCTTTGTCTCTTCAAGGCGGTTCGAATGACCCTTTGCTCACCCACTTTAATGGCTCATAGGTGATATTCCCTTTCAACCCTTCCCTACCATCTCCACCATGGAGTTGTAGAGGAAACCATGGACCTCCCCACGCCTATAAAAGGTTGGGCACAGTTTCCCCAGTCCCCCAAAGTTCTTCCTCCTCGCTCAATCAACCCCCATCTGCTCTCTTCTTCCCCGACCTACTCCATTTTTACTTCCGATGACCTCGACCCGAGAGACAAAGCCCCTGACCACCTCGCTCCAATTCTGCATGCGGTAAGCATCTAGGGACTTGGCTTTGTCTCTTCCAATGCTCTATTTCCCTTGTGACGCCCTCTATCTCTATACCCTATAGGTCCGTCGTGGAGCTCCGTCGATGCCCATGGTTTTTGTGTCTGCAGTGTACCTCCATCTCTACCAACAACTCCCTTCGACTTGCAATCCATCCATGGTCCTGTTGAGTCATTTAGTCGAAGTGTTGGCCTTCATTTTCATTGGTTTCGAGTCATCTTCTATTCCCCTGTTCTCCGGCCTTGCTCCCTGGTTTCGGGTGCTTTCGGCACCCTCTGACCTTCTTTTGGGCTCTTCCTTCATCGCCGGTGGATGGCGGATCTTCCTAGCCTAGCACAAGGGCATCAGAGCCTATGGCCCTTGTGCTGCTCCCTCGCCATTGTTGCGAGTGGAAGAAGCCAGGAGGTGCTATGAACAACATAGCCTTGTTCAATTAATTGTATGATTAGTTTTCCCAAGGGCAATATCAATATTTTCCCTCTCATTTTATTCATCACTCACGATTCGTAATTATATCTGTACGACCTAGCTACCCTAGCAATTTTAATAAAATCGATTTACCGACCATGGGCAATATGGTCATTTGCCCCCTTCAGAGAAGCACCCTTTACCGAGTCCAGGCGGGCACATACCAACTTACTGGGCCACATCTGATTGGCCCATGTCAGCGTGGGCCCGGCCACGTGGCACACTCTTTTTGCAAGTTTTATTTAGCCAAGTGGAATTTTGTTAATTTCTGATTGGACGATTTTACCTAATTCATAGTAAATTGATCCATGGTCATAAAAATGCAAATAAATAGTTGTTGGAAAGGATTTTTTGAGTAGAATCCAAATTTATGGTTTTTGAGCCCTGATTCTAAATGCTTTTTTGAAGTTTTCTTTGGATTCTAATTTGATCATATAAAATGTTCTAAAATATGATAAATAATGCATTTCAAATCCAAATTGAGAAATAAAATATATTTTCCTAATCAGTGAAACCTAAGTGAGATTTTGGTCCAAGTTTTGAGTCCTAAATCAAAGGTTTCCAAAGAAGGTCTAAAATGAGTATCTTTTATACACCTTATGCTTTAATACATACTAATACATGTGAAATATTTATAACTAGGATAAAATGGAATTGGTCACAATCAATTTGGTGAAAGTGATCTTCAATAAGGTATGTGAAACCTATTTATATATGTGCACCCTAATTTACGTAAGAATATGCAATTAACCTAACCACCAGTTGGGCTATTATCCAACCTTACATTCATATTGTGCTAGCCTTGGAATATCTCTATTTCCTCTTATTTGGCTGTTTATTTATTTGAATCTTCTACTACCTATGATGGCTCATTTACTTGAAATACTTGAATCTTGCTATTGCCAATGTTGGATCTTTTATGTGGTTTACTTCATGGGTTTTATTCCCCATTTTCTATGATGCAATGTTATTTATATTTGTACTACTACCAAGTGAACTATTAAGCATGATGTAATTTTGGCCCAATGACAATGTAGTGTACATGAGTACAAACCACCCATAGGGCACTGAGGTTTTAGTCCTCCTTCCAGGCACTGGGGTTTTAGTCCCCCTGTCACATTATATAGGCACTGGGGTTTTAGTCCCCCTGCCACATTTTATATATTTGAGGTTTGGGATGTGCATGTTCCCCTCTCCTCTTGGTGTAGGTCTGGTAGGTGCCTCAACCTGCATTGGTATGATTTTTTTTCATAATATCATTCATTCTATGTGATTTGTTGTTAATTAAACTATGGTAGTTCTTCTATTTCTTATTTGATTAATTGCCTCATACTCTTGAAATCTCTTAGAATACTGAATCATTTTATTATGCAATATTGCACTTTATTCATTGTCCTTATTCCTTTTTTATTAACACATACTTTTATCTCTCTCTTGTTGGGTGATCCCAACCACCCAGGTATATGATCAGAGTGCGTAGTTGAAGCATGGTGAGCCTGCCTAAGGATAGGGATTAAAGAGTTCAACCTTCTAGCTTGGACTTAGCTAGCTACATATTAGGTTGTTTATGTTTGGAGACAAGTTGATTTAGTTTTAGTCTTCCTCTACCTTGATCCTTGTATGTATAAAGTTGTATACCCTCTATTGGGAATTTTATAAAGTACTCTTTATACAATTGAATATAGTCAAAGTTTAAAATTTTGCTTCTTTCACATTGGTGTTTTTGTTTGCCATCATTATTTAGTAAAGATGATGATGTCTTTACATTAGTCCTCATGAAAATACTACATTTGTCTAGCATTGAGGTTTTAATGTTCATGTCCCTTGGAATGAAATATATGGGTTTCTATACTACTTTTTTGTAGATGCTAGTGTGGTTATTACTCACCATGTAATAGTTATGTTTGTGGTTCTACTGATGTCACATTATTTAAAAAGGAATGAAATCTCTTATTGATTATCTTCTTTGTATATTCTGTTTGATATTGATGAATGCATCTTCATCACCTTTTCATTGTGGTTTGTAGCTTAGTTTTCCTCGTTCTAGCTTCCATTTGCATCATGTTTTGCATAGTTTCATCATTCTTGTTCTTGTTTTCCTATACTAGGTTTTAGACCAATCCTATTGCTCTTATTCATATGAAAGCACATATCTACCCTAGAGCATTCAAGAATTTCTTCCCAAGATGATGTTCAAGACTGGGGACAAGTTCACATCAGAATTTGAGCTTACAAGAACATTCTAGTAGGTAGATCAGGTGAATAGACCTCCTGATTGTCTGATCAGCATGACCATTCCAAAGCTTTCCCAGATGACCTCCAAATTGGGTGATTAGCCTTGCTAATCAGCCAATCAGAAGGTTGCTTAAAAATATCATAGACTCAATGATTTATCATCACCAAGTGATTGGGAAATCTACTGTATAGATTGGCTGATCTATCAATATCAAAGTTCCACGAAGAAAAAGCATGATCAACTGACCCCCCATGTTGATCATCCAATCCAATTGAATTCAAAATTTCTCCCCTGACATTAGTAAGTTTAGAGATTTGGATCAACTTTTGATTGGCTGATCACCCATGTAGATCATCCAATCTTAAATCCTCTTTATAAATCCCATCAAAAGAAGATTGAAGGATCTCTTTTGCTAATTGGCTAAACAGAAGTCCATCAGTCGTGCTTCCAAATGATAGATCAGACAATGTCCCTTGTAGGTCTTCCGATTAGTGGGACAAACAATGTAAAATTTCACATCCTCCAGCTAAAGGAAAATAAGAATCATAAACAATGACTAGACCTAATTATCATTTATTATGTTCTTTCGGAGCCAAGAGCATGTTCCACAACAAGGAGTCGAAGGAGACGATGAGGAAGAAGAAGAACCTAGAGGGGTTCTTTGAATATGTCAAAGCCAGAGCAGTTTGAGGAAGTTAGAGACCACCAGACGCCTCTCTCTTCTCTATGAGTGACATGATCTCTTCTCTCTTCCCTTGTAACCTTTATTATTTCTTTTATGATGATAAAAAAGAACTTCTCCCCAAGGATGCAGAGTACCACATCCCCTATACTGTATCTTTATTTTTGAATTGATCTCTCAACTAGCATGTTTGATATTATCCTAAGTGTTGAGACTAGGAAAATTAGGATTATATCTATGAATGGATGTGTAGGTTTCCAGATGTGATCATGGAAGGGATCCTATGCGACAATTGGATCATGAATCATTGGTATGGAGACATTGAGCCCACAGTGAATCCAATCATGGAGTAATTTGCTTTACAAAAGGAGTGGATTCTCTTGGTTCTTGTTTAACTGTTAGGGTAACTTCAAGTTGTAACAACTAATATGTGTATGTAGGTGGTGGTGGTGAAACCCAAATGTCTTAGTGTACTTTGATATTGAATTCTACTCCTCATTTATTCCTTTCTCACTTTTCATATTTTATTTTAGTCATTGGTTTATAATCATTCTCAACAACTGGAATTAAATATTGTTCTCAACAATTTCTTTTGAAGAGGTTTCTTAAAAAATGTTTTCCTTTAGGATTTGACCCTTTATTACACTACAGTTGATCCATCTATTAGCGGGAGAGTTAGTTGGAATTCTATTAAGGCTTTGAAACCTATGATATTCCTTCTAAGAAAAATTTTCTATGCAATTAACGCATATCAAATATTGTCACTATTGTCACGGACAATAAAATAGCTTTTAAAACCATCATTTTAGATAATTAGGATTTTTGTTTTTAATTAATAATCACTCAAATCTACTTGGACTATTTCTTCCTCAAATCTAACCTTGTAAGTTCTCCATTTAGGTACTAAAAGTGTATGAGACACTCCCAAAGTGTTGACTCCATGCTGCTTGATTTTGATCTCCAGATTGATATGAGCTTCTATCGACTGAACTAAGCATATCAAAATACAATGGATGAATAGGAAATAAATTATTGGGTGAACCAGGCTTTGACTGCATAGAGAGAAAATCTCATCCAAGAAATAAGATCAGAAATGGCTGCAAAAAATAGAGCTCAGGAGGAAACAAAACTTGAAGAATGAAAAAAAAATAGCACAAGGACTTCTCAGTTCCTAAGCCCACTGACACACAACATGTACTTGAGCATACACCATCAATGCCCCACATTTTGATATCCATCTCAGTGGATTACCTTGCTCCAAAATATTAGTTTCTCTAACAATACAAGCAACAATTGCCATGATCACCTCCAACATTTCTCCAACCTTTGTGCCTTGCATACGATACTAGGTGTTTCTTAAGATGCCATGAAACTTTGGATTTTTTATAGTCATTGGCTAATAAAGATCGAAGTTGGTATAATACCATGAAGGGAGAATATATCTCCACCTGGGAAGGACTCTTTTCTATATTTTTTGATAAGTACTATCCCATCCTGAACCTATTGAGTCAAGGGACAAGTCATGCAATTCACCATGAGTGTGATCAAAACCTTGGATGAAGCTTGGGAATGATTCAAGAAGCTACTTTCACATTGTTCACATTAGAACATTTCCCAAGTGCAACTGATAGAGACATTCTACCATGGTGTTGATGGCAATATCAAGCAATTTATTGATTCCTCATTTAGAGGAAACTTCATGTTCCATAACTTCAAAAACGCTTGGGAAGTAGTAAAGAGAAGTTATGAAACCCATTCCAGCTCTATCCATGGGCAAGGAGGTGTCCTCAAGGTAGCCAAAGCTAAAGATAGTTATAAACTCAAGTCCATAGATGAGTCTGTTAATAAGATATCCTTAAAACAAGACAACCTTGAGTCCTATTTCAATGCATATGAAAGAAGTGTACAACCAAAAAAACCACAACAACTACATCAAAAAGTCAAGTATGTTGATCTCTTATGCAAAAGCATGCCAAAGATATGACCACTCAACCCTTAGTTTCCGACTCCTGTATAATTTCATGGTGAACAATGCCCAAAAAAATTAAATACTGACAACAATTGGAGGACATAAACTCCATCCACAACATTCTTGTACATGCCTATTACAATATAAACTAGAATAGAAACCACTGTAGTTTCCAGTATGGCGATCCCTCTAGTGTATAGAATCCATCATAGCAGTAGCCATCATAGGTGAACAACCAAGGTCGTGGTCCTCCAGGGTTCCAATACAACCCACACATTTTTTTTAGGATCATGGCAATTACCAAGGAAATTTTTAAAACCATGGTTATAATCAAGGGCAAGAATTTCATAATCCAAACCAAGAGAGAAATATATTACAACCTAATCCTTCTTTCATGGATTACAAATTTTCAGCTATTGAGAAGATCCTCCAATTCCAATGATCCATGATTGTTATCCAACAGGCCATGCTTTCCAACCAACAAGCTTACTAGAAATGTATTGATTCTTAGTTGGAACAAATATCTACCTCTCTACGCCCTTCTGTAGGTTTTTTTTGGGAAATGTGAGACATGCCAAACATCTCGAGAAGCTGAAGGGAATCTTTACACGCTCACAAAACATGTATGACCCCCCCCTCCAATGAACCCATCTTCCATCCCTATTAACTTTAGTTGTGATGCTACCATGTTGATTGAGAAGGAACCGACATAAGACACAACTCTTGATACTGATACAGGAAGGGATACTAGTGCTAAAAACCACAAATTTAATTTTTTGATCCAAACATGCCTATCTACAAGAAAAGCCCCCTCTATCAAGTAATTCTCAAGCAAACATGACTAGATGCTAGATTTTTGAGATTCAAGGAATCTATGAAGAAGCTTCACATGGAAGTTCACTTCTAGATTCCCTTTCTGAAATCCCTACTTTGAAAAAATGCTTGAAGATTTTGTTGACCAAGAAATACACCATAGATAGTACAAGATAGTGAAACTAGAAAGGAAAACTTCTGACATCATTCTAAATAAGATGTTAAAGAAATAGAAGGATCCTAATTCTTTTTAGATTGGTTGCTACCTTGGTGACAACACTTGTAAGAAAGGACTTGTAGACTTATGTGCAAGAATATCCATCATGCCATACAATTTGTTCCATATGTTGGCATTCACTGAGCTTCTCCTTACTACAATGACCATTGAAGTAATAGATTCATCCATAAAGAATCCCATAGGTATCCTAGAGGACATTCCTATAAAGTTTGGGAAGGATGGTTATGTCCCTTATGACTTTGCTATTATGAACATCAATGAGGATCTGAATTATCCTCTAATCATTTTCCACCCATTCTTTTCTACAACCCATGCCTTGTTTGATGTAGACACACACTCCATTCTTCCAATATTGGGGAGAGAAACACTTGAGTTTAGGGTGTTTGATAGCAGGAAAGCACATAGCATCCACAAAGAAGTGTTTTTACTAGATTGCATCAACAATCTATCCTAGCTTTGATAGGAAAATGATGTTTTTGAAGGCCCATTGCCAATAAACATCACCATTCCCAAAAATAGATTTGATGATTAACAAGTCACCCTATGCAGGTTCCATCTAGATAACTTGGAGGAAGAGTCTGAGGTAGAATTTGAAGAGTTGAAAATGATATCTATTTTTAAAAAGAATCTAGAACCACCAAAGGCTCCTAAGATGAAAGCGATACCTGAGGGGCTGAAATATGTTTTTCAAGATGAATAGGAAACTTGCACAATAATCATAAATTCAGACCTCACACAAGAGCAAGAGGACTGTTTGTTGACACAACTAAAGAAAAGAAAAGCAACTTTGAATTATACAATGACTTATCTGACAACTATTATAAAAGCTATTTGTATGTACAAGAATCCTTTGTTTGAAGACTAAAAATCATCAAGAGGCACTCAACACAAACTGAATCTCAACTTGAAGGATGTAGTATGTCTAGAGGTTATCAAATTTCTATTGCAGGAGACTCCATTTTAGATTCTACATGTGGCGGTCTATGAAATTTGTTCCTAAGAAGGGTCATACCAAAATGTTGAAGAATGACAACAATGAACTCATCCTCACTCACACTGTCACAGGGTGGAGGATGTGAATTTACTAAGGGAAGATAAGAAAATCCACTATGAAGGACCATTTCCATCTCCCCTTCCTTGATCAAGTCCTTGAATGCCTTGCACATCAAGAGTTTTTCTACTATCTTGATGATTACTATAGTTTCTATAAAATTCCTATTCATACCAACAATTAAAAGAATACCACTTTCAAATGTTCCTTTGGAACCTATGGCTTTAGGAGGATTCCCTTTGAGTTATGCAATGCCCCCGCCACTTTCCGACATTGTATAGGTGTCATTTTTATAGGTTTGATGGAAACGATGATTGAAGTATTCATTGATGGTATATTTTTTATGGTGATTCTTGTGACTCTTGTTTGCATAACCTAACTTTGGTGTTAGCAAAATGTGAAGAAGCATGTATGGTGCTGAATAGGTAAAAATGCCACTTTGTGGTGAAGGATGGCATTGTCCTTATCCACATGGTGAGAAATAGGAGGATAAAAGTTGACAAAGAAAAAATTGAAGTTATTTCAAAGCTTGCAATGCCATAAATGTCAACGAAGTATGTGCTTTCTTAAAACACACCAGGTTCTACCACCATTTCTTCAAGGACTTTTCCAATTTTTCCAAACCTATGACCAATCTTCGTTTTGTGGAAGTTGCCTTCTCCTTTGATGTTTCTTACATGAAAAGCTCTACCACCTTGAAGGCCACTCTCACCACCACACCTATTTATCTAAGCACCAGACTGTTCCCAACCTTTTGAGATCAATTGTTATTCTAGCAACTATGCTATGGAGGCAGTTCTAAGCTAAAAATTGAGAAGAAACAACATGTCATCTACTATGCCTCTATAAATTCTTGATGAGGAACAAAGGAACTATGCCATGATAGAGACGCAGTTGCCTGCTATCATCTATGCCTTCAAAAAATTCTGATCCAATCTTATAGGCTTGAAGGTGATCATATACATTGACCAAGCAACCATCTACTATTTGATGATGAAGAATGATGCCAATCCTAGAATGAATTCACCGAGTCCTCTTGAGATAAGAATTCAATCTTGAGTTCCCTAAAAACAAGGGAAGTGAGAACATGGTAGTTCGTCATCTCAGCCACATCCATTCCAAGGACAATGGTTTTGATCCCATTGGTGATTCTCTTCATTAGAATCATCTCATATAAGTTTCTACCCATATTCTAAGGGTCACAAATTTCATACATTACCTTGTTGCAAGAGTCCTACATCCTGAGTACACATACCACTCAAAGAAGAAATTCCTCCATGATGTCAAGCGCAACTATTGGATAAGCCATATCTCTTCATCTCAATGTTGAAGAAGAAGGACATGGAATCCTTGAACAATGCCACTTGCGTCCAACAGGTGGCCACATGAGTGCCAAGAAGACTACTTTCAAAGTTTTGCAATCTGGGTTCTATTGGCCCACTATTTTTAAAGATTCCTATGAGGACGTTCTTTCCTATGATCAATGCCAGAGATCGGGAAATATTTTTGAGCATGATGAAAAGCCTTTGACATCTTGAAAGAAGGTCAAGATACTTGATATTTTGGAGCATGGATTGCATGGTTCCATTCCTTCCTTATTGTGGCTACCCTTACATTCTTGTTGTAGTAAACTATGTGTCTATGTGGGCTGAGGAAATCATCACAGTTACACATGACAAAATTTTATGTTGAACTCTTTGAAGATATAATCTTTACTAGGAGGGTCACATTTTCTAGAGAAGAAGTTTGAACTATTGCTAAAAAAATATAACATACATCACTGAGTAGCCACACCATACCACCCTCAAACTTTTGACTAAGTAAAAGCATCCAACTGTGAAATCAAGTCCATCATTGAAAAGATGGTTGGAAGGACAAGAAAGGATTTGGAACTGAAACTCAATGTTGCCTTGTGGGCATACCAGAATACATTCAAGACCCCTTTGGGTACTAATTTGTTTGAGTTGATTTGTAGAAGTCTTTCCATCTCCTGGTAGAGTGGAGCACCAAGCTGGATGGGATATTTGATTCCTAAATTTTGATCTTTTGCTCATTGAAGAGAAGAAAATCCTTCAACTACAAAAGTTAGAGAAAATGTGCATGTCCTCTTTTAAAATTGTATATACAAAGAGTGTAACTAAGATGTGGCATGTTGACTGCCTAAAAAAAATATTTTCAAATGGGAGATCAAGTTCTACTCTACAACTCCCACTTGAGACTATTTCTCGAGAAGATGAGATCCTGATGGAACATGTTGTACCCCATGAAGAAGATATATCCACACGGTGCATTAGTGTTGTAGGACAAGATCAAGAAAGAACAACTACAAATGGCCACCAATTTAAAAGATGCATCATTACTGAAGATCTAACAACAAAGGTATCACCTCCACTTTGTCTTTCTAATACAACAAAAATATGAGGAACTAGGCATCAAGCCAAAATGTTATATAAGGCTCTTGTTGGAAGGCAACATGATAGTTACCATGAAATTTTTTATTTTTGTTGATCTAGTTAGATTTCAATTAAGTATATATATATATATATATGTGTGTGTGTGTGTGTGTGTGTACATATATATTAGTCTACTTTCATATTTTGAACATTCCCCTGATTCAATTTTTGATATTTTCATTGTAGGCTAGCATATTACAATAGGATCATTGCTGACCCTCAGATTGGGTGATATACACCCACACCAACTGATTGTGAGGGTCCTTTTTTGTCATCGAGATTCAACATTTGGCAAATTGACTAATAATTCTTCTTGATAGACATACAAGTGCTCCATATACATGCTTGGGGAGGGGCACTCCTCATATGAGGATAATCTCACCGCCCACATCATTGATGTATACATTGAGTGGAAGAAGAATTGCATTATTGAAAACCACAACTTCCCATCCAAGAAGTATGGAACTAAAAAAATGTGTGAAGATCATCAAGCTCTCCTCTCTCTTTCCTAAATGGCACTAGGTGGTCTACTACCTCCACTATATTCTATCATACATCTTCTTTGAAAGTATTGGTGCCATCTTAGGTTTATAACTCTACTGCTTATGGTGCCTGCTAATTGGTGAGCATTAAAACTAAACGAGTCCTTTTATTGACCACATGTACATAAAAAAACCACAACATAGTCTTTGAGTTCTTTTAGGGAGGCATCATCACTATCATCTCCTCCTATCTTAGCTACACCTACATCTACTTCACGATGGTCACAACACAAAAGATATCATATTTGATTGACATCAAGTACTTGATGCGTTGTAAAAATATAATGATGGCGAAGGAGCACCTAGTCAAGCACTGGTTGTTGAAGAGAAACATGGGCACTCTAGTGGTACCTACTCATGCCTATTTTGTAGTGAAAAATCTTGTCTATGAACTCATTGACATGAGCAAGCACATCCAACATTACATAAGAGAGCATTCACCTATCGAGGGTGAGGTTCCTGAGCCTATGATGGAGAGGCACAATGCCTCCATGGAGGAAAATGATGAGGAGTTCAACCCTTTGCCTCCCTTCTACATGAAACACAAAGAGAACCATGCCCAAGACTACCAAGCCATTTGGGCCCTATGAATTCACCAACATCCAGTAGTAGGTGAACCAGATCTAGGGCACCTAGACCCACATTTAGCAAAGAAGCAGTGCGAGGGCCACTTGCTCAACCACATGTGCCTAATATAACAATTTCATGAGTGTTGGCACACATATTGAGGTGACTACTAGAAAGAGTGAACCTACTATGAGCATTATGATGGCAGTTAGATACATCCTTCCCCTACCTCTAGGTATTGAGGAATCTAGTACACCATGCCTGGATTGGTCTGACAGACCAACCTAGGATTCTTTGTAGGGCCAACCTCCTTAGTTTTCTACTCCACCTACACAGAAGCCACCATTGTTGATTGAGTATAGTAGCTAGTGACATTTCTAGTGATTGTCTTCCCCTTCATTCTAAATTTAGAGTTTTATCAAGGATGAGAAAATTTCTATATTCAGCCATTACAACACATCTATCTTCCCATTTATGTTATTTACTTTCTAGTTTAGCATTGAATCTTTCTTTATGTTATTTCTTTTCAAAATCATGACTAGTTGCATGTAATTGGCCATTATCTAGTTGGCCTATTCATTTTCAATTTGCATGTTTAGTTTGAAAATCAGTAATGTACCCTATGTTTGAATAAAAAAAGTCTCTTTTGCAATAATGAATCACAACTACCAATGCCAGAACCTATTCCTTCCCCAATGATCATAAATAATATCACTCCTTGGACATGATGGCAAGCCATATGTGATTGAGAGAAATCAAATTTCTATGGGTCTCTATATTGATCAACCTAAGCCTCTTGTGTAATTATCAATATTTTGCTATTCATATGATATGGTTGAATTGGTTGTCTATGTTCATATGCTCATAATTCTAGTGTGATTCACAAGTTCAGCCTATTCTATATTTCTTTCACCATCTTCTCACTCCATCATCTTCCAAAAATAAACCGGAAAGCCAAAAAAATAATGTACCGAACTCCAAGTTTGGGGTGGCACCCCTTTTATCAACTGTTTGTTTTTTCCATACCCCTTATAGGTGTATAACAATAAAAAGATGAAAATGTTAACACCAAAAAGAAAAAATTTCAATCAAAGTAATTGCAACAAAAATAAGAAGAACTCGAGTTGAATAGAGAAAAGATTCACAAATTTTTCCTTCTACACCTCAAATCACTCCAGTTTCTTCCCATGGGAAGAAATCACGCAAAAAATATTCCCCTTGACAACTAAAGAAATACTTGTACAAAGTTTGTAGGAATATACAAAACCTTCTGAGATACCCTTGATATCATGATCATGCACATGTTTTAATATTAAATTTTTTTCTGAATGTGAAATCGATGCAAGGAATCTAAAGATGATTTTTTGTGATTCCAAGAGATCGAGGTTTCTTGGCCATGTTTGGTTGTATGGAACCAAGTTATGTCATGAAAGTGGGAAGGCATACTAGTAGTATTATTTGGTATGTTGTTTTGATTTTTTTTTGCTTGAGGATGATCAACGTTCAATTTTAGGGTAGTTTGATGAATGCATATTAATCTCCTTTTCATTGTGGTTTTCAGGTTAGTTTTTCCCATTTTAGTTGTCAGTTGCATCATAAGTTGCTTAGTTTCATCTTTCATGTTCTTCTGATCCAATACTAGTATTTTGACCAATTATATTCCTCTTATATAGATGAAAGGACATATCAACCCAGGAGTCTCTTCTACAAGCTCAGATTCAAGATTTGGGACAAGTTCACATCAGAATTTGAGCTTGCGAACACATTCTGTCAGGTAGATCAGGCGAACAACCCTCTTGATCACCCAATCATTCTTCCCATTCCAAATCTTTCCCATAAGATCCTTACATTGGGAAATCTTCCTTGTGGATCATCTGGTTTCAAAGAATTAGTTGATTTATCAACACCAAGTGATCAGAGGGGTGATGTACCATCCAGATTAGATGGTCTACCTAGCTATAGCACAATACCACAAAAAATCTGGATCAATCAATCCCCCATGTTGATAGTTTGATAAATCAAATCCAAAATTTCTCCCTCGACATCAGTAACTTAAGAGGTTTGGAACAACTTTTGATCTGGCAATCTCACTTCTAGATCAGATGATCATGCATCATCTTTAGAAAGCTTATCAAAACATGATCATTCGATATTAATTGCTGATTAGCCGATCAGAAGTCCTTGAGTTGCACCCTCAAGTGAAAGATTGAGTGATCTCCCTTACATATATCCTAATCATCAACATAGACAATGCAAAATTACATAACCATCAACCAAAGAAAAACAAGTAACAAAAACGATGGTTAGACCTAATTATCATTCATTCTATTCTCTTGGAGAAAATATCACATTCCAGAGCAAGGAGCTGGAGGAGAAGACGAGAAAGAAGAAGAAACTAGAAGAGTTCTTTGGATCCACAGAGGCTAGATCAGATTGTGGAAGTTAGAGACCACTGAATGCCTCTCTCTTCTCTAGTAGTGGCATGCTCTCTCCTCTCTTCCCTTGTATCTGTATTCTTTCTTCTATGATGAGTGAGAAGACCTTCTCACTGGGATATGGAGAATATCCTGATCACTTGTACTCTATCTTAATTGTTATCAAACTCAATTTTTTCCCAATATGTTATACTACTTTCCACTCGATTATTACTTGGTTTTTTAATGGATCTCTCAATTATCATATTTGATACAATCCTAAGCATAGAGAGAACGCAACCTAGGATTAGAACATTGAGTGGACGCATATGATTCAAGGTATGATCGAGAAAGGAGCCCTATAGAACAATTAAATAGTGAATCGTGAGTAAAAAGACCTCAAGCTCAAGAAAAATTCAGTTGTGGTGCCATCCACTTCCTATGAGGAGTGGATTTGCTTGGTTCTAATTTAATTATTTGGTTACCTTTGAGGTGTAATGATTGAGATATGTACGTATGTAGTGGTGGTGAAACTCAGGTGTCCCATTGTGCTTTAATATTAAATTTAACCCCCTTCTTAATCGGTTTTCACCTTGTAATTTTTATTATAATCATTAGTTTATAATCATTCTCACCAACTATTTTTAAATATTTGTCATAAAATATAGTTTCAAAGTCACTTATTAAAAATATCGTAGTTTGGAATTTGACACTTCACTATACTACGACTGATTCGTCCGCTTGTAGGTGAGTTAGGTGAAATTTTGTTACGGTTATATAACCTAGGATATTCATTCTTAGGTAATTTGTGTGTGCAAATAATTCACATAAGATATCTTTTTGTATGTTCACTCCCCCTCTTGGTTTGGTAAGCCTTCTTAATTATATTTTTGTACTTTTTTGAAACATTTCTCAATCACTACTTATATGCTCATTGTAACATACAAAACGTAAGTGTGATCCCTTACTTTGGCCCTCTTATATGTTTACCTCTTGGAATGTGTTCTAATATCTCTATTCCTTACTTGGATGGTAAGAGATTACAATATGTGGTTATGGGCCTAATGTCTAATTTAAATATTCTATTATGGGTGGTTGTGGTGTAATTGGTTTGCTATGACTTTTATTAAGGGGTTAACATGAAAATCAAAATTTAATATATTATAGACTCAAATTAGGACTCTACTACTTTCCATGATTTAGATGATTAGAAACTTGAATACAAAGTATGACTATTAAATACTTAAATAACAATAGTTTCATATTTGGGGAACAATTTTTGATATAAATGACTAGGATTCATAAATAATGGAAAGTAGATATAGAATTCAAAATTCCCGTTATTAGTTGCCTTTAGTGGTTGATCATCATATTGTTTGGACAATTTACTAAAAGTTGGAAAACTAAGTTGCCAATATCTAATGGAAATTAGAAATATATGGACCTAATGATAATTGATGTGATATTGAGAAATTTAAGGAAAGATGAAATAGGAAACACTTCTCTCATAAGTGGATAATCCAATTGTGAGCACAATTTTCAAGTATATTAATTAAAAAACGATTATAAAATATATGTTTAATAAATACTAATAAACTTCTACATACTTAATGATTTGCAAAATGGTCTTAAAAGAGGAAATTAATGTGTTTCTCAAATTCTACATGCATTATTTAGCCGACCTTCCAATTTTCATACCAATCGGGTTTGTTTTACAATCCCGGTGAAATTAGAAGGATAAATTTCCTAATTAACCAATGTAAGATTCAGTAAATTGATGTATTATTTACTTGTCATTTCTCCTTCCCTAGTCATCTGACTATTAACCTAGTGAATTTTCTTTCTCAATTGGAAGACACATTCCTGAAATGGCCTTGTTGTTCCCCTTTTCCTCTACTCATCTCTCGTTTCCCTCTCTTCTCTCTGTCTTCCTCCTCTTTCTTCTTTCCTTACCTAGATACACCCCCTTCTTCTATCCTTCTCCCTACACCATCCACCAGGCCGTAGGGCATGAACATCCGCATCATGTAGAGGTTTTTTGTAGGGCATATCCTTGCACCTAGGAGTGACTATATTTGGTTTCAATAGCCACCAACAAGCCATTGAACTTGTTCCTCCTCATCTCCTTACAACCACCAGTTTAGGAAGTCATATGTTATGCCTGCATCTAAGCTTGATTGGTAAACTAGGATTTACCTGGATGATTACATGTTTAGTTATATTTATTATGCTAAATATGATTAAGGAAGGTAGCTCAATTATGTTGTGTTAAATATATTAAGAACTCTAATCTTGCCTTTGATTTGAATAACTAGGGTTTGAGAAGTATAAACCTTAGACGGTTGAAACTAGGGTTTTTTCCCAACACGGCTATCTTGGGGTGAAACAGATGAGGTGAGAAAAGGACAATGAAATTGGGAATTAGAGCCTTGGTTAGAACAACCGTGGTGTGTTGCACAGACTTGTAGGGTTGACGGTGGCATAGGCATTCTTGACAACATAGCCATTTTGGAAAAATTGAAGTGTTGGACAACTTTTGTACTCAAAATTGCTGAGCCAAGAGCACCTTTGAGAGAGCCCATCATTTGAAGGATGAGCGAAGTATCGCAAGGTTTTGGGAGAGGCGGCCATGGTAGCGGCCGTGGCTCCTTTGGAGGGTGGGGTTGCAGGCCACCGAAATCCCTAGATCTACATGAAGCAGAGAAGAATGGGCACCCCAAGCCGAGATCCTCAGGAGTCTAGGCATCTCCTTAGATTTCAACGACTCGACCTGAAATCCTTTTTCTCATCAAAAGACTAGGCCAGATGGATTGATGGAAGTTGATGGCCCGCCGTCAGGATAGGAGGTGTTTCCCTGTCTCACACCTCTTGAGAAGGATGGTCTGCGGACGATGGAGTCTCAAAAGCATATTTCGTATAAGGACGTTACAATGGGCGTGGAAGGGGTTGCGATGGAACCCATCATGGGATTCGAGGATATGAATGTAGATCTGTTGAAGGGGGACATCATGGTAAAGGAGAGGGACATAACGTTGAGTTTTGAGATAAATAAGGAGAAGTACTCTGATCTGATGAAATCTTAAAAATACACAGTTATCGTCAAGGTCTTAGGAAGAGAGGTGGGTTTTATGATGCTACAAAAGTAGATCAAAATGATGTGGAACCCGATGGGGAACTTCAGGCACATTGATCTGGAGAACAACTATTATCTAGTCTAACTCCTCCAATAAGATGATTATCTAAAGGCACTAACAGGAGGCCCTTAGCCGCTGATGGGTTCTTACCTCAGTGTCCATCCTTGGGATCCAGGGTTCACCCCAGTAGCAGGGAATCCAAAGTTCATTGTTGCATGGGTACACATCTGAATGCTACCCATATTCTTATACCAAAAAAGAATCCTGGAAGAGATTGGTGACCACATAGGGGAAATGATGAGAAAGGTACAACCTTGACTCGATGAAACCATTGTTGCCAACGGTTTACATCCAAGGAGAAAGGTACAACCTGGAGTATGAAAACTTGTCTTCTATCTATATGCACTAGGGGTTCTTGGGACACACTGCAACAGAGTGCAGGAAAAGGACGGAGGCACAAGTCGAAGTCTAGAAGCAGATGGATTGTACTAGCCAAAATGATGCTCAAGGTTTGTGTGATGACCGTCTCGCGAAAACAAGATCAAAGAATTTAAACTAATGCGGAAGCGTTTTGTTAGCAGTAGAATAACTGAAAATCACAAAATTTTAAAACTTTTTGTAAAGAGATCTACAAACTGTGAAACTCTTTTATAAATAAACAAGATAAGTTATTTACAAACTGATTCACCATTACATCTCTGTAATATCACATCTTGAGAGTCATAACACTGACTGCCCTGTTGAACTGTACATGAGCAGTATACAAAAACTCGAGGCATTACGCCAAAAATCTCAAATCAATAATAAACCATCTACTGACTCCTAGGACCTGAGAGTACAAAGATGACACATAGTACATTTCTATCTATAAGACTTGACAGATATTGTCTCCACCTGAGGATCACTACTGTCCTTGATGTTGCTGCTACTACTGTTGCTGCTCACCCACTGAAGGATTCCTTTGTCCTCAGCGTCTACCTAAAAAGTTGAATCCCGTGGGGGTGAGACAATTGAATAATTGTCCCAGTGAGAGTTATAACTCTTCTCCAGAAGCATTGTTACTGCAAATAATTGAATAGCATTGAGCAGTAGAATTTTAATTATTTAACAGTAGGCAATTCATTGAATAAACAAAGTAGAGCAATATTCTCTAAGCAATCATTTCAATTATAACTTGATTGAATGACAAGACATATATTAATAAGGAATATGAAGAACATGTATATTATTTGTCCAACTAGGACATTATAAACAATGTATCCTCAATCATTGTTTCTCGTAGTTCAACCTAAGCAATTATGCTACACGGCTGATTATGTTTTTCAAACATATTTATGCCCTAAGGAGATGAGATATACTGCTCATACTCCAACCGACCATTACGAAATCACAATCGGTACCATACATAGGTCATCAGAAGAGCCAAATTTCTATGACCTCATCTTCCTCAGTCAGTGTGAGGTACAACATGCAGGACATCTTGTGTCTCTGCTATAATAGCTTTCTAGGATATTCTGGCAACTTCGCTATTAGAGTTACAGTGGCATGCTATACTCTCTTCGCCATCGAGGGATTTCTTGTTTATCTCTCATCGATGCGGCATTAACAACATCATCGACAGATTAGTTATACATCATCCTGACATTAACATATAATGAAGGATTGAGAGATTCGATGTTTATCTCACATCAATTCCTCCATTAGGACGAAGGATATTCGCGTCCATAACCCCCACATACTCAAAAGTATGCTCTCCAGGAGTTCCCTTAGGAAAACCTGTTTCACCATCATTTAATTTCTGTCAATGATAGATCTATGGTCAGGGCTCTACATGATATCATTAAACTTGATTATTTAAGTACATTATAGCATTATTTTAGCATTAGGCATGTTTTCAAAACATAAACCAATAAGAAAATTGCTATAAAGAAAGAGGACTAATTGTATCAAGTTCATTTCACATCTAGTTAACATTGGGATATCAATCCCTAACCATCTCATCATAGTGATTCAGGAATATGGGTGTTCAAACCCTTAGTTCAGCAAAACACTTGTTACTTAGTAACATATTTCCATCAAGTCATTTAACAATGTGAACATGATTGTAGCAATGCAGATATTTCTCATGGCTCATACAGCCTATCAATCTCATATGTTATGTGGCGGCCGTCTCGCGAAAACATGATTAACTAATGCGGAAGCGAATTATTTGCAGCGGATTACTGAAAATCACTAAAAATTTAAAACTTTTTCAAGAGATCCAATTACAGGAAAACTCTTTAACCAAGGACCAAAGTATTTCAAATTCATCCTGGTTCACAAATACACAACCTGTACCATTCATTCTCAAAGATTACAACATCAAATGTCTTATAAACATTATATACAGACAGTATACGAATCTCGAGGCATCATGCTAAAACTTCAGATTGATTCATAAGACACTGACTAAAAACTTCAAAGACTTGAGAGTATAGAGACGACACATAGGACTACTATCTGTATGACTAGACAGACAATATCTCCACCTGAGATCTTATTACTATCCCTGCTGTTGCTGTTGCTCTTTCCTTGTTCTAGGATTTCTGCTTTGCATCCCATGCATACCTAAAAATATTTCTCACGGGGGTGAGACAATTGAAAATTGCCCCAGTGAGAGATATAACTCTCCGCCAAAAACATTGTTATTGCAGTTTATTAAATTAAAACTTAGCAGGGGTTACTTTTACATTATCAGGCAGAATTAATCATCATAGAACATAATAAGATAATCTTCATTCTCAAGGAAGTCATTGCATCTACCCATGGTAGATAAGTAATTCATCTGTCTACCTTGAAGAGAATATAAAGAAACATAATTAATATTTATCTACTAAGGAATGCATGAAGAAATGCAACATCAGCTAATGAATCTCCGTATTCAATCCTTAAGCAAGAATGCTATACGGCTGATTACATTTTACAATCACACTTATGCTCTGAGGAGGTGAGCCGTACCGCTCAAATCCAACCTTTGGTTGCGAAACCCAAAGCCGATGCCATACAAGGTCCATGGAAGAGCCAGACTCCATGACCTCCCACGTCTCGATCAGTGCGAGACCACAAGCAGGACCACAATCTCTTGCTTAAGTGACCTCAGTCACAGGGTTAGCTCCCGTAGGATACCCTTTCTCTAGCCCGCCTTGGTACTGGTCTCGACGCTAGTATATCTGAGCCACAGGCCAGTTCACCGTGCTCCCTGAGCCATGAACGCATTCATGCTCTTTCACACTGAGCCATGGACCTATTCACCATGCTCTTATACACATCTTGAGTCTACAACCAAAGTTGCACTCTAATCCTCCTATTTTCGTCTAGGAGAAACCCCACATATTCAATAATATACGCTCTGGATTAACCCGCAGGAAAACCCATTTCACCATCACCTGCTACTGACGATGATGGATCTATGGCTAGGGCACTACATGAATAGATTTCACTTGATTTATTAAGTACATTCTCATATTCTTTTAGCATCAGCCAAGTTCTCAAACATAACTTATTACAACAATGCTATAAAGAGACATGTACTACTTTTATCAGATATTTATCAGTCTTTCAAAGACCCTGGGAACTCAGTCCCTCATTTCAATACTGGGAATTCTCATCCCTTCACATTCTCATCACCATAATCATATGGTTCTGGGTATTCAAACCCTTAACTCATCATTGAGCATTATTATATATTTTTTAGATAACTATCACCTTCAGGTCATCTGACCAAGGCATTCATGATACTCGTTACACAAGCATCACACCTGGCTCACAAGGCCATGAAATGTCTTGTCACCTCTCACTAGGTAACAACTTACTCATGTGACTCATAAAAGTCCATGCATATTGCTTCTTTTACTAAGCAACAATAACATTAAGGCATATAATGCCAATCAACATTTATTATATAAATGTCACAGCTCAAACTAGCTATATGCATCACCTCATAATATCTGTATGGTCATTAGGCATGATAACAGTCATACAAGATATTCATCACATCATGTGATGCAATAGTAACACCATTATTCCTCTACCAGGAATTAGGGTTTACTATCAAATAGGGCTTTTCATTCCCTTTACCCAAATTAGGGTTAGGGTTCCCCATTTCTCATTAATAAAGATTTCATGATCTCATTATCTGTCCAACCCTTAATACATTATTCCATACCTCTGGGGCATTCAAGGATATCATATTTGATTATTCTAGAACATTACTCTCATCATATATCATTAATGATCATCAATTTAAGGTATGAGTTCATTTCTCATCCTCATCATGGTATGATTATATGATACACATCATTTGGGCTTAACCCCATTCTCAAGGTACATTAATTAACACTCATCAAAGTGCAGCAACTCATTACATTTCATTTTAATAGTTGCATAACACACTTCATATGTTTCTTACCCAATTATATTGGATTTGGAGTACATCAAGGCATATAAACCCTGAAGTGTTGAATGTGACAACTATCATATTTTGATGTATCATTTTTTCATCACTTCAGACTCTCCTGAATTAGCCATCTTATCTTGTATTAAGGTATTTCCCTTCTTAATACATTCCATCACTAATCACTTACCTATAGCATATAATGCATAGGCCACACATTAGAGTTGTCCAACTATCGTTAATGATATGGACTTGTCTAATGGTAAAGACATTGCTTACAATTAGGTTTCATATATTCAACCACATGAAATGTTTCACCTTTATAAGGCCATTCCTTCTATCTCATCATTAGGGTTTCTTTATACCCTTACTTAAGATTAGAATTATGATTCATTGTCATATTATCCAAGATTAGGGCTTTATGTATTATGACTCCTCATTAGAGTCTCACATGCCTTCATCTTTCTTAGGGCCTCTTATCACAACATAACATTAGTACGTCATGTGGTGTTAATACTTAGTTAAGGTTTCTCATGGAATCACCCTCAACTAGGGTTTCCACCATAGTTTCCCACAATTTGGGTCTACTATTCATCTCTATTAGGATTTCATTCAACTATCCATAATTGGAGATTCACTATTCATCCCAATTAGGGATTTACATCTCTTTTCCCTAAATTAGAGTTTCACTTATGATTACCCTAGATTAGGGCTACATCCTTACCCTGGATTAGGGTTTCATTTAGAATTGTCCTCAATTAGGGTTAGAATTCAATAACCCTGTTAATTAGGGTTTATGTTCATGATTAGGGTTTCATGATCTCTTTACTTAAGGATCACACCCTTAATCACCACATGAATTATATTCATGTTGTGAATTCATGCTAACATCATGTCAACTTGATAAGGTCATATCATCCCTTCAACCAAGTACATACAACTATGAATGACATAGTGTACCAAGTCATTGATCCTATAAACAATTAGGGTTCATCCCTTAATTGGCACTAATCACTTAGGTACTAATAGGGTTTCAATCTTTGTACCTTGATTGATTATCATTACTAATCATCATTGGATCAATGAGTCATTCATCATCTCTATTCTCGAGAGATTCAATCACCTTGGACCTCCATTACATAAGGTTTCCAATTGAATTGATCAATTGAATCTACAATCAACATTGACTACTTGACCCCCAAACGGTCTTGGTCTTTCAAAGTCCAAACGGTTTGAAACCGTTTGGTAAAGGTGGTACTTGAGACCATTTGCCCAAGTAGGTGAAGAACGTTTGCCCAAGTAGGTGAAGACCGTTTTGCCAAGTAGGTGAAGACCGTTTGGCCAAGTAGGTGAAGACCGTTTGGCCATCATATCATCATAATCCAAGTCAACCAATTAGGGTTTGGATCATTGGATTGATCACCAAATCAGCAATTGATTACACTTAACTTAGTATCATTGGATCATCAATTGCTTAACCATACTCACCCCTAGACCTCCAAACAGTCTTGGGTGACCTCCAAACAGTCTTGAGACCGTTTGGCTCATCCAACCCTTGGATTCTAGTGAAAAAATCATTAGGGTTTGAGCTATTGAGTTGATCATCAAATCAACACTTAATTGCAAAGTGATTTGGTACCTTTAGACCTTCAATTGGTCAACCATGCTTAACCCTAGACCTTAAAACGGTCTTGGGTGATCCCCAAACGGTCTTGAGACCGTTTGGGTGATTCCCAAACGGTTTTGAAACCGTTTGGGTCAATCAACCCAAAACATCAACTCATTCCAATGCAAAATCAGCACTTAGCCGATTAGGGTTAACACCATATCTTTTGTCCTTCAAACACTTAACCATATCCAAACCTAGACCTCCAAACGGTCTTCAGTGACCTCCAAATGGTCTTGAGACCGTTTGGGTAATCCCCAAACGGTTGTGAAACCGTTTGGGTTAAATAACCCAAAAAGTCAAATCAATCAAGTTGAAAATCAGCACTTAATCCAATTAGGGATTGCCTAATTGATTAGCATTCAACTCATGATTAATTTGGAATTAATCCATAAAATTTGGTGAGTTTTTAACCAACATCATTAGGAACAGGAATATCAAACGGTCAACCCTTGTTCAACCCTCTCAAATGGTTTTGAAACCGTTTTCCCAAAAAGGCAAATGAATCAAGTTGAAAATCAGCACTTAATCCAATTAGGCTTTGCCCAATTGATTGGCCTTCAAATCACGATTCCTTGGGAGTTAACCCATAAAAATTGGTGAGTAATTATCCAACATAATTAGGAACAGTAATCGCAAACGGTCCACCCTTGGTCAACTCACTCAAACAGTTTCAAACCGTTTGCTCTCAAACGGTTTGGTGAAACTGCATGAGCAATTAACTCAAAACCGTATGAACCATGATTTATTTGGAAAAAGTATCCAAGATGATGTCATCATCATCTACCTTCGTCCCTGAAGTTCTAAAAACTTCTGATTTCATGAAATAACCATTTTCAACCAGCAATTATACAAGATAATGAAGGAATCATTGAAATTGCAAGATTAATGGTTGAATAACAATGAAAAAGGGATCAAGTTATAAAACCCGCCTCCAATTGAGCTCCAAAGCTCAATGTCCACGGCAAAATGGTGGATGCAACTCCTTTCACCATTCTAAGGCTCATCCTCAAGGTTTGAGTGAAAAGGAATGGTTAGAATTGAAGAGGAGATCGAAATAGGAAGAAATCCATAATTTATTTTCGATTTCCACCATGGAATCAAGGTGAAATGGATCAAGAACCTTAAAAACAGGTTGGGGACGTGATCCCTGATGTCCTTAGCCTTCTTGGTCGGTTTTGCAAGCAAGGGGAAGAAAGGAAATCCGAAAAAGTCCTTAGGTGGGTTGGAAAAGGTACTTTTATAAGAAAAATTGATGAGAGAGAAGATACTTTATAAAAGTCTTTTAATTCCAAAATTGTTGCCACCACTTACCCCTTGGTTTCTTGAATGCAAGGGCATCCACACCTAAATCCCTTACATTATCCATGAATTAAGGGAAAAGAAATTAAGCACCTTAACCCTTATAATAAGAATATCCATATTTGAGTGGAAATTCTTTTTCTTATAATAATGGTGAGTGGAATTTCACCTCCTTAGGATATGCTCGTACCTTTCAAAAGGATTTAGGCTTATCCAAACACATCTTAATCCAACCATTTTAATTTTGGTTGAAGGCCCTTTAATTAATACATTCATTTTTGCCCTAAATCGAATTAGGGTTTCAATTAGGATTAAATCTTGATTATTTTAATATCAAGATTCTCCCTCCTCCAAATTAATTCAAATGAGGCGACCCTCTCATTTTATTAGCTCTACATGATGCCAATAAGCTTTAAGGACCTTATTGAAGTGGTAATTTGCATATTGAACCCTAGGTTTTGGGTAAATTGCACTTTACACCAAAACTAGTTTTTAACGCACAAACATTGCTTTATCAGATTTTTCTTGGTATTCAGGTTTCCATAAGCCACACCTGAGCATAATCTTCACTCTCATGATGCTTCAACACATGAGGAACATATTATCATGCACAATTGCACTTAAACCCCTCAACTTGGGTATTTTGCACTTTAGTCCAAAACAAACAAAACATTGATTTCAACAATGTTCAAAAAGGACTAGAATTGCAATATAAGTTCCTCTTGAGCCCTAATTACCTTTCACAAGGTGAGATTAAGCATTTAATCATCTTTCTTAATCAAAACACCTAGGGTTAAAGTATAACCCAGGTCAGGGGTGTTACATGTTACTTCTCACTAGGCAACATAGCAAATCATTACTTTCAAAGCTTATAAAGTACTTTCAATGAATATGACATCATAGATCTTACTTGGCTATGTTCCCTATGTCATAAGAACCTGCATGATTAATATAAATGATAACAGATACATTATCTCTATATCAGCACAATGCAAATCATAGATAACTTTACTATTCAAGGGTTATACCACTATGCTTTTACTAGGGTTAAGGTTTATTTGCAAAACAATTCCAAGTCAGGCTTGGAGCACCACGACTGTTTTACATTACCACGGATGGTATCTAGGGTTAGGGTTTCCTATTCAATTCAATTAGGGTTATCCAACCCCTTTAGCTTAATTAGGAATAATGATTCCTCATTTCATTATTCAATTAAAGAGCTTCATGCTATAAAGCATGACCCATAATTAGGGTTTCCTATTCATATCATCACATTACCCTATATTAGGGTTTACTATTCATATACAATGAATTAAGATCATACTATCATCATGTATAATGATTATTTCCATTAATGCCCTTAATTAGGGATAAGATTCATTAACTTTCATAACTAGGGTTTCATGATCTCACTATCATGGATAATACCCAATTAGGTATTCCTTCATGCTGTGAGTCCATTTATTGATTAACATTCATATAAGAAATCTTCTCTCTCTTCTTTCTATAAGTTGATGTTTGCATCACCCTTGATTAGGCTAAGTCAATTCAATATTGTCATCATAGGTTATGTCATTACTATTGTGATCATTAAGTCTTACTCATCAAAAGAGTACTACTCACTCTATCCCATCAAGGGTATCTTTGTTATAGTCATCATTAATTACATCATGCCTTAATCAACTAATTACTTGGTCCTTTAATCACATTAGGTATCTATGAGGTTTAGGTTAATCAACCACCAAACCATCTTGACCTCTAAGGCATCAAACGAACTTGACCTTGTTAGCCCTCAAACGGTCTTGCATACTAAACTCCCAAACGGTCTTGGACAGACCTTGAAACCATTTGGTGTTGAAGACCGTTTGGTCTTGTTGACTTTTGAAACTGTTTGGTAAAGTGCACACTCAAGACCGTTTTCCCAAGATGGGGTGAAGACCGTTTGGTCATGAAGACAGTTTGGTCAAGTTTGACTTTGAAACCGCATGGACATAACCGATCTTGAAACCACATGAGACCAAACGGTTTGGGATCGTTTGGTCCCAAACGGTCTTGAGACCGTTTGGACCCAAACGGTCTGTCCAAACCACCTCAAAATCACAAGGACCAAAAAGTGTCTCAACCACTTCAATCGAATTAGGGTTTCCAATGTTGAACCCCTCAATCGATCATGTACTTATTAGCCACTCATCAATTGAGTTAATTAGGTCAATCCTCAACTGATTTGACACTAAATTGACCCGCAATTGATCATCAATTAGGGCTTGGATCAATTGGATTAGGGCTTGAAAATTGATGACCCTTCAACATACTTCAATGTGAGTCTAATTGATTTGAAACCATTGAACCATTATTCAATTTGGTCATGACCTAACCCCAAACGGTCTTGGGATTGTTTGGATGACCTACAAATGGTCTTGAGACTGTTTTCTCAAGTCAACATCAAAAATTAACTCAACCAATTAAGGTTTAGCTCATTGGATTGATCATTAGGTCAACAATCAACTGTACTTCAATTTGTTACCTTTAGATCTTCAACCACTTGACCATAGTCAACCCTAGACCTCCAAATGGTCTTGGGTTACCCCCAAAAGGTCTTGGGATCGTTTGGATACCCTCCAAACGGTCTTGAGACCGTTTGCCCATTATTTTATCAAAAAACATGTCATTCAAATAAGGTTTGAACCCTAGGTTTGGTCACCAAATCAGCAATCGATTATTCATGAACTTGATATCATTGGGTCCTCAATTGGTTAACCCTACATAACCCTAGACCTACAAACGGTCTTGGGTGACCACCAAACGGTCTTGAGACCGTTTGGGTGATCCCCAAATGGTTTTGAGTCCGTTTGGGCCACTCAACCCAAACTTCAACATAATACTATTATTGAAATCAACAATTGACCCGATTAGGGTTTAGATGATTGATACGCCTTCAATTGGTGATTCACATGGAATTAATGGATGATTTTTGATAGGTAATTAGTCTACATTATTCACAACAGACCTTCAAATGGTAAACGCCTGGTCAACACCTCCAAACGGTCTTGGACCGTTTGCTTCTATGCGGTTTGGTTGAAACCGTTTGCATTCAAACGGTTTGAAACCGTTTGCTCCCAAACAGTTTGGGAAACCGTTTGAGCAAGGGTTGGAGACCGTTTGCTAAAGTAAATTTTTGGATAAACATAGGAATTAACATCATCATCTTCTACCTCAAGAAAAGGGGCTGTTCTTCATGGAATTTCTAGCAAGAACACAAGAGTAGCAAAGGAAGAAGAATAACTAATGATTTTTCATGGAGATGAAGATGCATAAACAAAGCTCAAGGTTTAGAGTTATAAAACCCACCTCTAGGACTGATCCAGAGATCCAAGATTCGTAGCTTTAATAATGGATGAAGCTCCAGTAGTTGTCCAAGGTCCATTCTTCAAGTTTTGGATGGAGAAGATGGCTAGAAAGAAGAATCGTGTGAAAAACACCAATAAACCAACCTTATTTTATGGTTTCCACCATGAATTCGAGGTAGATGGTGATCAAAGCTTACCAAACTAGCTTGGTCGTCCTTACTATGATCCATTGCTCCTTCTTGGTTGATCCAAGCAAAGTGATGAGAGAAAGAAGCTAAGGAACGATCCTTTGGTGTGTAGAAAAGGTTGCTTATATATTTATGGGTATTTTCAAGGAAAATGGAAAGAGATAGATATTTCCAATATATATCCACCAAGGCTTCCTCCATCCTTGGCCACGTTTACTCCTCCTAACCTCATACAAAACTCCTTCATTATCCAAGGTTAAAAGAGAAAGAAACAAAACACCTTAAAGAGTTGTATATTAATATCCATCTTTATTGGATATTACTTAATATATTATTAGTGTGGGTAGTTTCCACTTCTACCATGATCATTCAAATGAGGTGCCCTTCTCATTTTCTTTGCTCTACTTGATGCCAAGAATCATTAGAGATCCTCTAGAGGGTATATTTTACATGTTGGTCTGTAGATTTTGGGTAATTTACACATTACATCAAAACTAGGTTTTAAAGCACAAGGATTGCTCTACCAGCTATATCTTGGTGCTCAAGCTTGTGGAATCCATACCACCACATCACATACATTCTTATGGTGTCTCAACATAAGAGGAACATCTTAACATGTGCAATTTGCAAGTTAACCCCTCTACTTGGTGAATTTGCACTTTAGTCCAAAATTAACAAAACAATGTTTCGACATTATGTAAAAAGGACTGAAATTGAAATATAAGTTCCTCAAAAGCCTTAATTACATTTCACATGATAAACACAAGCATCTAATCACTTAATTAAGCAAAACATCTAGGGTTAGTACATAACCCAGGTCAGGGATGTTACAAATTATCCACCCCTTACAAGGATTTCGTCCCCGAAATCAACAAAAACATATTAAGAGAAAATAGCAAGGTATTTCCTTCTCATCTCTTCCTCTAGTTCCCATGTGGCTTCTTCAACACCACGGTGATTCCAGAGGACTTTTACAAGACTTATATCTTTCTTTTTCATCTTTTTAATTCTTCTGTCAAGGATCGATACAGGTCCTTCTTCATAAGATACATCATCATTCAACTCTATTTCCATAGGTTGCAAAACTGATTCTGTATCAGGATGACATTTTCTTAACATGGAAATGTGGAACACTGGATGTAACTTCTGCAACTCTGATGGTAACTCTAGCTTATAAGCTACCTTTCCAATTCATTCTATGATTGGATAAGGCCCCATAAACCTAGGAGCTAACTTTCCTTTCCTTCCAAATCTAAGAACTCCCTTCCAAGGTGAGACCTTGAGGTACACTCTGTCTCCAACCTGGAATTCTAAAGGTCTACGATGCTTATCAGCCTAAGATTTCTACCTATCCTGTGCAGTCTTTAACTGTTGTATCATCTTAATCTTCTCGGTGGTATGCTGCACAAGATCAGGACCCAAGAGTTGATATTCACCAGTTTCATACCAACATAGGGGTGATCTACAATGTCTACCATACAAAGGTTCATAAGGTGCCATGTCAATGCTATGTTGATAGCTATTGTTGTAGGCAAACTCTATAAAACTTAGGTGCAGATCCCAACTTCTTGTAAATTGAAGAACACATGCTCTAAGAAAGTCTTCCAAAGTCTGTATAGTCCTTTCTGACTGTCCATCGGTCTAAGGATGAAAGGCTGTACTAAACTTTAACTGTGTGCCTAAGGCTTTATGAAGTCACTCCCAAAAATGACTCATAAAATGGGGACCTCTGTCAGAAACAATGGTAACTGGGACTCCATGCAGTCGTACTATCTCATCTACATACAACTGTGCCATCTTCTCAGCAGAATAGGTTGTTTTGATAGGTAAGAAATGTGTTGTCTTTGTCAACCTATCAACTATTACCCAGATGGAATCATGACCTTTGGCTGTTCTAGGTAAACCAACCACAAAATCCATGGTCACATGATCCCACTTCCATTGTGGTATGGGTAAAGGTTTCATTGTTCCTGCAGGCTTCTCGTGTTCAGCTTTAACTTGCTAACACACAGGACACCGCATAACAAACTCAGCAATGTTCTTCAAACCAGGCCACCAATACATATCTTTCAAGTTATGATACATCTTGGTGCTTCCTGGATGCATAGCATACATTGAAGAATGAGCTTCCTCCAGGACTAACTTCCTTAAGTTATCCACATCTAGTACTATCATCCTACCATGATAACATGCTACTTGATCATCTGAGTCATGGAAACCTTCTCATTTCTCACTACCATACTCTGATCTAATCTATTGAACTACTTCATCAACTTGCTGTGCTTCCTTAATTTGTTGTTTCAGAGTAGGTTTTATATGCATCTCAGCTAACAACCCTAATAACAACGATACTCTCAACTGTACATTGTCTTGTCTTAAGGAGATAAGCATATCCCTTCTAGAGCATACCAAATAATTCAGTTGTGCTCTATCTAAGGCTGGTGTTGCTGATTTCCTACTTAAAGCATCAACAACTACATTGGCCTTTCCTGGATGGTAATCAATTGTACAATCGTAGTCCTTGATTAACTGCATCCAGCGGCGTTGCCTCATGTTAAGCTCATGCTGAGAAAAGATATACTTAAGGTTCTTATGGTCTGTGAAAATATGGAATGTATCTCCATGAAGATAATGTCTCTAGATTTTCAAGGCATGAACTACAACAACTAGTTCTAAATTGTGTATTGGATAATTCTCCTCGTGTTTCTTAAGCTGTCGAGAAGTAAAAGAAATCACTTGTTTATCCTGCATCAACACACATCCTAGTCCATTCTTAGAGGCATCACAAAAAACTATATTTCCTTTCCCTTGCTCAGGTAACACAAGTATAGGTGCACTTGTCAATCTCTCCTTCAATAGCTGGAAAGATTGCTGAAACTTATCACTCCAGGAAAAAGGAACATCCTTCCTGTTCAACTTAGTCAAGGGTAAAGCTATAGAACTGAAGTTCTTAACGAACCTTCGATAATAGCCTGCCAACCCTAAGAAACTACAGATTTCTGTCGGTGTCTTCGGCTGTTCCCATTGTAGGACCGATTCTACCTTTTTAGGGTCAACACATATACCTGAAGCAGATATTATGTGTCCAAGAAAAGAAACTTCTGGTAACCAAAACTCACACTTGCTAAACTTAGCATATAACTTATGCTCTCTTAGAAAAGTTAGAGCCTGACGAAGATGTTGTTCATGCTGCTGAGCATCTCTACTATAGACCATGATGTCATCTATGAAGACAACAACACATTGATTGAGAAAAGGTCGGAAGATTCTATTCATGAGTTCCATAAATGTAGTTGGTGCATTTGTTAGTCCAAACGACATAACCGTGAACTCATAGTGACCATACCTTGTCCTAAAGGCAGACTTAGGTATGTCACCTTCCTTAATACTCAGCTAATGATATCCCGACCTCAAATCTATCTTTGAGAAGACAGTTGCACCACACAACTAATCAAAGATATCATCAATCCTTGGCAAATGATACTTATTATTTATTGTTACTTTATTTAACTGTCGGTAATCAATGCACAACCGCATCGACCCATCTTTCTTTTTAACAAAGAGGACCAGAGCACCCCTGGGTGAAGTGCTCAGTCGGATGAAGCCCTTCTCAAGCAACTCTTGTAGTTGTTTCTTGAGTTCTGCCATCTCAGCAGGAGCCATCCTATATGGTGTTTGTGCTATAGGTTGCGTGTCCGGAACTATATTAATTTCAAAATCTATTTCTCGTGGCGGTGGTACACCTGGAAGTTCTTCAGGAAATACATCTTCAAATTCCCTGAATACTGGAACTTCAGTAGGGTTAAGACTCTCCATGGTAGTATCTACCACATGGGCCAAGAATGCATAACATCCTTGCCTCATCAGCTTCTCATCTACCATATCTGACACAAGACAGGTTGGTAGAATCTTTCTTTCTCCTTGAAAGATCCATGTGTCACTTTCATCAGTGAACACAGCCTACTTGGACTCACAATCCAAGATAACCTTATACCTTTCCAAGGTATCCATCCCAATGATTATATCAAATCCATGCATATCAAGTGGTATAAGATCCACTTGAATGCGATGTTTAGAAAAGAAGAGGATGCATGGAGAACATACTTCTTGCAACACAGCAGATCCCATCAACGGAGTTTCTAGCAGCAAGCTATCTGCTCTATGACTTGTAGTCAGGTTGCAGTCAAGAATCACTCTTCCAATGATAAAGGAGTGCGTTGCAACCAGATCAATTAAAACAGATACAACTCAAGATGTAGGCATATCAGAATATAACAATTCCATCTGACCTGCCACAACCTGAGGGTTGATCACTGCATCAGGTGGATTTATTGCATAGAATCTTGCCATTGCTTGTGGTTGATTCGGTGCTCGATGATTGGGTGTTGGTGATCCAGCTTGGGACGCTTGTCCATGTCCTATAGCATTGCCTGGAAACTGTCTCCTTTGAGATTCTTGCTGACTCTACCTTTGAGGTTGAGTTACACTCACTTCTCTGGCTCTACAGTCTTTCATCAGATGTCCCATCTTCCCACATATATAAAAACTTCTATTCAGTTGTTGTGGTCTGGGTGGTCCTGTAACTGACATAGATGCTGAACTGCGAGCTCCTTCTAGTGGTAGGCTTTTTCCTCTACCCCTATTTGACATCCACTGCGTCTAGGTATTGAATCTAGGTGGTGATGTAGGCATAGAAAACCTCAGTTTCTTGAAACCTTTAGATGAAGATCCTTGGAACTGGGGGTACATCTTCTTGTTCTTGGTCTGTCGCTTCTCTGACAAAGACCTCTCTATCCTCCTGACTGACTCCACAAAGGTAGCAAACCTTTCCATGTTTTCCAGAGCAGACACAGGGGTGGTCAACTCAGTGTTTAATCCTTTCTCAAAACGCCTAATCCTTTCTTCATTTGTGGTTGCCATGTGTGGACAAAACTGCAAAAGCTCCATGAACTTAGCCTCATATTCACTAATGTTCATAGGTCCCTACCTTAACCTCTCAAACTGAGAGATTTTCTCATCCAAAAATGTCTTAGGGAAGTATCTGTTGATAAATTCCCATAGAAAAACTTCCCATGTAATCTCCACACCTGGCCTTTTCTGTTCTTCCATGGTCCACCAGTGACCAGCACTCCCCTTGAGAAGGTATATAGCATGTCTAACCTTCTCAGCTTCTGGGATGTTCAGGATTCTAAAGGCCTTCTCTAGTTCAGTTAACCACAAGTTAGCATCTGTAGGGTCAGCTGTTCCTGCATACTCTGTGGCTCCAACCCGGCGTAGTTGTTCAAACATCTTGCCGACTCCTTGTCCTTCATGATGGGTAGGTGCCCTAGGTATAGGTATAGGCATCCTATCAGTCATATGTGTCATGGCAGTCATAAACTGCCCAAACATGGCTTGGACGGCTGGGTTCCCCATGTCAGTTGGATTGAACTGGGGTGGTTCAGGTACATGTTCTTCTCTTTCTTGGTTTCTTGCACCTTCTCTGGGTGCAGCGACACTACTCTCTGCAACATGTTCCTCGTGTGACCCAGACATCTTTAGTTTCTCATCTCCTCCTAGATGAGCAGAAGACACTATCAGATATACTGGAAGACACTAGAACAGACTCAACAACCTAAGTCCTATGTCTCTGTAGACTCAGCGAACCTAGAGCTTTGGTACCACTAAATTGTGATGACCGTCTCGTGAAAATAAGATCAACGAATTTAAAATAATGCAGAAGCATTTTGTTAGCAGCGGAATTACTAAAAATCACAGATTTTTAAAACTTTTTGTAAAGAGATCTACAAATTGTGAAACTCTTTTATAAAGAAACAAGATAAGTTATTTACAAACTGATTCACCATTACATCTCTATAATATCACATCTCGAGTGTCATAACACCGACTGCCCTGTTGAACTGTATATGAGCAGTATACAAAAACTCAAGGCATTACGCCAAAAATCTCAGATCAATAATAAACCATCTACTGACTCCTAGGACCTGAGAGTATAGAGACGACACATAGGACATTTCTATCTATAAGACTTGACAGACAATGTCTCCACCTGAGGATCACTGCTATCCTTGATGTTGTTGCTGCTACTCACCCTTGAAGGATTCCTTCATCCTCGACGTCTACCTAAAAAGTTGAATCCCACGGGGGGTGAGACAATTGAATAATTGTCCCAGCGAGAGTTATAACTCTTCGCCAGAAGCATTATTACTGCAAATAATTGAAAAGCATTGAGCAGTAGAATTTTAATTATTTAATAGCAAGCAATTCATTGAATAAACTAAGTAGAGCAGTATTCTCTAAGCAATCATTTCAATTATAACTTGATTGAATGACAAGACATATATTAATAAGGAATATGAAGAACATGTATATTATCTGTCCAACTAGGACATTATAAACAATGTATCCTCAATCATTGTTTCTCGTAGTTCAACCTAAGAAATTATGCTACACGGCTGATTATGTTTTTCAAACATATTTATGCCCTGAGGAGATGAGATATACCGCTCATACTCCAACCGACCATTACAAAATCGCAATCGGTACCATACATAGGTCATCAGAAGAGATGGATTTCTATGACCGCATCTTCCTCAATCAGTGTGAGGTACAACATGCAGGACATCTTGTGTCTCCGCTATAATAGCTTTCCAGGATATTCTGGCAACTTCACTATTAGAGTTACAATGGTATGCTGTACTCTCTTCGCCATCGAGGGATTTCTTGTTTATCTCTCATCGATGCGGCATTAACAACATCATCAGGAGATTAGTGATACATCATCCCGGCATAAACATATAATGAAGGATTGAGAGATTCAATGTTTATCTCACATCAATTCCTCCATTAGGACGTAAGGATATTCACATCCATAACCCCCACATACTCAAAAGTCTGCTCTCTAGGAGTTCCCATAGGAAAACCTATTTCGCCATCATTTAATTTCTGACAATGATGGATCTATGGTCAGGGCTCTACATGATATCATTAAACTTGATTATTTAAGTACATTATAGCATTCTTTTAGCATCATGCATGTTTTCAAAACATAAACCAATAAGACAATTGCTATAAATAAAGAGTACTAATTGTATCAAGTTCATTTCACATTTAGTTAACATTGGGATATCAATCCCTAACCATCTCATCATAGTGATTCAGGAATATGGGTGTTCAAACACTTAGTTCAGCAAAACACTTGTTACTTAGAAACATATTTCCATCAAATCATTTAACAATGTGAACATGATTGTAGCAATGCAGATATTTCTCATGGCTCATACAACCTATCAATCTCATATGTTACTTCTCACTAGGCAACATAGCAAATCATTACTTTCAAAGCTTATAAAGTACTTTCAATGAATATGACATCATAGCTCTTACCTGGATATGTTCCCTATTTCATAAGAACCTACATGATTAATATAAATGATAATAGACACATTATCTCTATATCAGCACAATGCAAAGCATAGATAACTTTACTGTTCAAGGGTTATACCACTATGCTTTTACTAGGGTTAAGGTTTATTTGCAAAACAATTCCAAGTCAAGCTTGGAGAACCACGGCCGTTTTACATTACCATGGATGGTATCTAGGGTTAGGGTTTCCTATTCAATTCAATTAGGGTTATCCAACCCCTTTAGCTTAATTAGGAACAATGATTCCTCATTTCATTATTCAATTAAAGAGCTTCATGCTATAAAGCATAACCCAGAATTATGGTTTCCTGTTCATAGCATCACATTACCCTAGATTAGGGTTTACTATTCATATACAATGAATTAAGATCATACTATCATCATGTATAAGGATTATTTCCATTAATGCCCTTAATTAGGGATAAGATTCATTAACTTTCATAACTAGGGTTTCATGATCTCACTATCATGGATCATACCCAATTAGGTATTCATTCATGCTGTGAGTCCATTTCTTGATTAACATTCATATAAGAAATATTCTCTCTCTTCTTTCTATAAGTTTATGTTTGCATCACCCTTGATTAGGCTAAGTCAATTCAATATTGTCATCATAGGTTATGTCATTACTATTGTGATCATTAAGTCTTACTCATCCAAAGAGTACTACTCACTCTATCCCATCAAGGGTATCTTTGTTATAATCATCATTAATTACATCATGTCTTATTCAACTAATTACTTGGTCCTTTAATCACATTAGGTCTCTATGAGGTTTAGGTTAATCAACCACCAAACCATCTTGACCTCTAAGGCATCAAACGATCTTGACCTTGTTAGCCCTCAAACGGTCTTGCATACTAAACTCCCAAACGGTCTTGGACAGACCTTGAAACTGTTTAGTGTTGAAGACTGCTTGGTCTTGTTGACTTTTGAAACCATTTGGTAAAGTGCACACTCAAGACCGTTTGCCCAAGATGGGGTGAAGACTATTTGGTCATGAAGACCGTTTGGTCAAGTTTGACTTTGAAACCGCATGGACATAACCGATCTTGAAACTGCATGAGACCAAACCATTTGGGATCATTTGGTCCCAAACGATCTTGAGACCGTTTGGTCCCAAACGGTCTTGAGACCGTTTGGACCCAAACGGTGTTGAGATCGTTTGGTCCAAACCACCTCAAAACTGCAAGGACCAAAAGGTGTCTCAACAACTTCAATTGAGTTAGGGTTTTCAATGTTGAACCCCTCAATCGATCATGTACTTATTAGCCACTCATCAATTGAGTTAATTAGGTCAATCCTCAACTGATTTGACACTCAATTGACCCTCAATTGATCTTCAATTAGGGTTTGGATCAATTGGATTAGGGCTTGAAAATCGATGACCCTTCAACATACTTCAATGTGAGTCTAATTGATTTGAAACCATTGAACAATTATTCAATTTGGTCATGACCTGACCCCAAACGGTCTTGGGATCATTTGGATGACCTCCAAATGGTCTTGAGACCGTTTTCTCAAGTCAACATCAAAAATTAACTCAACCAATTAAGGTTTAGCTCATTGGATTGATCATTAGGTCAATAATCAATTGTACTTCAATTTGTTACCTTTAGATCTTCAACCACTTGACCATAGTCAACCCTAGACCTCCAAATGGTCTTGGCTTACCCCCAAACGGTCTTGGAATAGTTTGGATACCCTCTAAACGGTCTTGAGACCATTTTCACATTTTTGTTTTAAAAACCAAGTCATTCAAATAAGGTTTGAACCCTAGGTTTGGTCACCAAATCAGCAATCAATTATTCATCAACTTGATATCATTAAGTCCTCAATAGGTTAAACCTACATAACCCTAGACCTACAACTGGTCTTGGGTGATCATGAAATGGTCTTGAGACCGTTTGGGTGATCCCCAAATGGTTTTGAAACCGTTTGGGCCACTCAACCCAAACTTCAACATAATACTATTATTGAAATCAACAATTGACCCGATTAGGGTTTAGATGATTGATGGGCCTTCAATTGGTGATTCACTTGGAATTAATGGATGATTTTTGATAGGCAATTAGTCTAAATTATTCACAACAGACCTCCAAATGGTCAACGTTTGGTCAATGCCTCCAAACAGTCTTGGACCATTTGCTTCTATGCGGTTTGGTTGAAACCGTTTGCATTCAAATGGTTTGAAACCGTTTGCTCCCAAACAGTTTGGGAAACTGTTTGAGCAAGGGTTGGAGACAGTTTGCTAAAGTAAAATTTTGGATAAACATAGGAATTAACGTCATCATCTTCTACCTCAAGAATAGGGGCTGTTCTTCACGGAATTTCTAGCAAGAACACAAGAGTAGCAAAGGAAGAAGAACAACTAACGATTTTTCATGGAGATGAAGATGCATAAACAAAGCTCAAGGCTTAGAGTTATAAAACCCACCTCTAGGACTGATCCAGAGCTCCAAGATTAGTATCTTTAATGGTGGATGAAGATCCAGTAGTTGTCCAAGATCCGTTCTTCAAATTTTGGATGGAGAAGATGGCTAGAAAGAAGAATCGTGTGAAAAACACCAATAAACCAACCTCGTTTTATGGTTTCCACCATGAATTCGAGGTAGATGGTGATCAAAGCTTACCAAACTAGCTTGGTCGTCCTTCCTCTGGTCCAAAGCTCCTTCTTGATTGATCCAAGCAAAGTGATGAGAGAAAGAAGCTAAGGAACGATCCTTTGGTGTGTAGAAAAGGTTGCTTATATATTTATGGGATTTTCAAGGAAAATGGAAAGAGATAGATATTTCCAATATATATCCACCAAGGCTTCCTCCATCCTTGGCCACTTTTCCTCCTCCTAAACTCATACAAAAATCCCTCATTATCCAAGGTTAAAAGGGAAAGAAACAAAACACCTTAAAGAGTTGTATATTAATATCCATCTTTATTGGATATTACTTAATATATTATTAGTGTGGGTAGTTTCCACTTCTACCATGATCGTTCAAATGAGGTGCCCTTCTCATTTTATTTGCTCTACATGATGCCAAGAAACATGAGAGATCCTCTAGAGGGTATATTTTAGATGTTGGTCCCTAGATTTTGGGTAATTTACACATTACACCAAAACTAGGTTTTAAAGCACAAGGATTGCTCTACCAGCTATATCTTGGTGCTCAAGCTTGTGGAATCCATACCACCACATCACATACATTCTTATGATGTCTCAACATTAGAGGAGCATCTTAACATGTTCAATTTGCAAGTTAACCCCTCTACTTGGTTAATTTGCACTTTAGTCCAAAATTAGCAAAACAATGTTTCAACATTATGTAAAAAGGAATGAAATTGAAATATGAGTTCCTAAAAAGCCTTAATTACATTTCATAGGATAAACACAAGCATCTAATCACTTAATTAAGCAAAACACCTAGGGTTAGTACATAACCCAGGTCAGGGATGTTACAATTTGATGGAGGAGGTAGCGCCTCTGGGTGAATTCACGCCTGTGATGCATGCGAAGCCTTTTCAGCACAAACCGAAGAAGATTCAACAAGGCGGGAGGACAAATGTGAGCACAGAGAACAAATTTAGTAACCTAGCTTTGGATGATGATGAAGTTACATAGCAGGTAGATCTAAATGGGATAGATGACAGGGTAATAAGTTTTGATTGGAGATAAAAGAAGGCCAAGAATAGATAGGAGAAGCGGGTAGAGGGTTTCACTGATAAGGTTAACCAGGACACTGTAGGCTAGGAGAGAGTCCCGTTACAGGAGGTAACAAATGGGAAGGAAAGACTAGGGAAGCATCGGGGGCCTGTGACTGGGACAGGTAAAGAAAATAACCATGTGGCCAACACCATTGTGGAAGACGACATGGTGATTGTCATAGGAGAAGGATCTCAAAATGCACCTCAGATGACTTTCTGCTTTGGAGCTAGCGATAGAACCATGTCGTGTGGGGGGGGGACTAAGATGCCATTAATGGGAAGTTTGGGAGTCCACCTAAGGAACATGAAGGTGTACAATAATGTGGAGTTGAATAGGGTTGGATCTAGGAGGAGGGGAAGGCAAAACCCACAAGCTAGTTTGGAGGGCGAGATAAGCCCAGTAAACAAACCCTTTCTGTATGATCTACATGACCTGAAATGTGTAGGGTATCTATTCAACGGATACCGAAAACATGATTAGGGAGTTGTCTGTCAGATATCATATTGATATGTTGGGGATTTTAAAACCTCGTACGAGTGGAACTGTGGCTGATAGAATTGTTAGATAGTTGGTATATGATCACTCTCATAGAGTGGAGGCAAATGGTTTTGTAGGAGACATTTGGTTGCCTTGGAAGGAAAGGATTGGCACGTGGAGGTGTTGGCCCTTCATAAGAAATTTATTCATTGCCTGATTAATGGAGCATCTCTGGTGATAATGGTTTATGCTAGTCTTAAGCAGGTTAAATGTCATTTTCTATAGAAGCACCTGGCCACACTAAAATGTGCCTCTAGCCTGTCATGGCTGGTGATGGACGACTTCAACGCATTTGTTCATCCTCATGAGAAGATCGAGAGTGATAAACTTAATTTCATAAGTTGTAGGGAGTTCTCAGATGCTCTGGAGGAAGTTGGTCTTGAGGACCTTAGAGCATCGGGCCCTATCACGACCTTCAAAAGGGGTATGCTTCAGGAGAGGCTCGATAGAGCTGTGGCGAATCATGAGTGGATGGAGTGTTTTTAAAATACTCATGTCTAAGTGCTTCCTAGAGTTGACTCAGATCATGCTCTGATCTTGGTCAGGACTTTTAGTGGGGTGGCTAGGAGATCTAAGGGGATGCTGCTGACGAATGTCGGTTGGACCAAGCGCACCTCATTTCAGCATCTTTGGGAAAGTGCTTGGAAGGAGGATCTGATCTTTAATGAGGCAATGAACACCTTCATGAAGAGGGCAGCAACGTGGGACAAGGATGAGAGACAAAAGGAGAGGGAAAGAAAGGATTGGATTCTGAAAGCCATCGCTTACTTGCAGAATCGACTGAGCTATAACTATGATGTGAAAATTGATGAAGCTCTTGTGAAGAGACAAGGTGAGCTGCTTGAGGTTTTGAATAGAGTAGAAGTTGAATGGAAACAAAGAGCCAGATGTGACTAGACTAAGTTGGGGGATCTGAATACGAAGTATTTCCAAGATGTTGTTAGGGGAAGAAGAAGAAGAAATGTTATCTCTAAGTTAAAAAACAAGGATGGTTTGTGGATTGAGGATGTGAACGGCTTGAAAGAGATGATCAGAAGTCACTTTATTGAGCTTTTCAAGAGTCAGGCTCCTAAAAGAGCAACTTATTATATTGCAAACTACCCGAGTTACTACACGTCCCTCCCCTTTAAGGACGTCAAGCGGATAGCTATTATCGCTGATGAGGAGGAGATCTATAGTGTGCTAAACCTGATGAATCCTGCTAAGGCACTGGGCCCTGATGGTGTGGATGCGGGTTTCTTATAGGCAAATTGGTCCAAGCTTAAGAAGTCCCTGATGCACACAATCTGCAACTGCTTCAAAGGAGGTGATATTCTGTATGATATGGCAAAAGCTAATCTCATCCTCATACCCAAGATTCCTTGGTCGGAGAACTATAATCATCTCAGGCCCATCATCTTGAACAACACCAGTCTGAAGTTACTTTCTAAAATTATTGTAGAGAGGATCAAACCCTTATTGCACGGTTGGATCTCATCTTTTCAGAGTAGTTTCATCCCCGAGCGGAAGATCTCAGACAATACCATTCTGATACAGGAGATCATTCATACTATGAGAACTAGAACACAAGGAAAAAGCTGCATGGCCGTTAAGATTGATTTGTCCAAGGCTTACAATAAGATGGAATGGTCTTTCATCAAGGATACGCTCCAGAGGATTGCGATCCCTAAGAATCTCATCAACCTTATTATGAATGTAATTACCTTTGGTGAGATTGGTCTTCTTTGGCAAGGTGATATTGACACCATTTAAGGCTACTCGAGGAGTTCGACAGGTGGATCCACTCTCCCCTTACATTTTCATGCTTTGTCTGGAGAGAGTTTGAGCCATCTATAGATGAGATGACAAAAGAGGGCAATTGGGTCATGCTACAGATCAAGAGGAGAGGTTCGGTGATCACTAATGCTTGTTTTACTGATGATATCATTTTGTTTGGAGAAGCATATATCAACCAAGCAAAGCACATGATTAGGTGTCTCTGAGATTTTGGGAAAGCATCGGGCCAGGAGCTGTCTAAAGATAAGCTGCTAATCATCTTCAGGCAGATGGGGATGGCTCAAACTAATAACAAGGATTGACATCTGGGTATTCCCATGCTTCATGGATGGGCTAATAAGCATGTGCATCTCAAGCTTCTTAATGGTATTGAAGGAAGAATCAATGCATGGACAAATCGAACTCTTTCCTTTACAGGTAAGGTGACTCTCACCCAATCCATTTTGAATTCTACTCCGGCTTACCTAATGCAGTCGGTTCATTTGCCGGATTCGGTGTGCGACGCCATTGATCAGAGTATCAGGAATTTCATTTGGGGATGGAAAATACATACCGTTGCTTGAAGGAAGATCATAACGACCAAGAAAGAAGGTGGACTTAAGATCAAAAGTGCTCGCCTACAGAATGAGGCTCTTCAATCTAGAACGGTGTGGGATGTGTGCACACGAAGAGATATCCCCCTGGGGGAAAATCATGGATGCCAAGTCCGCACATCTAAAGGATGGATGGCTATCTAAGGGTTCACGTCTGTGGAAGTTCATTTGTAGACATAGGGAGGACATGGAAATGCATACTGGGTGGGCGGTTATTAATGGAAAGGATACTTCTGTCTGGGAAGATAGGTGGGTGGAAGGAAGAGCTAAGGTGAGATTGAGGGAGGATAGATCAAAACTTACGAGTACTCATATCTTAAAGTCTCCTCTATGGTTACTGAAGGGAGATGGGATATGGAGTTCACGAGGCACTGGTTCTCAGAGGAAACCTGCAAAGCCATCTCGAATACTACTATGCCCATCCAGGACATGAGTAGTGATGATTGGCAGTACACTAAAGAGAGTAATGACATATTTTTGAATAAACTGATCTACAATAACCTGTTATTGAATACCAGACAACAAGTGGAAGGATTTTGGTTGAGTATTTGGAAGATCAAAGTTCCCCATCACACAAATGTGTTCTTATGGAAAGCTTTGCATGAAGGGTTGTTAACAAACCTCAACAGAGCCAAACGCGGGATTTGCACTAGTGACGGATGTCCAAGATGTGGAGAGGGCCCTGAGAGCACTTCTCATGTGTTAATTGACTGTAGATATGCAAGAGTTATCTGGGAGATGCTATCCGGGGAGTATGGCTTCCAGGTCGAACCCCAGCAAAGCTTGAAGAGTTGGTTATCCATTAACCTAAAGCGGAAGGAGGACCACCCCTTCCGGAAGGAGGCTGTTGTTGTGACTCTGGAGGGCATTTGGAAATGCAAAAATGAAGCTATCTTTGAAAATATAGCTCAAACCACAAATCAAATGGTTCATAGAATCCAAAGCCAAATCAAGATGGTTTTGAAGGTGTTGAAGCCAGCTCAGGATAATCCTTCGGAGGTGAAGAAAAGCTCTCAGATAGGGTGGGATCCACCCCCCAGTCAAACAGGCTAAATGTGGATGGGGCCTTTTGTAAAATAACTGGAAGGGCTTCTATAGGCTTCATGCTAAGGAACAAGGTGGGTCTTTGGCTTCGGGGTAGGAGCAGTACGTCAGAGCTGAATGATATCACGACGATCGAGTTACAGGCTATAACTAGGGGTCTAGAAGCTATACAATCCTTTAAGGAGGAGATGGTAGTTGTGTCTGATCATAAGTCATCTTGTGACTACATAAAATGGAGGATCCAAACGCCTACCAAATACAGACCAACTGTTAATGCTTGTATTCAACTGCTCGGTAGGAGGAGCTCTACCTCTGTTCTCTTTAATCCTAGGAGCATGAACAAAGTGGTTGATGCTTTGGCGAAATGGGGGGGATAAAGGGGCACTTGGGGACCATGTTTGAAACTCTCGTCTAGGATTCATGAGTGAGAGTCTTGCTCTATATACGAGACATTTGTATAAAAACCATTTTGAAAGAGCCTGCCAAGGGAGGGCAGGCTGAATAAGAGGCCTCCTGATTTCTCTCAAAAAATAAAAAATTGTTGATCCAGGGTACTAGGGATGTGGTAGGAAGCACGTCCATTCTAGGTGGGATGATTGTGGTCCCTTGCATGGATGTTTTGGAGGTATGCAAGTAATTTTTCTTTTGGCCATTTTTCTGCAGACTACTAGATTACAATGCACTTTTTGATTTGTTATTATTTATTGGAAGATTAGAATGGTTTGAAATTTTCAGTAGATCTCTGAAACTAAATGTTTAATAACATGCTATTTTTTCATAATTTGAGAAGGTTTTACCTATGAATTAAATGAATTACAATAACATTTTATTGACAAAAAAATTAGTTAAAATAAAAAAAGTATAAGTAGGGTCAATTTGCAAATGACACAAGCCCCTCAATTGCTCTATATGAGAAAGCTAGCACTAAAGGAGCTCTCATATTTTGTGATGTATTCCAAAGAAATGAAATTCTAGAGAGAGAGAGAGAGAGAGAGAGAGAGAGGAGAACTAGGGTTTTGGGAGGAGAAAGTGGTGGAGATGTTGACTTTCACTATCTGAGATATGATGAAATCCAGTAAGTTTAGTTTCTTTGCATAGCCTTTCATGGTGAATCTCCTCTCACATGTCAATATTCTTCCCTCCTCTGATTTGATTCTAAATGATATCAAATATTCACCTTTTATTACTCTTTCTTTATAAATCTCCATTCCTAGGGTTTCCAAGGTGAAAGGAAGAAGAAATCAGTGATTTGATAGGGTTTTGACATGGATTTTAGAATTTTAGAGATGGGCTATGTTTTAAGGTGTTTTAACACCTTAGGGTGAGTGGGTACTTCCTTTAAATAGTAGATTGCATGAAATTGGATTACATTCACATTAATCTACAACTCCATTGTGTGCGACTACAAACCCTAAACTGTGTTTCAGTTCTAGCTTGTGCAAAACAATATGAAATGGATTATTTCTCTATTGTAATGAATTTCATATGATAAAATCATGTTATAAATGGACATAAATCATCTAAAAGAGAATTCCTAAGGTTATTTCATAGGTTATAAGAATATAGAAAATATAGGGTTTTCAACTATATCTGAAATCTGTTGTATCATTGAATAAATAAGTTTGCCTATTTGAATCTATTTGTTTATGAATGATTGTTTTATTTGAATGTGTAGTACATATATGTAAAATACTATCTTGGATTCCATTCGATGTTACCAGTGTTTGCTTATTATATCAGTAATGAGGGTGAAGGGATTTTATTCAATTGATTTGATTCCTTTATTGTTATAAGTTCATTTATTCAAGGGTATTCTTGATGTATGATATTTTTGTGAAGGGATTGAAAACCCTAATTTATTTTATTCTAGGGTTTCATGTATATGTCGGTTGTATGTGAATTGTTGAAAAAAATCTTTTATCAGTGAAAGATTATGATGCATAAAGCCATTATGTGAGATGTGTGCTATGTGAATGAGGTGAATGGAACCCTAAGGGTAGGGTATTTAGTAAATAAAGTATTTTCAATTTAGTATTCTTTAGTGAGATAAGTGATGTTGCATAGTTGCTTAATTTATGATGCAAATTATTGGTAATTTATGAAAAGGAATGTTTATGAGGTTAAATTAAGAAATCTTGATGATATGATTGAATTATGTATCTAAGAGTGAATTAGACATTTAGATGCACTGAACACTATAGAATCCTTCACAAGAGGCCTGCACTGTGAGGAGGAAATGACTTCCCGTAGGTCCCATGGAGGTCGAGGTAAGACGAAGCACATCATTGTGGGGTGCGGGAGTCTAGGCCATTGGTATGCAATAGAAACCAGGGATGGAGGTGATACCTGAGATATGAATTGTCACAAACAATGGATATCTTCAGTAGGTCCACTAGTGCACAACAAGCCTGAGGGCTTTGACTCACTTCTTGAGTACCCAAGTTGAGAGGTGGAGTCTGAGATATCCAACCACTCCCATTAGCCTCCAAGAGGTAGATGTGTTGATGTAACATACTAGATCTTGAACCCTACCCTAGAAGTTTGATCTTTTGAACATAGCCAAACAAGGTTGAGGTTAGACCTAAAAGATGTTTAGTATAACTCTAATGAGCTAATGCATGCATAAATCACCTTAATGTAGCCTAATGTTCTCACATTAGTCTTGGGACAATAATAGCCATATAAAATATGTCACATAAGATAATTATGAATTATATACAATTTCATGCAAATAATCATACATAATTTTTTGGAGATAATATTAACATAAGTAGATGAGAAATAAAGATAATAGTGAAATAATATGATAACCTAAGTAATAATGTGAAATTAATGTCCACAAATATTAATTGTGTCATAACTCATTAAATAAAACCCCAAAAGTTGAATATAAGTTAAAAATCGTGTTCTTTGGGTCCCAATTTCCTTGGGAGTCAAGTTTCACATTATTCACATAATAACAATTAATTTAATTCATTTAGGAAAGAAAAGATCTAAGTTTTCCCCCAAAATATCAAATAAAATAATAAATGACTTCAAATGAGAAAAATAACCCTGTATTCGTAATCTACATAATAAATATATCCTTTGGGTGAAATTTCATCCATTTTGGAGAAAGTTTGCTTAAAAGGTGGAATTAGGAGAGAGAAAGTGTATAGAACCTTCAAAATATTAAATAAATATATAAATAACTCAAAAATATAAAATTGATGGCAAATTTGTATTCAACTAGTCAAATCTAACTTGTTGGTGAAGTTTCATCAATTTTGGATAATTCTAGACGTCTCTAATGCATTAGGAAAGAGAAAATGTGATTTACTTTAAAAGAATTATATAAAGTAGAAAAGTCTCCAAAAGGGAAAACTAATGTCAAAATTGGATTCTACATGTCATAATTAGTCTATGTATCAAATTTCATTTAATTTAGACCTTGATTGTACCTTCAATTGAAGAGAGAGAAAAAGGTAAATAATTTAATAAATACTTTACAAAATTCGGATTAGGAAACACCAGTCCACATAAATAGTAACGCAGATCGATGTCCGGTATTATGAGAATAACTCCCTCATTTATTAATGAAATTTCAAGAAATAACTTGCGTTGGATTGCAAATTTAATTCTGTATCAATCCATACCATATATGTAGTCTAACATAGAGAATTCAAGAAACACCTTAATTTTTTCCTCAAGTCTTGTGAAACAGCTTCTCTTACACCCCTACTTATAAATACATCTACCCCGATCTTCATCAGTTATTTTGTGAACCTCCTCTCATCCCAATTTCATCCTTTCTTGAGTGTGTGGCTGCTGGTGGTTGTTCTTTGATTTTGCCTTGCATCGTCATTTCACCCAAAAGCCGAATGTGGTTCTTGGTCTGAGTCTGCGGCACCGCTCTCCGACGTCATGTTTATTTTTGGAGCGTAATTGGATCTCAAGTAAATAACTCTAACATTTGTTCTTCATGATCAATTAGTTAGTTTCACGAACAAATGATGAACGGAGTTTTTTCCCACACTCTCAGATATGTTTCTCCTTGCCCATCTGACCTCTCTTCATCTCTCGCAAATTTCCAACTGATTTGGCTTTTTGTAATTATGTGATTGGTTCATCTTGCAAAATTCATATCTTTTAATTCACTTTTCTAAAAATTAAAATAAAATATGTTTTGGAATCTGTGAAAAATGTGTTATTTCTAATAAAAGTAATTTCATAGTCTGATTTCCATGTTTTTAATGATGGATTTTCAAGGATCTAATTAATTAATATAAAAAGCCCTAAAATTGGTAACTAATTCATATAAACTCCAAATTTAGTAAATAAATTGCTTTCTTAATAATAAAAACCTAATAAGTCGATTGGTCCAGGTTTAGATTCCAAAATATGATGTTTTATACAAAGGTTTAGAATTAGAGTTTCATTACATATATATGAATCTGAAACCCTAATACATGTGAACAATTTGTATTTAGGCAAGGTTGATCTTGGAAAAAACTAGATTGGTGAAGAGTGTTTCTAGGACACATGTTTAAGGTATGATTGAATCCCACATTATTTCTATATTGAGCAATAAATCTATTTCCTCTCTTATGTATGATTGCATCCCACATTATTTCTATATTGATCAATAAATCCATTTCCTCTCTTATGTATGTTTGCATCCCCGATTATTCATATTGAGTGACTCTTCTCTCTTATGTATGTTGTATCCCTATTACTCCATGTTGAGAAATTCACCTATATTATTCTTTCTCTTGGTCATATGCACAATAGCATATACACATTGCTCTTATCTTTTAATATCACGGTTCTTGTGAACTATCTTTTTTGTGATAAGCTTGGATACTCTCTTGACTCTTATCTTGTGCCTTGGTGTATGTTGGACTTTTAATGATGTGTTCCCACTATTATGTGGATGTTTATTTGTGGATATGTGATATCTAGTTTCCACTTGCATGTGGATGTATGTATTTTCCATTGTGTGATGGTAACATTATATAATCTGACTATACTTTTTACTTGCCTCTACATTTTACATGCTATGTGATTCAATAGAACTAGAGTAGTGTAATTGCATTGGTTTTTGGGTGTGTGCCCCTATTTTTGGGATGTAGGTGGTGTTGCCCCATACCCAAGTTTCAAGGATGTGAAGCCTTGTCTGAACTTTTATATATTTGGAGTTTGGCAGTGTGTCATTCTCTATCAGGTTTCAAGGATGTGAAGCCTTGGTCGCCCTTGTCTTTATATTGTTCTAGGGCTATATTTGTCTCACATGCATGCAAGATGATAATGATGATGATGGGTTATGTGCCCAAATTCTTGATATGTGCTTATGTGGCACAACTTTATTGTTTTGTTTATGACAAATATCCTCTTTTATATTGTGATGGTGATTCTTTTCCTTTTTTGCCTTTTTGGGTAGTCCTTGTCTTTTCTAAGGGAAGCCTTTTGTATTTGTTATCCTTTATTCCATATATTGTTCAATTTCTTATTTAGTATGCACATACCAGCCTTTGTTGATGTCTTCTATTTTTCTCTTCTTGTTGGGGTATGCTTCCAACCCCAGGTGAAGAACTTGGAGGGCATGGCATAAAGATATGGACCTAGCTTAATGAGTTAAAGCCTGGAGATAAAGTTGATATGGTTTAGACTTCCCTCTATCTTAGGTCCTCATGTCTATTCATACATGTAAACCCTATGTGGGAGATTAATATATACTTTTGTAATCTTGTTTAGAAATTAAATATAGTCAATGTTTTTTCCGTTGCTACACTTTGGTTGTTTTCTATACCATAAATAAGATTTGAACATTTTACACCCACTCCAACATATCTTTTATGTGTGTTTGAACTGGAGGTTCTATTGTTCAAATTTTTATTAGGAGTGGTTCCCCTCTGGGATCGCACTCCTTACAGCTGAGGCCCATTGTAGATGGGGTCTCACTCGAGATATAGGCTAAGGAACCCGAGCATGCTTCTAAGCCTTGTACAATGGGATTGTAGCTTGCTGTGATTCTTCCACATATTGGGGTACACCTCATATGGGTTTAGGACATAATTTAATGAATGTGGGATCAATCAAGTGTGTGCATCTATTGATTCATTACTTGGAATTTTATAGAGAAACTTACTATTTGTATGTTTTTTAATTACCAATTTTCTTTGTGGTTAATCAAGAATGTTCAAAGATCAATTTATCTTTGTAGTCATTTAGAGTAACATGCAATAAGTATCTTTGTAAGTGATTAATTCCTCTATAGTTCATTTCTGTTCTACTTTATATTCACTTTCTCAATAATATATCTTTGACTATTAAAGTGATTTATACTATTTGTATGAAGTACTCATTCACTGAACGAGTAGGCTCACTTCTATACTCCAATTGTTTTAGGGAAACCAAGTGGATGGAATAAAGTCAATGCCAAAGTAGATCTGGAAGCCAAGGTTTGGATTGGTCACGTTATGTAGGGTCATGTCATTCTAGGTCCTTGTAGAGTAGTGAGAGAGTTGTTAATTATGTTGTGTAACTTTGATTCCTTAATAATAGAGTAAGTATATGCTTATCATGTAGTATGTATATGGAAGTGTTAGAAACAGAATGAATGTCTGAATGTGTATCTTTAATGTTGAGATCAGATTAGAGTAATCAAGATTTAATTCCCTTGTAAAGTTTGTTTATGTGATTGAATGCGAGAAAACAAAGAGTTTGAAATAAAAGAAAAAGTTGGGAGTGAACTTTGTATTAAGTACAATCCTCAAACTTAGGCCATAATATAATGATTAGAGGTAATCATGGGATGTCGGTGTAATAGCTTGGGATCAGAGCTTAGGCTGAGTCATTAGAGACCATTAGGATAGAAAGTCAAAGTCATATGTGTGGCAATTAGGAAGTGGTGTTAATAACTCTAGGAGGATGGATCAAGAGAACAGAATCATATAACTAATTGAGGCACTTTGGTCTATTTGAAATCAAGGAAAGATAAGAGAAAACTACATAGGAATCCAAGATAGAAAGAATCAATTATGATGAATGGATCATATAATCAAGTAAAATGATCATATAATCAAGTAAAATGCATTTATGTACTCCAAAACAAAGGGAAAATAGGAGAAAAGATTTCAGTATATAATAAGTACATAGAAGTGAAAAGTCTTCAAAAGAGTTCAAGTAAAGAGAATTAGATGAACATGTAAATCATAAGACTAGGATAAGAAACTCAGATGAAACAAAAGTGAAATGATGGAAATGATGAGTTTTATTAAGGAATGAGGGTTATATGATATAATTAAGAGTATAAAATGTGTACTTCTATTATGAAGTTTTATGCAATCATCCTTACTACCTTTTTATTCAAAGTCTCTATAGAGTAACAACCTAGTCTCCATAAAATGTACTTATTAGGTTCATAGTGATGAAATGGGACTATTTCTCAAAAGAAGAACAAAGGTGCATCTAAACAAAAGAACAAGTCATATGAACATAAATTGTATTCAGAAAGGAAAGCTTGATTGAAAAAGAAACACAGTGGTTGAACCATGCATGATCTATTTGATTTAAAATGAAGGACATATAGTGTGATATGCTTAAGATGAAACTAGTAGGGAGAATATTGATTTTGAATTTCATATAGATAAATGTAAAAGGATGACAAGAAAGTATATATGGTATGGAATATGGAATCATACACAAGAGTAAGAAACATGATCATAAGAGATAAGTAAAAGTTAACAATGACATAGGGAAGAGTATAATACAAGGATATGACAATAGAAAATAAATAAGGGATTGTAACATGAAGGAGTAATATAGATGATAAAAGAAAGACATTGGGAGATGCGAGAAGATGGTAAATAGCCTAGTCTCCTTGACGATGAGCAATTAAACATAGATACAAGAAATGTGTTGAGTGAATACTTGAAGATTGAAATTATAAATCTTAGAATCACCTTCTCCTTTGTATCCTCCCTAATGAGAGTAATGTGGAGATGAAATGGTATGAAAATGGATTCTATGTGATACATCACCACCATGGTAGAAACGTCTATTGAATATAATAATGGTAAAATGTGGAATGATGATGGAACTCCAACATAATAAATTAGGAAAGTAACCTATTAGAAAGAACAAGTAAGAGAAAGGAAAATCTAGTGATAAGATAAGGAAGACTTTAGTAAACATTATGAGATTTAAAGTTTGAATATCAAATTAAGGGAGTAAAGTCACATCACAATAATATCATGTTACTGAAAAGGATCAAACCCTAGAATGTTTAGGGTTGTAGTAGTTCAAGAGATGTCACTAGTGATTTGACCTTGAGCATGAAAATCTCTATAAAATAAAATCTGAAGATCAACAATATGAAAAGAAAATAGTAGTGATAGTAATATAGGGTTTAAGGGTAGCAAATGAGGATGATAAATAAACAAAATGGAAATGACTATTAATGGAGAGTAATAAATAGATTTGAAATGTAAGAAGTGTGATTTGAATAACAAGGAGAAGTGTTACATGAGAAAAGTGTAATCTAAAATAAATCCTTGTAGTGATAGCAAGAATGTTGAATAATCTATTCTTAACTTGAATGTTTCAATGTTAGAGATATTTAATCTATATCCTCAAAATGAGAAGGATAAGTAAAAAGCAGCTAGTAGTAATGAATGAGAAGAAAAATCAGAGAAAACAAATGCCTTTAAGTTATATGTGAATTTGTTTTTAGAAAGTATAATTTGTTGAAGGAATGTCAAGCGATGTAAATTTTTTTATGTATGATTTTAGTTGTACATGTGCAAGAAATATGTTAACTAAAGGGGTTGATAGTTTTAGTCATTCATAACAGTGATCTAGCTTAGTACTGTACAATTGTTGTTGAATTTATTCTTCCAACTCATGAGTATTTTCTATTTGAGTAGCGTAATAGTAAAATTCATAACAACATGGTGAACTCTCTTTTGAAACTCAAAGGTAATACAGAAAAATAGTACATATTGAACCGTATGAATTGAGATAGTTGGATCAGATTATCAATTTTGAGGTAACACCTTAATAGTATGAAAAGATTGAAAATGGTTTTTTCTCTTTCTCTTTCCTATGACTGATTGTGACATAGAAAATTCTTTTGTTGTCATTGAAAAGCCATGTTTTAAATATGTTGTGACTAGAAGAGAAACAAAGGACTCAATGTTGAAAATAATATAGACATATGAAATACAAGAGTATAATGACATAAAAGATTTCATAAGTTTAAATTAAAACTCAAATGTACTTTGCTGTGTATTCATGTTTCTAGGACAAAACGTCTTAAAAGGGGGGAGAATTGTTATGACTGGATCTAAGCTTAATTGGTAAGCTAGGGTTTACTTAAATGATTACATATTTAGTTAGATTTATTATTGCTTCAATATGATTAAGGTTGGTAGTTCAATTATGATGTGTTAAATCTAATTAGAACTCTAAGCTTGCCTACATTTTGCATAACTAGGTTTTGTGAAGTATAAACCTAAGTCGGATCAAAATTAGGGTTTTTGCTCAACATGCATGTGCTAGGACAAAACAAGTGAGGTGAGAAAAGGACAATGAAATTGGGAATTGGAGACTTGATTAGAAAATCTATGGTGTGTAGAAAAGTCATGTATGGTTGACAGTGGCACGGACATTTTGGGCCACATGACCATTTAAGAAAAATTGAAGTGTTGGACAACTTTTGTACTCAAAACTACTAAACCAAGGCATCATGACCATGGTAGGTAGCATGATCATTCTAGGTGGCATGGTTGTGGTCCCTTGCATGGCTTTTTTGGAGGTATGTAGGTCATTTTGCTCTTAGCCATTTTTCTACATACTACTGGATAGTACACTATTTAATTTTAATTATTTATTGGAAGTCAAAATGGTCTAGAATTGTTACTGAATCTCTAAAACTCAATGATTAGCAGCATGCTAATTTTTCTTAATTTTTGGAGAATTTTTACCACTAAAGTAAACGAATTATAGTAACATTTTTATGATAGAAAATTTTACTATAATAAAAGAAAGTATAAGTAGGGTCAATTTGCAATTGACCCAAGCACCTCAATTTCTCTATATAACCATGATGGCATCCAAAGAGATCTCATATTTCTTGATCCATTCCTTATAAATGAAATTATGGAGAGAGATGAGAGCTATGGTTTTGAGAGGAGACAGTGGTGGAGATGTTGACATAGGGTTTCACTATCTGAGATATGATGTAATCAAGTAAGTTTAGCTTCTTTGCATAGCCTTTCATGGTAAATCCTTTCTCACATGTCAAGATTCCGCTCCTCCTATGATTTGATTCGAAATGATATCAAATCTTCCCCTTATCACTCTTTCTCCATAAATCTCCATTCCTAGGGTTTCAGAGTTGAAAGAAAGAAGAAATCTTTGATTTGCTAGGGTTTTGACATGGATTTGAGAATTTAAGAGATGGGGTGCATTTTTAAGGTGTTTTCAAACCTTAGGGTGAGTGGTTATTTCCTTTAAGCAGAAGATTGCATAAAATTGCATTAAATCCACATTAATATGTAGTTCCTTTGTATTTGACTATAAACCCTAAACTGCCTTTCAATTCTAGCTTTTGAAAAATAGTACACAATTTATTATCTCTCTATTGTGATGAATTTTCGATGATAATATCATGTTATATATGTCTACAAATTAACTAAAAGAGAATTTCTAATGTTATTACAGATGATATAAGAATATAGCAAAATATAGAGTTTTTGACTATATCTGAAATCTATTGTATAACTAAATAAAGAAGTTTTCCTATTTGAATCTATTTGTTTGAGAATGATTGTTTTATCTGAATGCATAATATATATGTATCAAATATTATCTTGGATTCCATTTGATGTTATCAGTGTTTGCTTATTATATCTAGATGATTGGAAAGTTGAATGTTTGTGAATAAACCATGAAATTCAATAAATTTGATTATTTTATAATTATAAGTTCATTTATTCAAGGTTATTCTTGATGCATGATATTTCAGTGATGGGAATTAAAACCTTAGTTCAATTTATTCTAGGTTTTTTTGGAAATAGGTAAATGTATATTGCCAAAAAAGTAGTATAACATAGCTATATTGTACACATCAAACTACAAAAAGTATACACATGAAAACTCTACAAAAAGCCCTAGTGTATTCAAGTTATATGACTGAGTCCTCTATCAAGGTCTTTTTTAGCCTTCAAGATAGTTCCAATATCTCTAGCCACTAAGTGGAAAATATCTTTGTCCTGCGTTCTACCATGAGTCACACTGTTCTTGATCTTCCAAACATTAAATCAAATGTCTGCAAGGCATTACCCGCCAAAAGCCAACTCCTTTTGATTGGTGCATCTGCCTTTAATTTCTTCCATCATTTCACTCAAACTATTTTAGGTAAACTTCCCCCAGCTATTCTTGAGCCACACCAACTCCCAAACATACTTGACCTTAAGACATTCATGGAACATATGTTCATGATTCTCATACTCCTCACAAAATGGGCATTGGGGGTTGACTTTGATGCCCCATCTTAGAAGTTTGTCCTTGGTTAGGTGCTTTCCCAAGTATGGACTTGTAGTAGGTCGTGCTCCACTTGGTAACGTAGCCTCTGCCCCATAAAAGATCAAACTAGGATACATGATGACCTGTACCTATGTGGATCCATGGTTTCTGATGCCTAACAAGCCTGAAGAAACTGTCTCCATCCATAGAGTATTGGTGCCTGACTTGCTGCCAAGTCATACATAGAGCATCCCAAACCCTAGAGGAAGAAGCCTGAGGATGGGGGTGGTTTCATATCTACATCTCATCCATTTAACCCAAACACCCTCCTTCTGCGTAAGGAACCTATGTAGCCTACCCATGTTACCTATGTTTATGATGTCTTCGACCTTATTGATGTTCAGGATGCCTTCTTATTAGCTCCTGGGAATAGTCCCCAAGGAAATACCATGCACTTTTCCACCCCAAATGAAGCTAGTCATCAACCTAGTTATGATAGTGATGGTTGGGTTTTAAAGGATACACATCTCACTCCTAAACGTAATCATGCTTTGCATCATCAATCTCGTTAGCATCAGCCTGTCCTCCATGGACACCTGGATGCCTTTCCAACTCAATATTTTGTGCCTAACCCTATCTAGACACATCTCGAAATTTGTAATGCTTCCCCAACCCCCTGCAATAGGAACCCACAAATACCTAGTAGGGAGGAAGCCTCTCTACAGTCTAGCCGTGACCTTGAGCCTTCCACTCTAGCTATTATAACATTTGGAGAGGTACATGTGGGAGCTAATGTCATTGATGTACAGTCCCGTAGACTTATTGAAGTGCTCCTGCATCCTTTTAAACTCCATCAACATGTTTGTGTGCCCTGTAGAGAAGACCATCACATCGTCGGTGAAGATAAGATGGGTCTTGACCTTAGTGCCATGGATCTTGAACAGTTTGATGATGTACCTTTACTCAGCGTCCCTGATCATAGAGGTCAGGCCTTGCATAACCAGGGTGAAAAGGAGGGGATAAAGGGGTTCTCCTTGGCGGAGGCCATTACTCACCCTGAACATACCAACAAGGCCTCCATTCAGCAGGGCAGAGAGAGACGCAGTGGTAACACGCTACTTGATCATATTCACCCTCTTGCAAGAAAGACCCAAGGTGATCATAATTTCCCACATTGTGTCCCACCGAAGATGATCATAGGCCTTTGTCAAATCAATCTTGATGCATGCCTTCACATTAGAATTTTTAATATTGAAGCCTGTGAGAAATTCGATCACCAGTAGGGCACAATCTACAATATTTGGCCCTTGATGAAGGCACATTGTTCCTCGAACACAATCTGGGGTAGCCAAGTCTTAATCCAGTCAGCAAGCAGCTTGGCCCAAACTTTTTACAGAGTCGAGAAGTAAGAAATTTGTCTATAGTCATTGAAGGTTCTGACATCCTTCTTTGTTGGAATTAACTTAATAAAGGTGTGATTTTCCGCACGAACCATGTTTCCACCATTTAACAACCATCTAATCACCTTTATGATGTCATGCTAGATGTAGTACCACATGAATTGAAAGAATTTACTATTAAATCCATCAGACCCACGCACCTTAAATGGATATATGAAAAAGACTACTATTTTTATTTCCTCTTCATCCACTTCTTTGCATGGATCATCATTCATATCAATAGTGACTTTGGGCATAGGGTAGATGGCACCATCAATACTCCTCCTAGTGTCTTTATGATGATTTTACAATCTTTCAAAGAAGTTGACAATATGCATAGCTATATCATCCCTACTTTCAACCACCTACCCCTCATTGTGAATGAGATGGTGTACAGTTTCCTTTATCTCCTTCATACGAACAACATCATCATATTTTATAATGTTCAAATCTCCATCCTTCAACCACTTAATTCTACTTATTTTCCACATGAAGACTTCTTTAGCTTTCAAAATTTTAGTTAATTTATCATCTTCTTTGAGCCATTCTTGAACTATTTCGTCATCATCCGGTTGTTCTCTTAACTTGGTAGCCGCTTCTTTATATTGATTCCTAGAAAGTAGGATCATGTTCTTTAGATTGGCCACTTCTTTGGACCATTTTCTTATCATATTCTTTGCATTCTGTAGTTTCTTTTTCACAAAAAACATTGGGTTGCTTGTTATCTCAATGTCCCACGCCTCATGCACAACCTTCTTGAAACCACTCCATTCACACCACCAGTTGTAGAATCTGAAAGGTCTAATCACTGTTGGTTTAGGAACAAGGTCTATTTTCATCCATCTATGGTCACTTAGTGGGTCAACACCATGCTTGATAACAACGTTCAGCCAAACCTTCAACCAAGCTTCACTAACGAGACCCCTATCCAGAGTACTCGAGATCCGCCTTCCTCTCCCTTGTTTGTTAGACCATGAAGTACCACCACCAGTGGTGTTCAACTCCATTGACATGTTGCATCCATAGTGTTATTGAATGTTTCCATCACCCAATCAGGGACTAGTAAGCCACCATGTTTTTCTCTGGCCCTCCTAATGTTATTGAAATCACCCAAAGTCAACCAGGGAAATTCATTATGAGATGTGTTCTTTAGATTATCCCATAGACTCACCCTATCACCTTCTAGGTTCTCACCATAGACCCTTGAAGTGATAAATGACATGCATCCCCTATTACAATAGCTAATGGTGATCACTTGATCTGAAACACTGATCGGGTCCACATCCCAAACCTCAGGGTTCCAACCTACAACTATACGAGCACCATCCCGACATTCAATGTTAGAAAGGGATGACCAACCAATAGGGAACAAAGTATTAACTCGCTCAACAACTATCCTTCATATTCTTGTTTGGAAGAAGAAAACTAGAGTGACCTGCTCCTCCACCACTATCGCTCGTAGCCTTCTTTGCTTCTTGAATAATGAGTCTCCACACACATTCCATGTAAGGATGGACATATTAACTTGGTTTGGATCTACTCCCCTCCCTGGAGCCTCTCTTATTCTTCGTCTTCTTGTTCTTGCTTTGAGTGTTCCTTGGGCTTTTGCTCCTTGTATGAACCTCGACCTCAGTGATGTCTTCGTCACCAATTTTCTCTAGTGCCATAAAGGGATTACCAACATTGTCACTGCCGACTATCATAGTAACATCCTCATCAGGGGGCATCCACCTGCTCATTATTGTAAATGTCACATCTCTCAGCTTCTAGCATATCAACAAACACCTCACCTTCCTCCATTTGGCTCGAACCTAGACCAGTTGAAGTGTTTGTCTTAGCATTCACATCCTCAACATTAGTATTGATGGCTTAATCACCCCGTCAGGTACCTTTTCCTTCCCTTTCCTCTGTAGGTTAGGGGGTCTCAACTTTCCTGATCTCCTCGGTCTGCCCCTCGATAGATCAAGAACAATGGAAGGAGAAAGATTGGGCCCCCTTATCTCCCCTGGGCATTGAACGGATTCATGCTCAAAGACCAAGCAGTTAGTGCATCGATCGGGGACTGGTTCATATCTCACCCTGACCTCCCATTCTTCACTATTAGGAAGCTCCACCATGACTTAAGCAGGAGGATCCACCTCCATTAAGATGTTGACACAAAATTTGATGCAACCTATCATGGTGCCATCAGAGTTCCTATCAATGGCTCTTGGCACTCCAATGGAGTGTGCTATCAAATCAATGTCCCAAGGAGTCAATGTTTTACCACATCCAAAAGGGAAACCCAGAGAGGGGTAGTGGTGAATGCTGCCCTCCTGGTGTTGGATTCTTAGGTCCATTTGCAAACCAACACCAACTAGTCACTAAAGAAGCAGGGCCCCTGCAACATCGCTTTGTTGAGGTATGATTCTGAGGAGAATCATGCTAGGTACAAGCGTTCATCCAAGGTGAGAGATCCATTTCACCTTAGGGTCTCCAGTTCTGAATCATCCATCCGCACAATTGAATCTGGTGGCACTTCTTACCGAGTATCTGGACTATAACATAGTGTATGTGATAATCCTCAATCTCATCCAGAATTGAGTCTGTCATTCTAGTCAATGTCCTTTGGTCCCCTTCCCCCCTGAAAGGGGTCTTTGATTCGGAAGTGACTACACCACTGATTGAGAGAGGCGGACAAGCAACCGCATGCACCCAGTTCCCCACCACCGTGACATCCACATCAGGGGGAACCAGTCCTTGCATCCTATACCCAAGGAAGAAGTAGGAGGAGGAGGGCGGTCACCCTCGGATACCATGGATCACCGACCCTAGAGAGAGGTTAGAGTGGGAGGGTAGAGAGAGGGGATTTATTCTAGGGTTTCATGTATACATTGGTTGTATATGAATTGTTGAAAACAATCTTTTATTAGTGAAAGATTATGATGCATAAAGACATAATGTGGGATGTGTGTTATGTGAATGAGCTGAATGAAACCCTAAGATAGGGTATTTAGTAAATCAAGTGTTTTCAATTCAATAGTCTTCAAAGAGATAAGCGGTGATAGACCGTTGCTCAATTTACGATACAAATTATTAGTAATTTATGAAAAGGACTATTTATGAGGTTTAATTAAGAAATGTTTATGTGATGATTGAATTGTGAATATAAGAGTAAATTAGACATTTCGATGCCATAAACACTGTAGAATACTTCACAAGAGGCATGCAATGTGAGGTGGAAATGGATCACCAAATGGAGGTCCCATGTAGGTTGAGGTAAGATGAAGCAGATCATTATGGGTGCAGGGGTCTAGGCCAGTAAGGGTGGACTCCTTAAATGGTTGGTATCTAATACCAATAGGAGATGGTAGTGGTACCTGAGATATGAGTTGTGGCGATCAGTGGACATCTTCAATGTATCCATAGCACACAATAAGCCTGAGGGCTTTGACTCACTACCTGAGTAACCAGGTTGACATGTGAAGTTTGAGATATTCAGTCGCTCCCATTAGCTGCCGAGAGGTAGATGTGCTAAGGCCCATTGCAAACGGGGGTCTTACTTGAGACATACACTAAGGAACATGGACATGATTCCAAACCTATTACAGTGGGATCATATCTTGCTATGATTCTTCCACATGTTGTAGAACACCTCATGTGGGTTCAGGGCATAATAAAATGAATGTGAGATCAATCAAGTGTGTGCAACAATTGATTTGTTCCTCAAAATTTTATAGAGTAACTTGCTATTTTTATGTTTCTGACTTATCAATTTTCTTTGTGGTTGATCAAGTATGTTCAGAGATCAATTTACTCTTTGTAGTCATTTAGAGTATCCTGCAATAAGTATGTTTGTGAATGATTGGTTCCTCTATAGTTCATTTTTGTTCTACTTTATATTCATTTGCCCAATCATATATCTTTGATTGTTAAATTTCTTTATACTATTTCTATGAAGTACTCATTCACTGAGTGAGTAGGCTCATCCCTCTACTCACAAATTTTTATGGGAAACCAAGTGGATTGAAGAACGTCAATGCCAAAGTAGATCTACTACATGAGTCAAGTTTGTCGGTCCATGTCACTCTAGTCCTTCTAGACTAGAAAGAGAGTTATTAATTATGTTGTGTAACTTTGATTCCTTAATAACAGAGTAAGTATTTGATTATGACGTCGCATGTACATGGCAATGTAAGAAACATAATGAATGTTTGAATGTGTATCTTTAATGTTGAGATCAGATTAGAGTAATCAAGGTTTAATTCCCTTGTAAAGTTTGTTAATGAGATTGAATGCGAGAAAAAAAAGAGTTTGAAATAAAAGAAAAAGTTGGGAGTGAACTTTGTATTAAGTATAATCCTCAAACTTATGCCCTAGTAGTCATGGGATGTGGTTGTAACATCATAGCTGCTATTGAAGAACCCCCTCATGGCTTGGAGGCTTGGAGCTTTGGCATATAGGTGTAGTGGATTGTAGAGGCAATTGTTTTAAGCTATTGCAATGATCCACCCTCTCTCTTTATCGTTGGGTTGACAACCACCACTCAGTTGTGTCCTAGACAACATACATGTCCCAATGTTATTCTTCTTCCTCCCATCTCAAGCTGCTCATCACTATACTCAACCATGTGAGATAGCAGTGCAATGATGATCCAAAAGTCCCTTGATTCATCTTCGTAATGGGTTCAGAAGGATTGTTGATTCCATAGATTAGAGAAGGGATAAATCATCAATCCATATATATAGAAAATATAGATAGATCAAGGTTTACTATGCTATCAAGAAACCCAGAACCCACTTTCCTGATGTAGTTCTTCTCACTATTGTCTAGTAAGATTTTTTCTCTGGCAGTCATTAATGCCTTAAAACTACAATTGCAGACTCCAACCTATGTGCGGCAAAAGTTATTTTACATCCTTGAAGCATCCCAATGATCACATCTAGTTCAATTCTAGGAGGTTGATTATACATTTAGACTTGTCATCACTAGTGTCCAAGACAACGATAATCGATGGGGACAAGTTTGTTAACTGAAATCATAGGTGAGTCATCTTGTTCATATATTACATATTTTCATATCTATATGTTAAGGAAAATGATCTTCTTAACTTATGATAATACTCATGAATATTTAATCATTGTATATATAATTAATATACACAATGTAGCATAAACCCACTTATGTAAATTCATATTATGGTCATAAACTTAGTTAGTACTAATATGGTCTCATACATGTGTGTGTCTTGATAAGTTGTTAAGAGGTGACTTAAAAGTTTCAGTAATGACTAATAAGAAAACTAAACCTAATAATTTTATTCTTTTCACAATTTATGGAAAACACTAGATACCCATATATGTTTATATATATGGTGGTGACCAGAGATGCAGTTTGACTTAGGAAATACATCTAATTAGGTTGATCTGTGTGGAATGAATTTTGAACACAAGGGAAACAATATTGTTAAGAATTTTTCTCTATAATCCTAACTATAGATGACATGTTGATATAGACTATACTAGATTCATCCATTAAATGCATACTTTTATTTAGGGTAAATGGAAGAAGTAGATAATGCATGGTATACACACTAATATACATGCTAAATATGTTATTAGGATGTTATGGAATCAAGTGATTATAGAGAGAGAGAATAACATTTTAATACCTAATTGGAAGAATATATATTATTACCAACACACATATGTAATATATAAATAGCTAAACTTATGTGATTAAGATGGATCTTGGAACTAAAATCATCATCCAATAATCATCAGTCCACTCATTAAGGATAAAAACTCAAACATGCCATTAAGTGACAAGGATGAGGATAAGAACAATATGTATAACTATACAAAGAATGTATACACACGTTCACTTGTTTTTGATAATGTATGTGATGTATCTCTAGGATATTAACATGATTTGGGGGACCATTATATACCCGTGCATAAATTCTTTATCTTGAAGATTGGGTATGCACATCTTCCATATTTGTGTTGAATTACAATCATGACTGATAAAATATTTCCCATATGATGCATGTCTTGAATAATCCCCATATAGTTTGATATCCTTTTGAGAATTCTATTTCTTTTATAATTATTTTCCAAAATTAATATTCCATCTAACTAATTGTGTAAATTATTTGGATGATCTTGTTCTCTCTACCTGAACTAAACGATGTTGATTAAACATATTTCTTTCCTCGACATTTTGTGTATGTACAGTAGATTAAACTTATTTAGAGTAGAAATACCTCTATACCACCATTATATTTGGGTGTGGCTTTCAATCCTGAGTGTGTTTTTCTAATATATATATATATATATATATATATATATATATATATATATATATATATATATATATATATATATATATATATATATATAAATTGGGTTTTCCTTCACACGTAGGGTGCACCTTTTCACCCGTGTTAGGATTGATAATTTATGGGTCTCATCCTGCTTAAATAAAGTAAGTCTAATTTATTGACATGCACTTATTATGATTTATTGTTGTGGTGTAATTATATGGAAAGAACTCATTATAGTATTCATTTACTTGTTAATAAATTTCTTATCTACTTGACATGTTTAATCTCTTGAAACTACTCTCTTTTGGACTTCCCTATATTGAAATCTCTTTAATTGATCATTCTTCGCTTTATATAATGATCAATTATTTTTACTCTACACATACTCAATTTTATGATGACTTACCTTTTCTTTGACCTTTCTCCTTCTGGTGTTTCCTTCAACCCACCCAGGAGTAGGTAGGCTAGAGGAGGATGACTCATGGTGGACTAGAACTAAAAGCTTAGTTTTGGAGGATAGCTTGGGATGGCCAAGTTTCCCATTGCCACCGGTCCTTGTAGAATAGCTTTCTTTTATACTTTTTACCTTATGTATGTCACCTTGATGGGTGAAGAACAATGTAAATGTATTCTTTTGTGATAATTGTAATAGTTGAGATTTCTTCCACAACTATGTAACCTTTTTTTTGGAATATAATATTATTTGAGAAATGAAAATTTACCAACTTCCTACATACTTTTGAAATATTTGGTTTGAGAAGGTTTATTCTTAAAATTTAGTAAGGAATGGATCCCCTCTTGGGGCACACTCTTTAAAATCATAACGGTATTTTTATATTGACAACTTCCATTTTATCTTCTTTTGTTGGGTATTCTTCCAAACTCTTAGGTGGAGGATATGGAGGGCTTGACATAACGACCTAAGCTTAAAACCTGACTCATGGGAGATATACTTGAAAATAGATTAGACATCCCTCTACATAGTGACAAAGTTTATTCTTTCATGTAAACCCTTAGTGAAATCTTATTATTTTAATGTTGTAAATTGGATATACTCATGGTATTTATTCAGTTGTTATTCTTGTATACCATTCTTTTGAAAAATGACAAAATACACCTATTCCAGCATACTCGTTAGTGTGCATGGATTAGATGGATTTATTCGTCAATTGAGTAAGGAGTTGATTCCCTCATGAATCCCACTCCTTATAATAGAACTGCCCCAATTCTATAGATCTATTTGTTCAAACTTTATGTTCAGTAAACCATAATTCGGCAAACAATATGGCTAATACTTAACTAGGCATATCATATTAAATAGTTTGGCCATACAACATTGTAAATCAAACAATCGTGCATACCACATTGACAGTCATAGGGCATAACACATTGATAATCGTAAACATAAAAATATGCACAACCATTTAGAAAATGCTAGATATTTCTATTCATAGGTCTCATTAGTAATCATGTAGAATGAAGAATGAGATGTGCTGATTTATGATCACACTATGGAGTATATTCGAACAGAAATTGATTCATTTTCAAATCCTAAAATACTAGCAAAAAATGTGTGCTAACCATTTAAGTCATGAACATTGTAATGACCCCGCCTTCCAGTAACCCCCAATTAAGGGAGACCAGGAGGTCAGAGCCGTAATTCCAATTTCCGGATCAAGGTTCGACAAATAAACATTAATAATTATCAAACTTTACCAGACTATATGAAAAATCTATAATAAATAAAATTTTGCATACCTTTGCAAAATTAGATTTCTACACTTTTATTCACATATGAGTTCTACTCTAACTAATCCTCCTTGAACTTTAATTCACGTATTCACAATGTGACAATTTACTGTTTGTCCTTTTGGGGTTTGTACCTAAAATGCCGACAAACAAATATGCGGTCAACATAAAGCTGGTATGTGGGGGATTACAAAATTTGTCCAACTATGATAGCAATGTAATCAACCAATTATCATTTAACATCCAAGATTACATTTTAAGCATTACTACTCAATCCTTACCTATCCCCTATCTCTGTGTTGTCCCTATAGTGGACATGGATACTACCTCTCTCATATGGTACATCCTTAACCCCCATGGTCGTACCTTACAGGTAGCCAATACTTAGGTTATGGAGTCGCATGGCCCTACCCAAAGGTAGCCCAATCCCTGACTCATGGTGACTTGATTGTCCTACCCCATTGGTAGCCATGTACTAAGTCATTCAATGACCTGATGGACCTACCCCATAGGTAGCCATGTACTAGGTCAATCTATCAAGCTACAAAGGGGACTAGGATCTGAGTTAGTAGGCACATATCTTAGGTGATAGTCATATCCACAATATAGTTTACATGAATTAAAATCATCCAACAGTTTAATTCAAGTCACGATGGAAACATCGATAAAATCCTCGAAAAAATAATTTGGAATAGTCATAAGCATAACCACATACCTGTAATGGTAGTTTTGGTGAAAGAATCAGTTAAGCAGGAAAACCCAACCAAGCAAGCAAAGAAGAACAGAAATCTTGAAATAAACATATAGACTTCCTTTTATCAATATTTATCCAAACTCATCTAATTTCTTAAGATTTCTATTCCAATTTTACTGTTTCCTTAAAAATTAGGATTTTATCTCCACTTTTAACATTATGAACCCTAGTTCATCAAAACTACCTAAAACCTTTGAATTTCTCATTTTAATATTCCTAACAGACTTAGGATCATTATTTAGCAACCCTTTTCCATAATTCAAAATCAACAAGGTTTTTCTCTTCTTTTACCCTAAATTAGGATTTCCATATATATATTATTCTTCATATATAGGTTAAAACCCTAAATTAGTCAACTTTGCATTCAAAACGGATGAAAACCCTATTTTAATATGCAATAGGTTAATACTTCTCAAATCAACCTATTAATCCACAAATATTCACCTTTTATATACAATTAGGGTTTCGAAATCCCTTTTAATACATTTTTTCACCAAATTAAGGTACTTTTGCAAAACAAGATAGAACTAGACTCTCAAAATATTTTTATCATGTTCCTCGTATTTTTCTATGCAACTTTCAAGTATAAAGTTTCCTCATTGAAGATTCCTAGCGATCTCTATTAATTTTGCAAAGAAAAGCAATTTTTTTTGTAATTTTGATCAGAGAAAGATAGTGACCAAAATTTGCCAGTCGTTTGATTGATGCACCGATGGTCCACCTTTAGATCTGATGCTCCACATCACTCGTCTCCACTAACTTAGTTGTGCGCCCCGCTACTCATTGTCGATCGTTGGATCTCACTCGAGTCCACAATCGACTCTGATCCGAGGGCTACTGCTCCTCGTCTTCCTCCTTCTTTTCTTCAAACCACATGGCAATGCCGCGGCTGGATCTCGTCAGAGCGAGAGCAATAGAGTGAAAGAGAGGGTGTTGGAGCTTGGGGAGTAGCCGTCCAAAGTTGTGATGGTGAGAGGAATCAAGAGGGGTCCTTTATCTAGGACTAGGGGGGGTCTTTCTAGGGTTTCTTAACCCCGCCATCAACTGATCCTCATCCCCATTGGGCATTTTGTGGAGATAGTTCCACACATAAACCAGGGTTGTGAGGGTTCAGAATCCCCTCCCGGACTCATTGAAGTTATTTCCATGTTCACACATCCATTGAAACGAGAGAAAATCGAAGGGAAAGTTTCCCCTGTAACCGGCTACAGTCCAAGTTCTATTGGAAATCGAAGATGTACGGCACCTGTTGGATCAAGATCCAACGGCCGACGCCCCACGCGTTTAACCCAAAGGAAAATATTTTTCCTAAAATTCAAGATAATTCACATTATTGAGGATAACGTGAAAAAGCAATAACTCCCAAATCTTAACTCCTTTTTAATTCAAAATTTACGGGAAACTTATTCATACTTTTATCTCTCATCATGAAAAAATTGAAGTCATTATCTAAAGAAAACGAGCCCTTTTCTTCAGTTTCAAGTTATCACTTATTTATTCATATTTCCACATATTTTCTATTTCCTTTGCCATTATATTATTATCCTGAGTTCCTTGAACCTCAAGGAACCTTAATATCTTGAAATTTCATTTTGGAAAATATTCCTTAGCCTTTTATTCATCTTTTATCTATTTTCTTGTTTATTCCTTTATCCAATTGAATTCCTTTTTCATTTTCTTTTTCTTTTTCCCTCAATTGGGCTCAATAGCCAGTAAGGCCCATTAATAAAACATACAAGGCTATCATCCATGAAATTCATTTAAATCAAACCATTAAATCAACCATTGATTTCATTTATATTTTAAAAGGAGATTTAAAAATTTCATTAAATTCTTTAGAAAAATGGGGTTATAACATCCTCCCCTCCTTATAGGAATTTTGCCCTCAAAATTCATCAAGCAAACAAACAATTCAGGATAAGACTTTTACATGTCCATCATTAGCTCCTATGTGGCTTTCCCATAACCATGGCGCTTCCAGAGAACCTTTATCATCACATAATATTTTCTCTGAGTTCTTTCACCCTGGCATCTATAAACCTTATAGGTGACTCAGGTCATTTCATCCTCCCTTGGGGCTCACTAGGTTCATTGCTCAGCACATGGCCCAAGTACCTCGCATAGTGCTCTAAATTGGATACATGGAACTCATCACACATCACTTTATCCTAAGGGGTAAGGTCAAACATAACCTTCTCCACCAATCCATCCCATGTGAACCTAGTATCGGGGACTCATCTCTCTTAGCTATAACTTAGAGGGGTCGGATTTTCATGTCACATATTCCCTCCACAGTGAACTGCATGTCACTCTACTTTGCATCAGCTTATGACTCATGTCATCCCTGGGCTCCTTTCAGCCATTGCACGATCAAAGTGACTTCATCTGCACACACTGTGGTCATTTTATGACCTTCGTGAGGTCCATTCACCAACATCATCTTAATGAAGTGGAGACCGACACAACCTCCTTTACATCACAACGCTGGCTATGGTGGTTATCATCCCATCTTAAATATGACAAGAATTTTCTCCATGTATCACCTAAATGAGCACACATTCTCATATCAGACCCTCTAGTCTGGATCATACTAACCATTAGTTAGGGGTGGTAAACTATACTAACATAGAGTTCTTCATGTATCTAATTCCACCTTATGGAAGTGAATCTCAAGAACTTTTGAACTCGCATTATGATGTAGTTGAACCATCTCTCTCATATGTACTTCAACCAGATATGTCCCTTGACAGTACTCTTTCTTTCTCATGTCATCTAGGTAAGGAGATCTACCGTAACCCAAATTGTATCTCGACCTTCCTTGGTCTAGGGGAGACTTACAACATCCATAGTGATGAACTCCCATTCCCTCTTGGGAACTCTTTATACTTTATATCAATGCACTGGGTTACTGGTGTTTATCCTTCATCTCCTGGCTTGCATGGTGACAAGCCACATGCAACTTCATCTTAGGCATCCAAGTACTGCTGTCACTTATTACCTTTGTAGTACCATAGTGTATGGTAATTTTAACATCATGATCTCTTGTATGTCGTGATTCCTCAAGATTGATTCCTCAAAGACCACTCTAATCAAGGTTTCATCACCTTCTTTTCCAAAGAAGTGCATCTGAGGTTCTACAACCATCCTTTTGTCGCATCAAGGCCTAGGCTGGCTAACCCAACAACCACTAGCTTATTTGACAGATCTCGTTACATCTGAGTGTTAGCCAAACTTACCTCTGTTTCAAACTTAGGGTTAGCCTAACCACCTCGTCTAGCTTAAACTAGGCAGTTGCATCTCAAACAGAGCATCCATTACCACTTCACATGCTTAGGTATTAGGTAATTGTGAAGACATACACCTCCACATATTCCACTTATCATCTCAGCTCTAAGTCTATCGTCATCAAGAAAACTCTGAACTCATCCTCTTGGTTTTCGAACTCATCCTTGTAAAACTCATATCTCATGATAAAAACATCCTCATAAGATGACTACCTTATTACTCTTAGTGTTTGCAAAACATCCATGTATCATTCACTCCACTAGAGTACGTTATCATCTCTGTCCTCATACCTCATAGCAACGGTCCAAATCATATCATCTTTTATCCTTGGTGTATGGCATGCGTATTGTCCTATCTCTCACTCTCATAACAAGAGGAAAGAAGCATTTGGTGGCTGACCAAACACAGAGTTCTTCCTATTCCTAGGGTAGAGATGGTACATCCTACATTGCTAGTACACCTTCAAATCTAAGTTGAAACGTGCAACTTGTGTCACTATCATCTCGATATCAAAGTTACTTCCATGGAAAACTGGTCTCGAACCTATTGGGGTTCACACCCATCCCTTGGTCATCTCCTCTAGGTCTATATAGTGCCGACACTTTTGGGGTCATCCCTTTTCCCTTATGCATCTAGAGAGTACCCTATTCATCTGCCCTTTGGGTCCCATGAGTTCCTGAAGGTGATCAATCTCCTAACCCATGGCCCTTAGACAATGATAGTTGTTACCTCCCGACCCTATGGTCATGTGCAACTAGGGGATTAGGAAACTCCTACTTCCATCGATCTTATCCCTACCTGACCCTAGGATAGACTTAGGATTATATTATAGTACATGTCCAACTTAGAACCTTACCCAAGCCTTCATCATCTCTCTCTGCATTCATGGGCTGACTTTCATCCTTTCATTGGGGTCATGGAAACCTGCCTACCTTGGTCAGGCCCCATAACGGTTACCTCTATGGTAACACATCCACATGCACATAGAGATGGTTATCTATGGGTCTACAGGTTCATTCTCATACCATGTACTTTTCACTTCTAAAGATCATATGAGACCTTTTTAGGTTACTTTTAAACCAACAGAAACTGGTGTACACCTTACAAAAGGGTCCCTCTCCTAGGATGGGAGGAAACTATCTCTTGACAACAAGGTTACTAACATCCTTATGGTTTATGTCCATATGAGCATGCTTAACCCTAGTAAGCTATTAAGGCACAAGTAGACCACCTACTAAACCATGCTAGGTCATACTTGTTCTCATCCTCAACATTGGATCAAGATCAAAGATTCCTATTGTTGGTATGTATGCCAATCATGGGATTGTTGGTAGGATACATTAGGATTGATTTGATAAAGATCAAAGGCAAACTTCCAATTCTTTCTAGTTCGGTCATATGAGATAATGATAGAACAGATTGAATGTCTAGAGAATGACAATACTCAATGACGTATGCTTTTAGGTTAAGGACCTGAACGATGAGATCATACGGATGTTAAGAGTTTGGACATTCTTATTATGTCCCTAGTTGGATGTCATTGTGGAAGATAGATAGACAACAATGACACACAAGACTAGATTGTGGTGTTAGTTGATGACATAATCTCATTAGTCATGATATGGAGATATCAAACCAAACACATAGGTACTTGTTAGAGAACAAGTTTAGCGGACAGACCCACCGTGAGTTTGACACATGGAACCATGACATGGTAGTCACAGTCAGTTCTCATAATGATGGTGGTGAGTGTGATTCTTTGACCTGAAATCACTACACTCAACACATGTCGTTGGATACACTTTGAGATCATCAAACATAGTCCTGAAACATGGGTTGTTATAAAGATGATGTTTGGGTGGCTTTGACACATGGGGCTTTTGAGGGGTGAGTGATACATATGGGATTTGTCCCTCCTGAGGGAGTTTGATATCCATGGCCACTTGATGAGTAGGATTGAGATAGGCGTGCACACGCATGTGTGAATCAGTATGTGATATTGATGTCATACATATCTCCTCCAATCTACTCTGAGATCAAGAAAGTGAATGAACGTTGATAGGATGACTGTTCCATGCCTTAAGTTCATTCGGGATATCAGTGACAAAGGAATTATACATTCGCTGTAACACCATTCATGGATTGTAGGATTGAAAGTTGTTCTCCAACTTTCTATTTCACTTGGGTAGCACTGATGAGTGACTAGACACCGCTCTTTTCTTGTGAAGTCATAAGTGTTATGGACTTTTACTGCCAACGTGAAATGGACATGCAGGGTCACACACATAGGATTTAATCTGGAAGAGGAGTTTATCCACAAACAATGTTTAGATTGATTACTAAAGGAGTTTAGTAGTTCAATTAAACACTCAATTAATTGATAGCTCAATATCATAGTGTTCAAGGTGTTGGACCGATAGATTGGAGTATCAGATTGATTGAAACTGCGATTGACTGATTTTGCATAGTCTACTGCCCCAACCGATCGACTCATGTGATGAACCGATCAGCTCATGTGATGAATCAATCAGCTCAAGACAGGATAAACTGACCGGTTCAAGAGTTGAACCGATCAACTCAACTGGTCCATCCGAGATCGTTTGGAAAGTGAGAAGACTATTTTGCAAATACAATTTATTTCACTTATACAAATTCTATTTGGACAAGGATTAATATTTGATTAATCGAAGACAAATTTGAAAGTCAATTTGAGTTGGACCAGGACCACGAACCAATCAGCTCAAGAGTTGAAACGATCGGCTCAGGTGTCCAAACAATCGGTTCAGGTGTGAACCGATCGGTTGAGATCATTAAACGACCATTTCAGGGTTGAAACGATTGGTTCAACTGGCGCACGTTGTTTGTTTTGTGGAAAATCTCAAACCCTTCTACTCCTACCTTAATCCTGCATTGCCCGGGGTAGAGAACCATGTCCCATGATCCTCCTATATATAAGGGTAGTGGGGGCTTCTCAGGACAACAACTCAGTGCACCAATTTCTCTGTAAAGTTGTCGTTCTCTCTTGTTTTGGTAATTGAGAGAGTCCGAGCAAGTGCTACCCGATAAGGGAGGTACAATAAGGGAAAGACAACTGCAGAAAGCGACTGGTGGCAGGAGAGTGTGTTGGTGACTAGTACGCCGATAGGAGAGTACGACTCCTTCCGATTCCTTGTGGGACAAGGAGATCGAAGTTCCAGGTGGTCCGTGTGGACTACTTCAGAGGCGGGAGACTTATGCCACCTGGAGGACAGTTGTCAATCTCGACAGTCCCAATGAGACCAAGAGCTGCACTGACACCGTCCAAGACCGGAGGTGAAGACCACGCAAGCCATGGGGTAAGGTCTCTGAGCAAGCCTCGGGACAAGGTACACCTCTAGAAACCATCCTTCCTATTGCATAGATGTTGACACATTTCCTTTGTTCTGGGTTTTGGAGAAGAAAATTTTTGTTTCCGCTTCCTTCTCTGTGTCTCCTAAAACCCAACAGTGGTATCATAGCCACGTCAACTGCTCTATACTTTAGTATTATCGATGTGATCGATTTTGGTTTGTCACCTTTATTTATTGCATACGATGCAAATAAAATTGGCTTATGTATGTCCAATCCTAAATCCACAAATCCCAATGTACATATATGATATGTAATATGAATGCACTCGATACGTGTCACCCTTAAATGAGTTTTGTGGTGGATGTATAGCGTGGTTATGGCCAATAAACCCTATGTGTGTGCTTGGTTGTATGTGGTTGCTTGCATCTCGGTCTGCAAACCGATTCCCTATCTCCTATATTCCTGATGTAACTCGAGATAACTCGAGATTTCTTTCCTACCTTTTCTCCCCCTGAATGTAACTCGGGGTTTCCCAATTCAAATGTAAAATAGGATAGATCTTTTATTTCCTATTGTGTCAAAGAACAGCGGACAACCTGACGACAACTAAGACAATCGGTTCAAGGCATGAACTAATCAGTTGGCGATCTAGATGATCGGTTCGAGGAGTGAGACGATCGGGTGGTGGCCATGAAGAGATGTATGATGACCAGGCAAACCGATCGATTGGAGGATCCAATCAATCGGTAGGTGGCACCCAACTATCCGGCCTGATGGCAAGCCGTTCAATCATGGAGATGAGTTGATCAAACCCAGTAAAGGCAAAGCACATAGTTCATCTTGTACATGTTGCATGTGATGTAGACCTAGATGACCGTGATTCCTCTTGGCTCAAGGAATCACATTAGGATGGCCATAATCATCACTTTTATCATTTCACATGTTTTCTATGGGATATAGCATGTATATGATACATACTATATATTGTGGTGATTGGATATGTATATGTACCTATAAAACCAAATCCCTCATTAAATATTAAAGTTTTAGATGCCTTCCAAATGCGACACACGTGAAAATCTTGATCGGCCAAGTGTGGGCACACCCTAGCGTGGTGCACCGTCTATCTTGTGGAAGCGTGAAGGATGGATATGTGGGTCTACCCTAACAGGGTGCATATTCATCGTGTTGGCTTTGGGTCAAACTTAACAAGGTGACCTAGATAGGATCTAGCACCTTGAGGCATGGAGGTGATCATTGTAAGGAGTTGCATATGACATCTTTCAAGAGTTGCATATGATTCAATTGGCAAAAGTTGCCTACCTGGAAGATCTAAGTTGTGGGTGACAACCCTAGCTGGTCCATGACTTAGAGGATTCAGGATCTTGACCCACTAGGAGATTATACGCTGCAATCTTCCAAATTGATGGTGAGGGCTATCATTTTGAACAAAATAGTGGGAGCAATAATTAATTAAAGTCCTAACTATATCGTCAACCTTTCAAATCAATCAAATAAGTCAAAATTGAGTTTTGGACTAAATTGCATATATTTCCTTTTGTAGTTCAAATGACAATAAACAACAATCACTTCTCTTTGTGATTGGTCCTTGAGAAGGACAAGCTGAATGGGACTAACTTCCACGACTAGTTTAGGACATTGAGAATTGTTCTCACTCAAGAGAGAAAGCTCTATTTCCTGGATACTCCAATTCTAGAGGAATCTGCTCCTACCGCACCAAAGGTAGAAAGGGATGCTTATAAGAAGCATTCTGATGATGTCATTGATGTGAAGTGCTTGATGTTGTGCTCCATGAACCACGAGTTGCAGAGATAACATGAGAACATGGGTGTCATTGAGATGATTCAGCATCTCAAGAACATGTATGAAGATCAAGCATGACAAGAGAGATATGATGTTTCCAGGGCACTGTTCAAGTGCGTCATGACATTAGGAGATCCAATTGGTCCTCACACACTCAAGATGATTGGGTATGTGGAGAACCTAACAAGACTGGGATTTCCCCTGAGCCAAGAGTTGGCTACTGACGTGATACTGCTATTGTTGCCAGAATCTTACAGTCAGTTTGTGATGAACTACAACATGAATGACTTTGACAAGCTATTGACAGAGTTTTTGGGCATGTTGAGGACAGCCGAGACACAAATGAAGAAGGACAAGCCTTTTGATAGTGTTGATATACAAACCAGTAGCACGTCCAAAACCCGTCACAACCTTTTTATACTCCTTCAGCCTAGAGGCATGTCCGACCGAGAAGAGCAAAACGTCATCTGCAAAGATCAGATGTGTCATGACTTTGCAATTCTTGATCTTGAAGCTCTTGATCTTGCCCTGTTGTTCAACAATCTTAATGGCATTAGTAAGTCCCTCCATCATGATGGTGAAGAGCAGGGGCGACAGAGGGTCCCCCTGCCTCAACCCATTGGAAGCCCGGAACACATTATTTTGCATATTGTATGACAATGATAGCAATTAATAAAGTTGGTGTTTCAATCTCAAAGATATAATCTTTATGGAAATGCCTTGTTTATCTTGTGGTACTTAGTATGCATAAGATAAAATGATACCTAAAAGTTATTGATAACTCAAACAATCAAATTAGCATAAATTATGAGAAATTCATTTCTAGTTTACATGTGATGGATAAATCTAGACTCTTTTGGTTAGAGAACTAGTAAGAGACATGAATCTCTTAGACATGATTAATCAATCTTCACTAGTGGTAGTGGCAGAATGATTATCCTATTAGGTATAATACATCTACCTATTGGACTTAATGCTAGTACTTCAAATGGTATTTAGAGAAATACCAATATGAATATCTTGAAGTGTTCAAGAATATCATAGATGAAGTACGAATTTGGTAAAGTGTTAATTCTTGATGAGATCAATGAATGAAATACTTGAACCAAATGTTTGAGATCCTTGTGAGTGATTATGATAATGTATCATAATGAACTCATGATTAAGGCATGGTGATGTCTAAATCAACAAGGAGTCATACTCTAAGGAGTTAGAGGATGATTATCAAATAACTAATTTCTTCTTAAATAAAGAATACCCCACACTAATAAAGGACATTAAGAATCATAAGGAGTTGTGAGTTCTTATATCCTTGATAGATACACCTCGATTATCTATGTGATGAGTTGGTCATATGATTAGTCAACTATCTAGATGAATATGAGGAACCGGATTTTGAGTTATGGTTTATGACCATTACATCCTAAATCACTTCCATGTGAACCACAAGGTATGACCTTGATGGAAGCACCCATTGGGATGAAATCCATAAGTGCGAATGAGTCTTAAGTGTTAAGACACATGGATAACATTTTGAGAAGGATGATGCTTGTTGAATGCAACTTAATGACTAAGAAATTTGGCATATGGATACTAAAACTGCATTCCTATGAGGAAAAAAAAACAAGGATGTGTACATGACACAACCTATAAGGTTTATGAATCCATTAATGCAAATGAAGTTTATAAGTTACAATGGACTAATCAATGTGATTGATTGAGTACAAGCAACTCAGAACTGTGATCTTTACTTTGATAATATGGTCAAAGGGTTTGATTAATATGTCAAAGATAAAGAAGGGATCTGTGAATTAGTGGGAGTGTATTCACATTTCACATGTCGATGTGAAATGGAAATGTTCTAGAATGGAAATCCAAAGTGGAAATTATCTTTAAGGAAGATAGAGGCGTTTCCTATGTGATAGGAATATATATATAGAGAGATAGTTCTCGAAAACCTCTTGACCTGAAAAGAGAGAGCATACATTGGCAATCTACACTGAAGGGTCCAGTGTGCATAGATTCAGTGGGAGAAAACTTGTCCATGTTACATGGAGTTGGTATCCCAAGGCCAAGTGCCCATTTCTTATGAAGAATGGGAACACTAAGAATAGATATGGATCTATCATGTATGTAATCATCCCATTATCTTTCATGTATGGGCATAGCAAGAATAAAACCCATTTATCATCTTGTATGTAGGACATGACAATATGATATGCTCATCCTAATAACTCGTATGTGGGACATGACGAGTGGATGTCTGTCTAGTTCTAGTAAGGGTTACTGGAATACCATGAGAACTTGATAAGTACTTGAGAAGTACTAGTTCTATGGAAATAAGGAAGGGTTCACTGTAAAGAGTTACACTGATGCGAACTTCCGAAAAGGACAGAAAATTAATCGCTATATATATGAGATATATATATATAAAAGTGAATGTTTGTTAATGGAAATGTTCCAATAAAGTTGTTTAAAAGGAAAAGCCGAGTATCCATGTGTTAGAGAACAACAATGGATACTATATGGATCTAGGAGTTCATGAGATGAACTTATAGATATTCCAATCTTTGATGACAAGTAAGGAGTACTTGGTCCTGCAATGTGGCTAAAGGTTAGCAAAGGAATACTAGATCACATATTACGAAAACTCCATATCATACATGTGACGTACAACGAAGAGATGAGAGACATGTAGTTAATACCGACTTTGGCAAGGTGTTGCCATAACTCACTATGTTAGCACTAGAGCATAGTAACATGCGGGACATGTTTAAGATCACTATGAATATGATTCAAGGGTGATTGGCTCACAGTGTAAGTGGGAGTCTGTTGGTATGTATGCCCCGAGAGCCAATCATGGGATGATTTGTGGGATACATTAAGATTGATTTGATAAAGAACAAAGGCAAACTTCCAATTCTTTCTGGTTCAGTCATATGAGATAATGATAGAACATATTGAATGTATAGAGAATGACAGTACTCAATGATGTATGCTTTTAGGTTAAGGATCTGAATGATGAGATCATACAGATGTTAAGAGTTTGTACATTCTTATTATGTCCCTAGTCGGATGTCATTGTGGAAGGTAGATAGACAGAAATGACACAAAAGACTAGATTGTGGTGTTGGTTGATGATAGAATCTCATTAGTCATGATATAGAGATATCAAACCAAAAACATAGGTAATTGTTAGAGAACAAGTTTACCGGACAGACCCACTGTGAGTTTGACACATGGAACCATGACATGGTATTCACAGTCAGTTCTCATAGTGATGGTGGTGAGTGTGATTCTTTGACCTGAAATCACTACACTCAACACATCATTGGGTACACTTTGACATCATCAAATGCAGTCCTGAAACATGGGTTGTTATAAAGGTGATGACTGGGTGGCTTTTACACATGGGGCTTTTGAGAGGTGAGTGATAGATATGGGATTTGTCCCTCCTGAGGGAGTTTGATATCCATGGCCACTTGATGAGTAGGATTGATATAGGTGTGCGCACACATGTGTGAATCAGTATGTGATATTGATGTCATACATATCTCCTCCAATCTACTCTGAGATCAAGAAAGTGAATGAATGTTGATAGGATGATTGTTCCATGCCTTGAGTTCATTCAGGATATCAGTGACAAAGGAATCATACATTCGTTGTAACACCATTCACAGATTGTAGGATTGAAAGTTGTTCTCCAACTTTCTATTTCACTTGGGTAGCACTGATGTGTGACTAGGAACCACTCTTTGCTTATGAATTCATAAGTGTTATGGACTTTTACTACCACGTGAAATGGACCTGCAAGGTCACACACATAGGATTTAATCTGGAAGAGGAGTTTATCCACAAACGATGTTTAGATTGATTACTAAAGGTGTTTAGTAGTTCAATTAAACACTCAATTAATTGACAGCTCAATATCATAGTGTTCAAGGCGTTGGACCGATTGATTGGAGTATCGGATTGATTGAAACTACAATTGACTGATTTTGCATAGTCTGCTTCCCCAACCGATAGGCTCATGTGATGAACTAATCTGCTCAGGTTGGTGAACAGATCGGCTCATGTAATGAACCGATCGACTCAAGACAGGCTGAACCGACCGGTTCAACCGATTGGCACATGTGATGAACTGATCGACTCAAGACAGGATAAACCGACTGGTACAAGAGTTGAACCAATCGGCTCAACTAGTCCAACTGAGATTGTTTGGAAAGTGAGAAGACTATTTTGCAAATACAATTTGTTTCACTTGTACAATTTTGATTTGGACAAGGATTAATATTTGATTAATCAGAGACAAATTTGAAAGTCAATTTGAGTTGGACTAGGACCACGAATCGATCAGCTCAAGAGTTGAACTGATCAGCTCAGGTGTCCAAATGATCGGTTCAGGTGTGAACCGATCGGTTGAGATCACCAAACGATCGTTTCAGGGTTGAAACGACCGGTTCAACTGGCGCAAGTTGCTTGTTTTGTGGAAAATCTCGAACCCTTCTACTCTTGCCTGAATCCTGCATTGCCCGGGGTAGAGAACCCTGTCCCATGACCCTCATATATATATAGGGGTAGTGGGGGCTTTTTAGGACAACAACTCAATGTACCAGTTGTTATGTAAAGTTTTTGTTCTCTCTAGTTTTGGTAACCGAGAGAGCCCGAGCTAGTGCTACCCGATAAGGGAGGCACAGTAAGGGAAAGACAACTGCAAAAAGCGACTGGTGGTAGGAGAGTGTGTGGGTGACTAGTACTCCGACAGGAGGGTACGAATCCTTCCGATTCCTTGTGGGACAAGGAGATCAGAGTTCCAGGTGGTCTTTGTGGACTACTTCAGAGGTGGGAGACTTCTGCTGCTCGAAGGACAGCTATCAATCCGATAGTGCTGGTGAGACCAGGAGCTGCACTGACACCGTCCAAGACCGGAGGTGAAGACCGCACAAGCCGTGAGGTAACGTCACCGAGCAAGCCTCGGGACAAGGTACGCCTCTACAAACCATCCTTCCTATTGCATCGACGTTGACACATTTCCTTTGTTCTGGTTTGGGAGAATAAATTTTTTGTTTCCGCTGCCTTCTCTGCCTCCCCTAAAACCCAACACCTATGTCATCAACTTAGCTGTGAGGGGTTCATCAAACATACCTTTAAATGTAAGGGGTTCCCTCTCCTCTAACCATGAGGAGTACCATGCTCGAATCTATAGAAACTCAAATCTCATCATGAGCATCAGGTACACCAGTTCCCTTCTTAGGCCTAAGAACCCTAGGTTCATTTCTTTATGCCACAGATATCCAACTACATGCTCAACCTTTAACCACGAACCAAGCATGCCCAAAGAATGTCATGTGCTTCCAATGATCCTTTTATTCGAGAAACACCCCAGAGTTGAGTCCTCCTTAAGGACAATCAACAAGGTATAAGGCCTCACAACCTGATACTAAACTTCTCCAGGTCTAAGGAACTCCCCTTTCTCTCTTAGAAGGTAAACACCTACACCATAGGCACATAGGTACTAGAAGCCTCATCCTCTCTCTAGGTTTTGGTTCTTCTAATGGCAACCCAGATATCATCAGCCTCTAGGGATCAAGCATGAGGAAACCACTATCATTCACTTAGGTCGCATCATCCTCAACTCCCACTATTCCTCAAATCTCGGAGTCTAGGCCTACAACCTTCTTGCTCGGAGTCTTGCTCTCTCTCTCTATAGCTAACCATACACCTAGACTCACTATTAGGGGTCCTTTCTCCATGTAGGATCAAGCTCACAAGCATACCCTTACATGGTGAAGCCTATGTTCAAACTTATGTTTTCTCAAGGCTATCCATAACCCTCTATTCTCATCTCATAAGCTATTCATCATACTCTCCTGGCCAGGGTTTTGACCTACTACCTGCACTACTGACATATTTTGGGTACCTACTATCCCATGCTCATATAAGCTCATGGGGTTTCCATAGGTTCTTCTCTAACCTCATTAAAGAAGGATCTATCCTTCGCTCTAACATGCACGACCCTCCCCAGGGTTGGGTCGCCAAAGGTACTCATTCATCCAACCTCTCATGGCTCATAAGACATCCAAGGCATGTCCATCTAACACCTGGTCTACCAAGACATCAAACTCATCATGTCATCTCTCTCTCTAACCTTCACTTAGGGTTAGGTTGAACATCATCCTCAGAGGATGTGCCAGGTCTCTACATTGTAATGGAGGTCTCTACCTCCAAGACTAACTCTCTTTACTTATCCTCCTGACAAGAAGGTCTATCCTCAGGTCTCTCTTGAGGGCATGACAACTTATGTCATACGGCCTAAGCATGTATCTATTCTTTTACGCATAATCTATTAACCTTATGTCCATGACATCTTATTTACATTCTTTTTTTTATTAATTTGGTGGAGGATTCCTTAAACCTTATCAACTTTACCCATATCTCAAGAGGGTTAGGAAAAGAGAGAAAACCCTAATCCTTAAGGTCCTTAACAACATTTGAGTTGAGAAGGGATGAACAAGATGAGAGAGTCCTAAATGTATCTTATTTCGAGTCAGATCCTAAGACATTATCCAAGCAGTCACACTAATCTGGGAGTCCTCGTATTCTGACTAGAAGTGCAGAGAAAAATCTTGCCAGCCCCCGGACGTGATCCTTTTCTAGACACCTCGGTCTTTCGGATAATCCTCTAATAACTCCCTTGGATTCTATAGAGTTTGTAAAATTTAATAATTATTAATGGTTAAGTGAGGAACCTTGGCTCTGATACCAAATGTAATGACCCTGCCTTCCAGTAACCCCCAATTAAGGGAGACCAGGAGGTCAGAGATGTTATTCCAATTTCCGGATCAAGGTTTGACAAATAAACATTAATAATTATCAAACTTTAATAGACTATACTAAAAGGTTGTAATAAATCAAATTTTGCATACCTTTGAAAAATTGGATTTCTACACATCTATCCACATGAGTTCTACTCTAACTAATGCTCCTTGAACATTAATTCATGTATTCACAATGTGACAATTTACTGTTTGTCCTTTTGGGGTTTGTTCCTAAAACGTCGACAAACAAATACGCGGTCAACATAAAGCTGATATGTGGGGGATTACAAAATTTGTGCAACTATGATAGCAATGTAATCAACCAATTATCATTTAACATCCAAGATTACATTTTAAGCATTACTACTCAATCCTTACCTATCCCCTATCTCTGTGTTGTCCCTGCAGTGGACATTGATACTACCTCTCCCATATGGTAGATCCTTAACCCTCTTGGTCCTACCTTACAGGTAGCCAATACTTAGGGTTATGGAGTCGCATGGCCCTACCCAAAGGTAGCCCAATCCCTGAATCATGGTGACTTGATGGTCCTACCCCATTGGTAGCCATGTACTAAGTCATTCAATGACCTGATGGACCTACCCCATAGGTGGCCATGTACTAGGTCAATCTATCAAGCTACAGAGGGGACTAGGATCTGAGTTAGTAGGCACATATATTAGTTGATAGTCATATCCACATTATAGTTTACATGAATTAAATTCATCCAACAGTTTAATTCAAGTCACGATGGAAAAATAGATAAAATCCTCAAAAAACTAATTCGGAATAGTTATAAGTGTAGCCACATACCTGTAACGGTAGTTTTGGTGACAGAATCAGTTAAGCAAGAAAACCCAACCAAGCAAGAAAAGATGAACATAAATCCTGAAATAAACATTTAAACTTCCTTTTAACATTATTTATCCAAACTCATCTTATTTCTTAGGATTTCTATTCCAATTTTAGGGTTTCCTTGAAAATCAGGGTTCTATCTCCACTGTTAACATTATGAACCCTAGTTCATCAAAACTACCTAAAACCTTTGAATTTCTCATTTTAATATTCCTAACAGACTTAGGATCATTATTTAGAAACCCTTTTCCATAATTCAAAATCAACAAGGTTTTTCTCTTCTTTTACCCTAAATTAGGGTTTTCATATATATATATATATAATTCTTCATATATAGGTTAAAACCCTAAATTAGTCAACTTTGCATTCAAAATGGATGAAAACCCTATTTTATTATGCAACATGTTAATACTTCTCAAATAAACCTATTAATCCACAAAGATTCACCTTTTATATACAATTAGGGTTTCTAAATCCCTTTTAATACATGTTTCTATCAAATTAAGGTACTCTAGCAAAATGAGAGAGAACTAGACTCTCAAAATATTTTTATCATGTTCCTCGTATTTTTCTATGCAACTTTCATGTATAAAGTTTCCTCATTGGAGATTCCTAGCAATCTCCATTACTTTTACAAAGAAAAGCAATTTTCTGTAATTTTGATCAGAGAAAGATAATTACCAAAATTCGCCGGCCGTTTGATTGATGCACCGATGGTCTACCTTTAGATCTGACGCTTCACGTCACTCGTCTCCACTAACTTAGTTGCGCGCCTCTCTGCTCACTGTCGATCGTTGGATCTCACTCGAGTCCACGATGGACTCCGATCCGAGGGCTATTGCTCCTCATCTTCCTCCTTCTTTTCTTTGAACCATGCAGCGGCGCCGTGGTTGGAGCTCATCGGAGCGGGGGAAATAGAGTGAAATAGAGGGTGTTGGAACTTGGGGAACAACCGTCCAAAGTCGTGATGGTGAGAGGAATCGAGAGGGGTCCTTTATATAGGACTAGGGGGGATCTTTCTAGGGTTTCTTAACCCCGCCATCAACTGATCCTCAACCCAATTGGGCATTTCGTGTAGACACTTCTAAAGACCCATAAAACAGGGTTGTGAGGGTTTAGGATCCCCTCGCGGACTCATTGAAGTTATTTCCATGTTCGCACATCCATTGAAACGAGAGAAAATCGAAGGGAAAGTTTCCCCTGTAATCGGCTACAGTCCAAGTTCTACTGGAACTCGAAGATGCACGGTGCCTGTTGGATCAAGATCCAACGACCGACGTCCCACACGTTTAACCCAAAGGAAAGTATTTTTCCTAAAATTCAAGATAATTCACATTATTGAGGATAACTTGAAAAAGCAATAACTCCCAAATCTTAACTCCTTTTTAATTCAAATTTTAAGGGAAACTTGTTCATACTTTTATCTCTCGTCATGCAAAAATTGAAGTCATTATCTAAAGAAAACGAGCCCTTTTCTTCAGTTTCAAGTTATCACTTATTTATTCAAAATTTTCCACATATTTTCTATTTCCTTTGCCATTATATTGTTATGCTGAGTTCCTTGAACCTCAAGGAACCTTAAACTCGAAATTTCATTTAGGAAAATATTCCTTAGCCTTTTATTCATCTTTTATCTATTTTCTTGTTTATTCCTTTATCCAATTGAATTCCTTTTTCATTTCTTTTTCTTTTTCCCTCAATTGGGCTCAATTGCCAATAATGCCCATTAAGAAAAAATACAAGGCTATCATACACGAAATTCATTTAAATCAAACCATTAAATCAACCATTGATTTCGTTTATATTTTAAAAGGAGATTTACAAATCTCATTACATGCTTTAGAAAAATGGGGTTATAACAAGCATATACTGGGAAAATTAAAAGTAAACAAATGCACATCATGTTTAGGAAAATACATACAATGTGGAACTCAATCTAGTTTTGGCTAGGTTCAAAATTAACGGTTCATTCAACATTGGATGTTAGAAATTGAGAGTGCATTTAGAAAATTTCCTGAAAGATATTGATAGGAATGGTTGAAAAAATTAGTTGATAGATACCCATAACTACACATATAATATGAAATAATATCTATAAGAAAGGTACGACCATGATGTACAATAGAAAAGTAATTTCATTTTGTGTCTAAGTATGAGACTAACATATAATGCCACTCTTGATCTAATTTTAGAAAACAACACTAACTAAACTAGAAATCTAATTTGTACAGTTAGAATGCCACATATGATGACCCTCATTTTTCTTTTCACTTAATAGGGGTTCCCACAATTTAATAAGCAACATATTGATAAAAAACGTGCATCACAAATTGGTTAAGTCCAATTCCACAATTGTAATGTTGTTAGGCCTATATCTAAATTGACTTTAATTGCATGTACAGAAGAAGGCCTTCATCACCCACAAAATTTGAGACATGCAAGATGCACACTACAAAAATGCATATTTATATATGAATGAAAAACAATACTAAAATGAAATAGAGAGGATGCATCTTCTCATAGATGAAAATTCTTTTGGCATGGATGTACTGAACAACAATTACATGATCAACAAATTCATGCCAAAAGGAAAATCTGATACAAAAATTAGGGAAATACTAAAGAAGGTATATTTGAAACAATGGATCTCCCATAATGTGGTCTTCCATTGACAATGCATCGAGAATTGGATGTCAAAGATATAGAGTGCATTTAGAAAATTGGTTGATAGATATTGATAGCTATGGTTGGGAATATTTTTTGACATATATGAAATATTATGAACCATCTAGATATAGAAAAAGAGGGATGGATTGAGGGATAATAATTCACGTTATATAGGGAAACTTGGCTTAAACTAAAACTGTTACATGACCATTCATGAATTAAAACGTAATTGTAATTATTTTGGTGGGTCTCAACTGAATGTGTGCCTCAACTTAACACGGGAAATCATAAGGAAGTTAGATTCAAATAGGCTTAGGTTAGAGCATTTACAATATGTTTAAGCTTTCATCAACCATCACAACACCATCATAATCAATTTGTACATCTATTGAACAACATGTTTAAGAAATGCATAAAAATGGAAATTAGATCCTGTTAGGGATAGGTTTCATTACCAAACAAAAATATGCCCAATGATAATAATATAAATAAAGATATTGAAGATCAGAAAATAACTTTTCTAATACTTAGTAGGCATAAAAAATACTAAACAATTTTGAGAACATAATATAGTTGTGAGCATAAATTCATTATAACAAGTATCTCGACGGAAATACAACTTAGATTTTAAACTTTTTTACAAATTTAAAAGAGAATATATGATATGTACAACTCCTAAAAACTATTTAGGAATGCCACACCTACATTAATTGAATGCGTGCCTCAACTGGAAATTAGTAATCATATGCAATTTAGGTTTCAATAGGTTCAAGTTTAAAGAAAGATCTATAAGAAATTGAATGTCCATCTAACTATCACAAGTATGACCAACATGAATTAATTTGGTATTGATAGGTAAAGGGATTTTTCATGAAAATAGATGCATAAGAAAGGAATGGAAAGGGGTGAGAAAATTTTGGTCCAAACTACAAAATAGGACCAGACCAATGAGTTCCGTCCGGCCAGGTCCTGAACCATTTGGAGCTCAGTCCAGTCTGCGGTCTAGATATTCTAGAAATTCGGTTCATGGTCTGGTCTGGTCCAAAATCGGTTAGACCATGGACCAGACCGTGGACTGTTATATATATATAATGTCATTAAATATGAAGATATATTATGTCAAAAGTACAAACAAATTACATATTAGAATACTAGTAGTGTTAATGTTTGACTGTAATGCTAAACAATTGTTGAAAGTAATTAAAAATTTAAAATTTTAATACTAAATAAGTTATAGGATGTTAAAAAATCTTTATGCTCTCTAAAATCCCGGTCTGGTCCTACTTTGAAATAGTTTGATCCTGTTTCGGTCCTAGTACGAAATATTTCAATCTACGGTCCATGATTTCACATAAATTCGGTCCTCTGTCTGATCTCGTCCGGTCCGGTCCATTCTGGTTCAAGATCAATACCCACCCCTAGGAATGGATATACAAGGGTAATAATTGATTTATTTGAGATATTGTATTATAGTTCAAATACCATAAATGATTTTCCTTCTGTGTAAATTCACAAAACAAGATTAATCAAACTACAAATTTCATTTGTACAAGTGTTCTTTGAACAAGGGAACATTCATGGAAATCTTGCTCAAAATTCGGAAAACATGGTCTCTGTCACCCACAAAAGTTGACACATCAAAAAAGACACATCTATAATGCACATTACGAAATTCCATATTTGTATATGAATGAAAAATAATACATAATTGAATTAGAAAAAATGCTTAATGGAACAATTGGAACAATTGGGCACAACTTAAAAGGGCATAACATATTGGCATGCATGCAATTAAGAAAGTTTGCATTAGTCCAACTCGGACAAATTAGATTTAGGATAGACATTCTGATTGGAACTCAGCCCATGTTAGTGCTAGGTACAATTCCTATACAATCTCTATTTGATGATCATCTGTAAATATATAAAATATTTTTGTTTATTGTTTAGTTTATGACAATGGGTCGATGCAAAAACCAAAGAAAAATCAGAATATAAGGTTTAATATTTGAAAAAGTGTCTAACAAAATGGCTAGACAATGCCACAATAAACGCATGTGTGGAATGCGTGAAACCTTCACACTACACCTAACATGATTCCTTACATAAAATTTTATGTCATTTTATCGGTCGACTTCCTCAGTTAGAGGCCTTGATTTGTATTTCTTATTCTTAGACATGCACACATAGTATTGGCTTCCAAAATGACACATTCAATTTGCATAACTTCTACATCAATGAGAACATGATTGATTAGGAAAGAAAAGAATATGCATGATATATTAAAGTTGATTGACCATTATTTTTGACCTAATTTTATATAACGAGTTTCATAAGGAAATATCTTTTCAGTCTCATTATTCTCATTACACATACAAGGAATAATCCAATAATTAAATTGGGAATATAAGAATTATTATGAAATATATTTAAAATGAGATCATATGAGATAGTATACCACACCCATTCTAGAATTGAGTCTTCCTAGGTTCCTGGTCCAAATGACTCTTCCTAGATTCAGGGTGTAATGCTATGTAGGCTAGGTCTAATGATTGATAATATGTTCTAGACTAGGCTAATAAAATCGATACATCCTATGATAGTATATGACTTATAATGAAACATATATGTTTCTATAGGAGCATACTTTGTGCAGAAGATAACTGGCCCATTGTGGCTGCTGGAGTTAGGGAAAGCCGTCCATGTATGTCAGTTGATATCAGTGTACATCAATGCATTGAGAAATGTTTGATAAACAACAATCAACAACTAAAAAGATATGTAAATAAGTAGCATTATGAACCAAGTGCGCATCCAAATTCGCCAAAAAAAAAGTCAAGGCAGGTTATCCACTACTTGTAGGGATACATTATGAGACAAGTGATATTCAGGGTAAATTATACTACAATCAATACAATATATAGCACTATTAGCCATAGACGACCGCCATTGAAATGTATGTGTGAGAAAAAAAAAGGCTAAGAAATTCATGAGAATATAGCACATCCGTTACAGACGAGTAGCACAAAAATGATGAACCATTACTTGAAAATAAGTTGAATATGCCTTAATAGAGAGGAGGTAGTTGGATGGTGCGAAGGTATTACATATCCTCAACATCCTAATTTGATGCAAAACAAATAAAAACCAGAAGTGAGGGGAATGGGGTTAGTATGAAAGTGAGATCACAAATGAAAAAATATAAGCAAATTAAATTGGCTCAATGTATCTGATAGAATGTCCTACCTCAAATATCTGGTTTATATCTACGAACACCTAGTATGATTAGTCCCAAGCGACGTTGATAGGATATGGAGTATAGGGCCAAACTAAAGCATTATAGGATCCACTAACAATCTCCCATTTTAAAAGTGTCTACCAACAAGGGCATGCCCGAGCTAGAATTCACCATGTTTGTTTTCACAAGGCGATTATGTTGGTAAGAGAAAGGGTGACAACCAAGAAAATGAATTTTATAGTGCCAACTTAGACGATGTTGAGGCTTGATGATGTCTCACAACAAATTTTCTGCATGTAATGGCTGGTTTGCTCAATTCCACGCCCTGACTCGGGGTTATGACATGTATGCATTCTTAGTTTGGAAAGATTCCTTACTCTCCATGTTGGATCGACCGAGAACCTGAGGCAGAGGCAGAGGTAGGATTTAGAAATGGGTGAGACACAACTTTCAGAGAATGCATCATAATGTGTGTTTATATAAAAAATAAATAATACATATATTCTCAAAAAGTGGTTAGACATAAATGGAATATTAAAATGTTTCATGTCTGGAAACACTATGATCAATGTTCACTAAACCAACTTGATATAATTGGTGTCTTTTAGATCAAAAAGTTGACAATTAAATTTCATAGAGAAAATTTTATTGAAAACAATTTAATAGCAACTTGATTAACAAATCTTGTTTTGTAATGTTTGTCCTTCTAATGACAAGCTGAAATTAGGAAGTGAAGTGGAGGTTCACTCTAGAAGTCAATTTCGTATCTTCTCTTTTGAATTAAGCCCAACCACTTCGTGACTTAAGCACAAAAATTGCTCAAACGTCGCCCTTTTTACAACGACGTGTAATTTCTTCTTCTCCAACTGATGGTACAATGAAGTGTTTCTCTATTAATGAAGAATTTCTCTAGCTTTGATTGATTCTTGTACATATTTAATTGAAAATCTAAATATACCAAACAGAAAAGAGTGAAAAGCTAGAGAAATTCTTGATCAATAAACCAAACAGGCTTAAGAAGTCTAAATAAACAATGCATAAAAGTCTAAATAAACCAAACAGGTTTAAAAAGTCTAAATAAGCAATGTATAATAAGTCTAAATGAACCAACCTGGCTTAAAAAGTCTAAATAAACAATGCATGAAAAGTCTAAATAAACCCAAAAGAAAAGAGTTAAAAGAAATTAGGCCAACGTACATTTTTAAAACTTGGACAAGAAATATGCGTATCTTTGGACCATAGGCCTAGGAAGTTATACAGCAGCTATGAACAATAGAAATTTATGATAACTAGTTATACGAGACACTTTTTGGCAAGACACTATCAGCTCTTCCACAATGTTGTATTCTGGATAGTTAGTGCTTTGATTTTTTTTTTTAATGATTTTGCAATTAAAAAAAAAACAATAGAGACGCACCCATCGATTACCAACAAACTAAATTGTCCTTGGCAACAACGAAAAACAGAAAAAACACAATAAAAAACTATCAACATCTAGCAAGTCCATATAAAGAACGTAAACTAAACAACAAAATACAACTAAACAGGCATCAAATATATCAGCATCCATCAAAATGGATGGGATGGAAGGAACGAGATGATATATTAACATTTGAGTTCCATGTAAAATTGAAAGAAGTGATACCGTTTTCATGAATTACGACAGCAGATCTTAAACGTGTTCTGAGCTTCCTAGTTCGACGCTTTGTCTACAGCCATGAGCCCGTGGCAATAGCGGCTACAGACTGCCGCAGTGACACCATTCAACTGCCTGACTTAATTGGATACGGATTGGGATTAAGTCACAGCCACTTTATACACATGGGCCATGGTTTAATTTCTAAAATCCAGCCTCATAAAGCCCAAATGTGGCTCCGCCAGTGCCAAAAACAACGGCACAACTTCTCATTGATGCCACAATGACGGAATGCCGCACAAAGTGGAACTCGACCATAAACTAATGAGTCTGACGATAAACTAATTTCACAGAAACATAACTTGAAAGCGCGAAGAAAAGAATTGCAGACGAGAGATAATGAGTCTGACGATAAACTAATTTCACAGAGCCGAAATCGGTTCCAGATAAAACAGCGCTTAAACCGGATTGGTCAATCCCGGAACAGGGACCGTTAAACCGGACCGAATTGAGGTGAGCTGGTATAAAGACAGCTACGAATCTGAATGCAGTAGCGAACCAAACAGGGGCAGGCTGTGCTCGCGACAACATCTCTTGAAGCCTATGACGAAGGAAGGAGCCAATTGAAGGCCTACTAGCAAGCCCAATCATCTGAGCAGACCAAATCTGCAGATAGCAGCAACGCTCCATTTGCCAAAGGGTATCATAACAAGGGACCCCCCACTAACCATCGAACTAGCTGAGTAACTAGCTGGTCAGCCCCCAGCAAACTAGCACGTCCACTCCATAACCATGCAGGTCTCAAGGTCTAGTGGCGGACCTACAAAATCTGATTGGGTGAGGTCATACGTGATAGATAATTTGCCATCCGCAACATTGTTAATAATGAAACTTGGAAAGTAGTATACTATTAATAACAAAAAGACGAAAATTCTACATTAAAAGAAAAAAAAAACACATCTACAAAAAAAATTAAATATTTTATAATCAAGATTAAAAGGTCAAAGAGAATCCAAACAAGACCTCATATTGAACCGTATCATAACCAAGAATTACTATTTGTAAAGATTGATAAATTATTATTTGCTTACATTGGGTTTTGGTGAACTTTTCTTGATTGAATCTGTGTGAAACGATAAAGTAGCTGTAAAAAAAGGCTTTACAATGTTCAAATGTGTGTCGGATGAGATTGTCTTATCTATAAATCATCTGTTATACATATTGGTAAGAAACGGGGTCCACTTAGGACTTTTCACTATATTCTATTGAAGGAGTCTCTAAAAATAAATAATCTACACTCCACATCAATAAGTAGGTGGATTTAAAAAAAAAAGATTGACCATTGCAATACTCCGGTAACCATCGAACTAAAGCAGACTAGCACGTTCACTCCATAACCATGCAGGTGTCAAGGTCTAGTGGCAGACCTACAAATTCTATTTGCGTGAGGCCATACATGATAGCGCATTTGCCATCCGCAACATTGTTAACAATGAAACATGAAAAGTAGTATACAATTAATAACAAAAAGACCAAAATTTTATACTAAAAGACAAAAAATATACATATACAAAAAATAACATATTTTATTATAAATATTAAAAGGTCAAAGAGAATCCCAACAAGACCTCATATCGAACCGCATCTTAACCAAGAATTACTATTTGTAGAGATTGATAAATAAATATTTGCTTACATTGGGTTTTGGTGAACTTTTCTTGATTGAATCTGTGTGAAAGGATTAAGTGGCTGTAAAAACAGGCTTTACAAGTTTCGAATGTGTGTCGTATGAGATTGTCTTATCCATAAATCATCTGTTATACATATAGGTAAGAAACGGAGGCCACTTAGGGCAAAGTTTCACTACATGTGATTGAAGGAAAAATCAAGAATCTACACTCCACGTCAATCAAGTAGGTGGATTTTAAAAAATAAGACTGACCATTACAATACTCCAATTATAAGTACATGTTTTTTCCGTTAAATAGTTCTCTTTAAGTACCTTATTATGTTATTAAAGGAAGACAAGTTAACATCCCTTTTACCTTAAATTTAATGAATTAAAAGTATTTAAATATGATAAATGTATTCTTTTGTTTCTTCCCAAAGTCTCTTTCTTTATTTCTCTACCTCCCTGATCACATGTGATATCCCTTCTCTCTTTTCCATTACTTTAGTTTCCCTGGTCTCCCTTGCTTTCTCTACTTTCTCTCCCATGTATAGTCTCTCACTTTGACTTTTTGACTCCTTTTTTGATAAAATACATTACAAGTGATAAAAGATCTAAAGTGGTTATAAAGGTGGGCCAAGATTTCTAAGTGGATAGTTCTCTTCTTTATACTGCATCAGACGTATATACCTATACAAATCAATTTGTATGATATGAGTACCCAAGATGGATGATTTTTGAAAGTTGATTTTTAGGTCTGGTAGATTTGAAAAAAAAAATGCCTGAATGGTATTGATGATGTTGTTTTCATTTGTCTTGAGGAAGGAAATGGTGTCATCTACATATCGTATGATCTATTGTATGCCTGTGATTGGAGATTCACTATTTTATTGTTGGCGACAAAATGAAACATCTTAGATAGGATGAATTTGACAAGGATGAAAAGATATGGGGATAATGGATCTCCTTTTCTTAGTCCATTAGAACTAGAAAAGTAACCAAAAGTAAAGTCATTGATAATTGTTGAGAAGTGGATAGAGCTAATAAATGAATGTAAGTGATTGTTCCATCTTGTTGGTAATCCATATCCTCAAAGATAGCATATAAAGAATTTCTATTTGTTTTCATAGGCTTTCTCACAATCTAGTTTAAGTGTGAAAGTAGAATCCTTTTCTTTGACTTTAAATTAAAATATATATATCTATAAAAAATTAAAAATCGACACTTCACATCAATCAAGTAGGTGGATTATTAAAAAAATGAGATATACCATCCAATATTCCAATATTAAATACATGTTTCGTCTGATATCAAATTAAATGGTTCTCTTTTAGTACCTTATTCTATTAGTAAAGGAAGACAACTTAACATCCCTTTCACCTTAAATTTAATGCATTAAAAATATTTAAATATGACAAATGTATTTTTTAGTTTCTTCCCAGAGTCTCTTTCTATATTTCTCTACCTCCCTAATAAATCATCTATTATACATATAGGTAAGAATGTGTGTCGTATGAGATTGTCTTATGGTAAAAAAACTTTACAATGTTCAAATGTATGTCGTATGAGATTGTCTTATCCATAAATCATCTGTTATACATATAGGTAAGAAATGGAGTCCCCTTGGGACAAAGTTTCACTATATGTGATTGAAGGAGTCTCTTAAAATCAAGAATCGACATTCCGCATCAATCAAGTAGGTGGATTTAAAAAAATAAGATTGACCATTGCAATACTCCAATAACCATCGAACTAGCTGAGTAACTAGCTGGCCAGCCCCAGCAGACTAGCACGGTCACTTCGTAACCATGCAGGTGTCAGGGTCTAGTGGTGGACCAAAATTTCTATTTGGGTGAGGCCATTCATGATAGAGCATTTTCCATCCGCAACATTGTTAATAATGAAACATGAAAAGTAGTATACAATTGATAACAAAAAGACCAAAATTTTACACTAAAAGACAAAAAAATATACATCTACAAAAAATTACATATTTTATAATAAGTATTAAAAGGTCAAATAGAATCCCAACAAGACCTCATATCGAACCGTACCTTAACCAAGAATTACTATTTGTAGAGATGGATAAATTATTATTTGCTTACATTGGATTTTGGTAAACTTTTCTTGATTGAATCTGTGTGAAAGGATTAATTGAAAAAAGGCTTTATGATATTTGAATGTGTGTCGTATGAGATTGTCCTATCTATAAATCATATGTTAAACATATAGGCAAGAAACATAGTCCACTTAGGGCAAAGTTTCACTATAAGTGATTGAACAAAAAATCAAGAATCTACACTCCACGTCAGTCAAGTAGGTGGATATAAAAAAATAAGATTGATCATTGCTGTAACAACCCACACTTTTGAGTGTCCAAAAGGCTTTAAAGTCGCAAATTATTACTCATAAATTCTAGCATCATATTCAAGAAATAATACATAATAGTAAATAATTTCCATTAATGAACAAATATTTACATGTTTACATAAAAGCTCCTCTAAGGAGTTACACAAATTTTAGGAAGAGTTAACTTGTACATGTATGAAGATATGCCACTATGACTAAACATTCATGAATAACTTTAGTGTCTTCCACATCTTTATCCTGTAACCTCATGTCCATGAATCAAGTATATGTGGTAGCTAAAACACCAACAAATAAATACACAGTCAGTATATTTCTATATTGGTACATGGGTTCATACAATAATCACAAGTATGTACAAAATCAAACATCTTTTACTTGCACATAAGAACATTAATTTTCTTTCATATTCTAACCCATATGTGGTCTACTACCTCAAGTGTAATCACTGTCACTCCTGGGCTCATGTGCATTATCCTTAAGATCAGTCTAACCTAGGGTTTAAAATATTGTTATTTACTTTACATGATACTCATAGGAACTTTATAATTTGTAAGAAGTAAATAAAGAAGAAAGCAATTTATCATTCATTCAATCTCATTGAGAAACCTTAACAAACTTAGAACCCGATACATGTATTCATAAGTGTAACCATGTACCTTATACCATTATAGAAACCATGCAGAATAACTCATGTACTTTAATAGCGCATCCAAACATCCAAGCAACAAAGCATCCAATCAACAATATTTGAAGCACACATACTACATATGTGTCACCATGTATTCACATTACATTAATTAGATCTAGATCCACTCCTAAACTAGGGTTTAGGGTTATCTCACGTTTGGACTAAGCATTAGGGTCACAAATCCTAATTCCATCATATCATGGTTTCTAATATTACAACCATTAGTTATGCATATTACGTGAAACTCTATTCATCATCTTAAGCATATTAGATTACCTGTGACACCTAGATCATACTACTAGCATTAAAATCATAGCAAGATGTCCATATTGGTTCCAAAACCCTAAATTAGCATGAATAAGATTATTAATCTAGAATCATCATTATCAAGGATTTCTTCATTATACATAACAACATCAGGTATTAGCTCAACATAAACTAATCTACTCAATTATGCATCATATTACACAAAATTTAGATTTTCCTTTATACTTAACACTTCAACATAGGTATTGCCTATACTTTTAGAGCCTGAATCATATTTAGGATCTGATTATATTTTTTTTCAGATTCATTGTATTTTTTTGATCAACTTTCATATATAATTTATAAAAAAAAGAGTTACCAATAATTTTCTTGAATTATTTCAAGCTAAAGCATTTACCGGCCAAACAGGAGGCACCATGTCAGCCTAGTGGGTGCTTCTCCTAGAGCCCATGTGGCCGGCCAAACCAACAGCCAGTGGCCAGCTCATCCATTGGCTCCAGCAAAGCTAGGGCTTGCAAACATAACGAAAGGACTCTACTACCCCTCGCTTTGGGGTTCCTCCCGCCCAAGGGCTAAAGGGTCCAAAAGGGCACCCACCTTCTACCTCGCGACGCTACTGTGTCCTCCCCGCTGAGCCATCTACAGGTCTAAAAGACCCTTTCTACTGGCCCCAAACACCACGACATGTCTCAATCATCTCCATGGACCCTCGCCGAACCTAGACAGCCTCTAGGAGCGAGCTGCGACGGCTTGGTTGGCGGGATCTAGGGCTACGACCAACTCCTATATCTGATTTTTGTAAACCAGTGTCTAGGGTAGTACATGTGTTCACAGAGGTGTTGTAGGTATACAAGCCATCCCCTAGAGTCCAAGCACCCTCCTAGAAGAGTGGGATAGTTGGCTGAAATCTATCTGTTCCGATCTATCTCCTTGTCTCCTGTTGTCGATGGTGCGAGACAGACCATGCACAGGGTGTCTATGGTCATTGAATAGCCAACCCTGGGATCTCAGACGATCCTCTATGACATCGGGGCTGCTATAAACATCCACAAGCCTCCCAACAAGCCACCTCAACTTCGGCTACCATCTTCAAGCCACGATGATTGTCGTGGTCATCGTTGCTCCCAGTCGTGGCCGCTGCACCCCTCTAATTCTAGGGATTGGAATCATCTACCAAGATCCCTCAATCTTTTTCCTTATTATTTCCATTTAGGCTTAAAATCTACAAATTTCAAGGACGTAACATTTACCCCTCCTTAAAAAGAATTGTGTCCCTAAAATTCAGGCCTATTAAGTTCAAGTGAATAATAACTCATATTGTTTTCAAAACTTAGGGTTAGAACCCTACTTAGATATCATTAACAACTTTTCTTATTATACCAATTCCAATCTTATTACTAATATTGGAACCTAAATTTAAATTCAAGTATATCCACATATTTAGTATTTACACCTCATCATTTCTTGATGATTTCATTCTTATTTTGTGATTTCAATTTCACTTGGTTATTTCTCTTTTCACCAATGTTTCCAACCTATTATTAATTAATTTCACATGAGGGTGAGGTGAAACCTCTAACCCTGGATCATGTCATTAAGTTCAACTTAAGGCATTCTCATACGCCATTTTTTAAGAATAATGTGTGTCTACCCAATTTTCCTCCCTCATAATGAGATGAAATAAGCATTTGACTGCAGCCCAAACACAAAGTTCATTCATCCTCGTATTACCTTTCAATGTCACCTTTTAAGTTGAATCATACTCGATATGACTCTAAACATACTTGTTCTTAGTTTCATAACATTCATATATTTCATGAAGTCAAGTGTCCTTTTTCTTACTCTTAAGTTAGGGCACAACTTCTCTCAAATTTTCATGACTTTCTTATATCTTTTATAATTACACCTCATGTATTATTATGAGCCTTAGACAGTTCCTTGAGGTCTCTAGGGGTATAGGTACCTTTGGAGTGATCTCATCCTTATGCATCTAGGGAGTGTCTTTCACATTCACCCCTTTGGGTCACATGAACATCATGAAGGTGGCCGACCTCCTGACACATGGGCCTTTGGAAAACCTAACCGTTACCTCCCGACCACTTGGTCATGCGCATTCATGGCATATCAACTCCCAACCCATCGGTCCTAGGAAACTATAATACTCCCTACTTAACCTTAGGATTGTATTAGGATTTTACCCTCCCCAAGGGTTTCTTTGAGATGTCTCATCTTTTAAGCACATTATTCTCTCATTTAATTCTTTAACTCAAATTGCCTTCATCTCTCTCTTTTGAGTACACATTATGCAGTATAGTCCCATCATTGGGCTCAGGCCACATTCCCATCCAGGGCTTGGTGCCATGTCATTCTTCCCTCCTGGGCTTGACCTTCTGTGATCTTCCCCTCCAAGGGCTTGATCCTAAACACCTTCACTGTGGACTTGGGCCACCTTTCCTTCCTAGGCTTGGTGCCTTATGGTCTTCCCAATCCTAGGCTTGACCATTTCACGACCTTCCCTCCTGGGCTTGATCGTCCACACTATAACTAAGGACACCCTCCCTCTAGGGCTTGGTTTCCTACTGGTCTTCCCAATCCTAGACTTGATCAGTTGTGTTACTTAGAGATGGCATACATGGGTTCAAACAATGTAAGTGATTTAATCTTTATATCTTTAACTCTTCACCCCTCTAGGTGATAATTAATGTTACCTCAATACTTAAATCTATTTATTAAACATACCTTTTAAATGAAAGTTCTAGAATAGGGTGCCTTCTTGGCTCATAAAAGGGGGTTATCTCTCTAGAAACAACATGATCCCAAGATCTAAGGTTTTTCATCCCTCATAGGTCATCTTCTCCCTCTTGGGTTGACCCACCCCAGGTTGGCACACTAACCCTAAATGTTTCATATATATCTTTTTTTTTCTTTTATCATTGTGCATAAATTTAATCATTGTAACTTATCAACCCATGTTTTCTCAATCACTGGGCTACCCCCTCATGGGTTATGTCCATTCAGTGACTTGGGCCACCTTCCCCTCCAGGGGCTTGGTGCCTACATTGGCCTTACCCTCCAGGAGCTTAGCCATCATCACCAAACTTCTAAAGACAATATGAGGGGTTTGAGAAGCTATATTCAAACTTTCATTTTCATATATATATATATATATATATATATATATATATAACTATTGGGTTATTATACTTCTTAAGACCTCTTACATATGTGTCATACTCTTCATGCACACATGCATGGGAGAGTGGGTCACCTAAACCCATCCCTTTATTTTTCTTATTCCTAATTTCACGTTTCATATGGGTGGTGTTCCATATCACCACGCCACTCTCATCATTTAAGATTAAGGTTTTAGGGTAAGGGTTAGGGACTATACTCTACCTCCTAGAGTTTCCATATCCCTTGCCCTACTAGAGTTTTCATACACTTATCCAAGTCCTTCCTCTATGAAAGGGCTTACCCATAGTTATATCTTTCTAGTGTTTACCCTCTCTAAAGGGAACTACACAAAAGGTTATATCTTTTCACATTTACTTCTCTAATTAACAATTTATTTTAAAGGCTTATTAAGCAAAGAGATGAGAAGTAGATGAAAGTGTGAGATGAGAAACCTAAAAGATACATTATTCTTTACTAATTTTCTCTTATATTTTAAGGATGATTTGAAATTATAAACTATTAAGTATTAGTTGATGAATCTGTGCTATGATACCAAATGTGAAAACCCACACTTTTGAGTGTCCAAAAGACCTTAAAGTTGTGAATCATTACTCATAAATTCCAGGATCAGATTCAAGAAATAATACTGAATAGTAAAAAATTTCCATTAATGAACAAATATTTACATGTTTGCATAAAAGCTCCTCTAAGGAGTTACATAAATTTCAGAAAGAGTTAACTTGTACATGTATGTAGATATGCCACTATGACTAAACCTTCATGAATAACTTTAGTGTCTTCCCCATCTTTATCCTGTAACCTCATTTCCACGAATCAAGTATATGTGGAACCTAAAACACCGACAAACAAATATGCGGTCAATATATTTCTATACTCGTACATGGGTTCATCCAATAATCACAAGTATGCACAAAATAAACATCTTTTACTTACACATAAGAACATTAATTTGCTTTCATATTCTAACCCATATCTGGTCTACTACCTCAGGTGTAATCACTATCCCTCCTGGGCACATGTGCATTACCCTTAAAATCAGTCTAACCTAGGGTTCAAAATATGGCTATTTACTTTACATGATACTCATAGGAACTTTATAATTTGCAAGAAGTGAATAAATAAGAAAGTAGTTTATCATTCATTCAATCTCATCGAGAAACCTCGACAAACTTCAAACCTGATACATGTATTTATAAGCGTAACCACATACCTTATGCCATTGCAGAAACAATGCAGAATAACTCATGTACTTTAAGAGTGCATCCAAACATCCAAGCAACAAATCATGCAATCAAAAATATCTGAAACACACATACTACATATGTGTCACGATGTATTCACATTACATTAAATAGATCTAGATCCGCTTCTAAATTAGGGTTAGGGTTATCTCATGTTTGGACTACGAATTAGGGTCACAAACCCTAATTCCATCATATCATGGTTTCTAAGATTACAACCATTAGTTATGCATATTAGGTGAAACCCTATTCATCATTTAATCATATTAGATTAACCATGTCACCTAGATCATACTAATAGCATTAAAATCATAGCAAGATGTTTGTATTGGTTCCAAAACCCAAAATCAGCATGAATAAGATTATTAATCTAGAATCATTAATTATTCATCATTATTAAGGATTTGTTCATTATACATAACAAGACCAGGTATTAGCTCAACATAAACTAATATACTCAATTGCACATCATATCAAAAAAAATCTAGGTTTTCCTTTATACTAAAAACTTCAACATAGGTATTGGAAATACTTTTAGAATAGGAAGCACATTTAGGCTCTATTTTTTTCCTAAATTCTTTGCATTTTTTTGATCAACTTTCATATATAACTTATTAAAAATAGAGTTACCAATAATTTTCTAGAACTATTTCAAGTTAAAGAATTTACCGGCCAATTAGGAGGTGCCATGTCATCCTATTTGGTGCTTCTCCTGGAGCCAATGTGGCCAGCCAGACCAATGGTCAGCGACCAGATCATGCTTTGGCTCCAGCAAAGCTGGGGCTTGTAAACATAACGATAGGACTCTACTACCCCTCACTCAGCGCTTTGGGGTTCCTCCCGCCCAGGGGAAAAAGGGTCCAAAAGGGCACCCACCTTCTTCTACCTCATGATGCAACAACGTCTACCTTATCGAGCCATCCACAGGTCTAAAAGACCCTTGCTACCAGCCCCGAACACCACGATAGGGCTTGATCGTCTCCATGGACCCTCGTTGGACCTGAACAACCTCCAGGAGAAAGCTACGACGACTTGGTTGGCGGGATCTAGGGCTACGACCAACTCCTATAGCCGATTGTTGTAAATCAGTGTCTAGGGTAACCTATCTTCGCAGAGGTGTTGCAGGTGCACAAGCCATCTCTGGAGTCGAAGCACTCTCCTAGAAGAGTGGGACTCTTGGTTGAAATCTGTCTGTTCTGATCTGTCTCCTTGTCTCCTGCTGCCGGCGGTGCCAGAGAGACCATGCACAGGGTGGCCGCGGTCATCCAGTACCCAACCCTGGGATCTCGGATGATCCTATGTGATATCAGGGCTGTTCCAAACCTCCATTGGCCTCCCAGTGAGCCACCTCAACTTCGGCTGCCATTTTCAAGCCACGATGATTTCCATGGTCATCGTTGCTCCTAGCTGTGGCCGTAGCACCCCTCTCTTCATCGCATAATGGGATAGAGGGTTCAAGGGATGTTCTGGGGTGGGTTGGTCCATGATATATATATATATATATATATAGGGTGGCTAGGTTGGTGGTGGATCATCTCCCATCTAAAATAGGATTCCTAAAAGTGACCCCCTTCTCCATCCTACCTAGTTGCTAGGCTGAGGGTTGGGAGGTGTTGATGGCGTGGGACTGTTGCGAGAATTCTTTCATAAGGAGTAGGGACTCCTATCCTCGATACAGTCTCATTCATGGGAACATTCCCCCATATATACAACTCTTATTGGATTTGTCCTTCAAGGAAAGAAGTCTTTCTTTTGATAAAACCCCTCCTTGGATAAATAATTATCCTAGTCAATATATAACTCCACATTATCCTAAAACATGGGGTAAACTTCCTTTTCTTATTATCCTCCCAAACTCAAGAGATTTGGGTATAAATAGTAGGATAATCACTTCAAACTTTCCTTCCAAGTAATCACCATATAATTACTTAATTAATTACCTAGGTTACTAGATAACTTACCTCATCTTGGATTTTTATATATAATCCTATAACTTGATTATCTTTCGATCAAAAATATCTTAAATACTTATTATAGGCATGATATAGGAGATATTCAATTCCGTATTCCAGGGACTCATTAGTAAACCCTAATTAGCCCAATTGGGTTGGAACGAGTCCCTAATGCCCATGAATCATCTCTTATCCTACCAAAGGTTCCATGAGCTTATTCACATTCCTAATTACCAAATTACGGCTTTGATAACCATTGCATCTTATATTAGCCTCATATGATCACATATGCTCACAACACATTATTACCTTAAATTGATCATTTAATCTAATTATAGGGATTGGAATCATCAACCAAGATCCCTCAATCCTTTTCCTTGTTATTTCCTTTAGGATTGAAATCTACAAATTTGAAGGACGTAACAATTGCAATACTCCAATCATAAGTACATGTTTTGTCTATTAAATAGTTCTCTTTAAGTACCTTATTCTATTAGTAAAGGAAGACAAGTTAACATCCCTTGTACCTTAAATTTAATGAATTAAAAGTATTTAAATATGACAAATGCATTCTTTCATTTCTTCCCAAAGTATCTTTCTTTATTTCTCTACCTCCATGATCACATGTGATATCCCTTCTCTCTTTTCCATTACTTTAGTTTCCCTGGTCTCCCTTGCTTTCTCTACTCTCTCTCCCATGTATAGTCTCTCACTTTGACTTTTTGACTCCTTTTTTGATAAAATACATTACATGTGATAAAAGATCTAAATGGTGATAAAGGTAGGCCAAGATTTCTAAGTGGATAGTTCTCTTCTTTATACTGCATCAGACGTATATACCTATACAGATCAGTTTGTATGATATGAGTACCCAAGATGGATGATTTTCTATAGTTGATTCTTATGTCTGGTAGATTTGAAAAAATGCCTGAATGGTATTGATGATGTTGTTTTCATTTGTCTTGAGGAAGGGAATGGTGTCATCCACATATCATATGATCTATTATGTGCCTGCGATTGGAGATTCACTAATGTTATTGTCAGTGACAAAATGAAACATCTTAGATAGGATGGATTTGACAAGGATGAAAAGATATGGGGATAGTGGATCTCCTTTTTTTAGTCCATTAGAACTAGAAAAGTAGCCAAAAGTAGAGTCATTGATAATTGTTGAGAAGTGGATGGAGCTAATAAATGAATGTATGTGATTTGTCCATCTTGTTAGTAATCCATATCCTTAAAGATAGCATATAAAGAATTTTTTTTTCAATGTTTTCATTGGCTTTCTCAAAGTCTAGTTTAAGTGTGAAAGTGGAATCCTTTTCTTTGACTTTAAAAGAAAAATCTTTATATCTACAAAAAATTACATATTTTACAAACAATTTGAAAAGGTCAAAGAGAACCGCAACAAGACCTCATATCGGACAAATATTGTTTCTTAACCAAGTATCATTATTTGTAGAGATTGATACATTATTATTGCTTAATTGGGTTTTGGTAAAATATCCATGATTTAACATGTGTAATAGGATTAATGTAGTTGTTAAAAAAACTTTACAATGTTCGTATGTGTGTTGTATGAGATTATCTTATTTATAAATCATTTGATATACATATAGGTAAAAAATGGAGTCCACTTATGGCAAAAGTTTCCTATATGTGATTGAAGGAGTCTCTAAAAATAAAAAATCGACACTCCACGTCAATCAAGTAGGTGGATATTAAGAAAATGACATAGACCATCCAACATTCCAATAATAAGTACATGTCTCATCTGATATCAAATTAAATGGTTCTTTTTAGTACCTTATTCTATTGGTAAAGGAAGACAAGTTACATTCCTTTCACCTTATATTTAAAGCATTAAAAGTATTTAAATATGACAAATGTATTTTTTAGTTTCTTCCTAGAGTCTCTTTCTTTATTTCTCTACCTCCCTAATAATTTGTGCTTCCCACCCTCTTTTCCATTACCTTAATTTCCCCAGTCTTCCTTTCCTTCTCCTCTCTCTCTCCCAAGTATACACTCTCACTTTCACTTTCTCACTCTCTTTTTTTTGAAAAAATATTTTGTTACATATGATAAAAGCTCTGAAGTGGTGATAAAGGTAGGCCAAATTTCTAATGGGATATTTATCTTATTTATATTGTGTCATTTGTATATAGCTATATAGATCAATTTGTATGATATGAGTGCCCAAGATGGATTATTTTTAAAATTTTATTTATAGGTCTGATTGATTTGAAAAGATGCCTAAATGATATTGATGTTGTTTTTGTTTGGATGGAGGAAGGGAATGGTGTCATCCACATATTGTACAATATGTTATATGCATGTGACTAGATATTCGATAATGTTATTTTAGCGACCGACTCGCGAAAACAAGATTAACTGAGCAGAAGTGAATCATTTGCAGTGGATTACTGAAAATCACTAAAAATTAAAACTTTTTGCAAAGAGATCCAAACATAAGAAATCTCTTACAACAAGAACCATTGTATAACATTATATGCATCCTGATTTAAAGGTACATGACTTGTACTATCTCTTCTCGAGGATTATAACATTAGTTGTCCTATAACATTATATACAGACAACATAAAAACCTTGAGGCATCAAGCCAAAAATCTCAAGTCGATGATGAAAGCACTATCTATAAATTCTGAGGACCTGAGAGTACAGAGATGACACATATGACTACTATCTATACAACTGGATAGGCAGTATCTCCACCTGAGATATTACTGCTGTCCTCGATGCTGCTGTTTTTGCTTCTCTGCCAAAGGTTTCCTGCCTCTTTGTCCACATCCACCTAAAAACATTGCATCCCACGTGGGTGAGACAATTGTTAATTGCCCCAGCGGGAGATATAACTCTCCACCAAAACATTGTATTGCAATTAAAGATATGAAACTGAGCAGAGGTTAAGCAGTTTAAAGCATTCTCAACTTTGTAAGCATTACAACTATTTATGATAGAGCAATATATCATCTATTCTTTTAATAAGGAATAGGAATGACATGTATATCATTTATCCAACATGTTATACCATCATATCAAACTTGTCTTGTGACACGCATCATCTTGTTATGTCACCCATGAAACATTCTTGTTTCATTCTGTTGGCCTTAGCCACATGTTAAACAAATAAAGAGATATATCTACCATGTACTCATTTATCATCAATACAAGAATTGGATTAATACCAATCCTAAATCATCATTACAGGCATTGGGTTATTACCAATCATGTGTTATCACTACAAGCATTTAGCCTCTTCCAGGTATTGGAATCTTCCAAACCTGATTACACCGCCAGACATTGGACACTACCAATCCTGATTTCACAGCCAGGCATTGGACTTTAGCCAACCCTGATTACAGGCAGTACACCTCTTCCAGGTATTGGACTTTAACCAAACCTGATTACACAGCCAGGCATTGGACTTTAACCAATCCTGATTTCACAGTCAGACATTGGACTCTAACCAATCCTGATTCCATAGCCAGTCATTGGATTCTAACCAATCATGATTCCACATCCAGGCATTGGACTTTAACCAATCCTGATTACAGGCATTACACCTCTGCCAGGTATTGGACTCTTCCAAACCTGATTTCACAGCCATGCATTGGACTTTAACCAATCCTGATTTCACAGCCAGGCATTGGACTTTAACCAATCCTGATTACATAGTTCATGGAATTTGAATTCCTTTAACTCATCATTGATCATCACATACTACTTTAGGCTCTGAACCTTGAGGTTAGCCTGCATTGCTTTACACATTCTTTATTGAATACAGTTGTTCCTCTTATTAAGTTTATTAAAACATTATCCTTTCTTATAATAAACTTTTATAATCATTTTGGTACCTCTCACTATGCCATAATTGCTCGCATGGCTCATAAGGCTCATAAAGCATCTTGTCACCTCTCACTAGGCAACATTTAACCATATGGCTCACAAGGCCATTAAACATCTTGTCACCTCTCACTAGGCAATGATAGCCTATTACTTCATGTAATACAATAGTAACACCTTTATTCCCTCAATAGGGTTAGGGCTTACTATTCATATCATATTATGATTTCTCATGCCCCATTACCCAATTTAGGGTTAGGGTTTCCCATCTCACATTAGGATTTCATAGTTATCAAAGTATATCAACTTTAAGATGCTAACTGTGAAGTCTTTCATATCTTGATGTATCACTTTCCTCATCACTTCCAACTTTCTTAAGTTATCATCTTATCTTGGATTAAGGTATTTCCCATCTTAATCCTTTCATCCACTAACCTATCACTCTTACCATGAAGTGCATAGGTTACACATAAGAATGGTCCAACTATCTTTAATGATATGGACTCATCTCAGGTTAAGACATTTCTGACAATAAGCTTGCCTATAATCAACCATTTATGATATTTCACCTTTATAAGGTTTTACCCACTATTTTATTATTAGGGTTCTGGGTTGTCATCATGTTGCCCCAAATTAAAGCTTCATGTATTATAACTTCAATTAGGGTTTCACATACTTTTGCCCTTTAATAGGGCTTTGGGTTTTCACATACTATCATACTTCATTAGAGTTAGGGTTTCACATCCCATTACCCATGATTAGGGTTTACTATTCATCCCAACTAGGGTTTCTCATGGAATCACCCTCAATTAGGGTTTCACATGGAATCAAACTCAATTAGGGATTCTCATGTAATCAACCTCAATTAGCGTTTCACATGGAATCAAACTCAATTAGGGATTCTCATGGAGTCAACCTCAATTAGGGTTTCACATGGAATCAAACTCAATTAGAAATTCCACTATGGTTACCCACAACTTGGGTCTACTATTCATCTTCATTAGGATTTCATTTAATTGTCCATAATTAGAGATTCACTATTCATCTCAATTAGGGTTTTTCATCTCATTTCACTAAATTGGAGTTTCATATATCGTTACCCTGGATTAGGGTTACATCCTCACCCTGGATTAGGGTTTCATTTAGAATTGCCCTCAATTAGGGTTAGAGTTCAATAGCCCTATCAATTAGGGTTTATGTTCCTGATTAGGGTTTCATGATCTCTTTACTTAAGGATCATACCCTTAATCACCTCATGAATCATATTCATGTATGAATTTCATGCTATCATCTTCTTAACTTGATTAGGTTACATCAACCCTCAATCAAGTATATACAACTATCATTAACATAGTGTACCAAGTCATTGTTCTTATAAGCAATTAGGGTTCATCCCTTAATTGGTACTAATCACTTAGGTACTATTAGGGTTTCAAACTTGTACCCTCATTGATTGTCATTACTAATCATCATTGGACCAATGGATCATTCACCATCTTAATTCTCAAGAAATCACATTGGACCTCCATTACATAAGGTATCCAATTGATTTGACCAATTGAATCTTTAATTACAATAGGTGTCCAAGTGGATTAACCAATTGAGTCCTCAATTACATTATGACTACTTGAGCCCCAAACGGTCTTGGTCTTTCAAAGTTCAAACGGTTTGAAACTATTTGGTAAAGGTGGTGCTTGAGACTGTTTGCTAAAGCAAGTACTTGAAACCGTTTGCTAAAGCACCTTTTTGAAACCGCATGGACTCAATCGGTTTGGTCTTGAGACCATTTTTTCCCAAACGGTCTTGAGACCGTTTGGTCCAAACCTCCTCAAAACCGCATGGACCAAATATGGTCTCAACCAATCAAATTGAATTAGGGTTTCCAATGTTGGTTCCTTCAATCATTGAATTCATGTATCCAATCATCAATTGGACATATCACCATACTTCAATTGAGTTAAATAGGTCAACCTTAAACTGATTTGACCCTAAATTGACCCTCAATTGATCATCAATTAGGGTTTGAATCAATTGGATTAGGGTTTGGAATCGATGACCCTTCAACATTAACCAATGTGAAACTAGTTACTTTAAAACCATTGGACCATCATCCAAATTGGGCATGACCTGACCCCAAACGGTCTTGAGGTTGTTTGGATGACCTCCAAACGGTCTTGAGACCATTTTCCCATGTCAACATCAAAATCCAAGTCAATCAATCAAAGTTTGGATCATTGGATTGATCAACAAGTCAACATTTGATTCCACTTCAACTTAGTACCTTTAGATTTTCAAACACCTAACCATAGTCAACCCTAGACCTCCAAACGGTCTTGGGTGACCCTCAAACGGTCTTGGGATCGTTTGGATGACTTCCAAACGGTCTTGAGACCGTTTTCCCATCATATCATCATCAACCATGTCATTCAACTAGGGTTTGGATCCTAGGATTGGTCACCAAATCAGCACTTAATTGTATTTCAATTTGGTATCTTTGGACCTTCAAACACTTGACCAAGCTTAACCCTAGACCTACAAACGGTCTTGGGTGACCCCCAAACGGTTTTGAGACCGTTTGGGTGATCCCCAAACGGTTTTGAAACCGTTTGGGTCAATCAACCCAAAGCATCAACTCATTCAATTGCAAAATCAGCACTTAGCCGATTAGGGTTTATACCATATGTTTGAATCTTCAAATACCTAACCATACTCAACCCTAGAACTCCAAACGGTCTTGGTTGACCTCCAAATGGTCTTTAGACCATTTGGGTGATTCCCAAACGGTTTTGAAACCGTTTGGGTCAATCAACCTAAGTTTCAAACTCAATCACTTATGAAATCAGCACTCAACCCAATTAGGGTTTAGGTGACTGATGGACCTTCAACTCATGAAACAATTGGAGTTCATAAATAATAATTGGTGGGTCATTAACCTAGATCATTATGAACAAGTCCCCAAATGGTCAACCCTGGTCAACATCACCAAAAGGTCTTAAACTGTTTGCTTCAATGCGGTTTAGTGAAACTGTTTCATTCCAAAAGGTTTGAAACCGTTTGCTCCCAAACACAAACTGTTTGGACATTTGATTGAAATTGTTTGGTCTAGATATTTGGGGAGGTGTGTGATTATGATTATGTCATCATCATCAAGCTATATAACCACGAAACCTTCTCTGATTTCCATGGAGATTGCATCAATCAACCAAATCAATAATTGTAAATAGAGAAATGATTATTTGATGGGGAATTGAATGCAATAACAAAGTTAGGGTTTCAAGTTATAAAATCCGCCTCCAATTGAGCTCCAAAGCTCCAAGATCATGGCAACAATGGTGGATGAAGCTTTTTCAACTCCCCATAGGCTCGTCCTCAAGCTTTTGGTTGAAAGATTAGCTAGGGTTGAAGAGGAGATCGAAATAAGAAGAAATCCATAATGTATTTTCAATTTCCACCATGGAATCAAGGTGAAATGGATCAAGAACCTTACCAACAGGTCGGGGGTTGTCCTCCTGACCCTCCCAAGCTCCCTTGGTCGTTTCCCAAGCAAGGAGACGAAGTGGGGTCGTAAAAGCCTTTCATTTGGCTTGTAAAAGGTCTTTTTATAAAAATTCAATGAGAGAGAATATGCTTTGTAAAAATCCATTTAATCCCAAAAATATGGCCGCCTCTTCCCCCTCAACTTCCTTAGGGACGAGGCTATCTTGTTTTCCTCTTATTACCTTCAATTATCCACATTAAAGCAAATTAAGCACCTTAAATCATATTATACTAATATCCATATGTGAGTGGATATTTCTTTTTCTTATAAAATTGTGAGTGAGTTATCCATTCCCTTGGATATTTTGGTGGTCCTTGCAAGGCTCAAGGATGTCCACGCACATCAGAATTCAACCATTTTAACTTTGGTTGAAGGCCCTTTAATTAATACATTTATTTTTGCCCTAAATCGAATTAGGGTTTCAATTAGGATTAAATCTTGATTATTTTAATATCAAGATTCTCTCTCCTCCAACTTAATTCAAATGAGGCGCCTCTCTCATTTTATTTGCTCTACATGGTGCAAAGAAACAGTATGGACCTTATTGAAGTGTTAATTTGCATATTGAACCCTAGGTTTTGGGTAAATTGCACTTTACACCAAAACTAGGTTTTAATGCATAAACATTGCTTTATCATCTCTTCCTTGGTACTCAGGCTACCACAAGCCATTCCTCTACATAATCTTCATTCTCATGATGCTTCAACATATGAGGAACATCTTATCATGCAAAATTTTCAATTTAACCTCTCAACTTGGGTAATTTGCACTTTAGTCCAAAATAAGCAAACATTGCTTCAACATTGTTCAAACATGACCAAAATTGAAACATAAGTTCCTCATGAACCCTAATTACTTTTCACAAGATACGATTAAGCATATAATCATCTTTATTTATTAAAACACCTAGCATTAAAGCATAACCCAGGTCAGGGATGTTACAGTTATGATCAGTGACAATTTGAAACATCTTAGCTAGGATGGATGTGACAAATATGAAAAGATATGGGGAGAGTGCATCTCCTTGTCTAGGTCCACTAGAAATAGAAAAGTAGATAAAAGCAGAGACATTGATAACTATTGAGAAGTGGCTAGGTCTAATAAATGAATGTGTGTAATTATTCCATCTTGTTGGTAATCAATATGCTCAAAGATAGGATATAAGGAATCTCTAGTTAATGTTATCATAGGCTTTCTCAAAGTCTAGTTTAAGTGCCTTATTTCATGACAAGTATGTATTGTCTCATTAACCATAACATATGCATTTTTTATACTATGACCTTTGAGAAAAAAACTTTGGTCAACTCTTACAATTCTATATAGAAACGATTTGAAATGAGAAATAAGAGTTTTGGCAATGATTTTTTAGGATGCATTACTCAAGCCAATAGGTCTTAAGTGACTGAACATGGATGATTATTCTAGGTTTTTAATCCAAGCAATATAAGTTTGACTAAGTGTGTCTATTTGGTAAGTGACGTCATGCATGGTTATGCATGTAGGTGAAAACCTTGTAAAAGATGTGTTCAATGTTATCTCACTAGTTGTGGTAGAAATCCATATTATATCCATATAGTCCCTATCATTTATTTGCTCCTAGATTTTCAATGTCTCTGTTAGTTTCTTCATTTGAGAATACATTATTGAGAGTTATGGGGTTCTTAATATTGTTTGGGCATAAGATGTTCCAACCAATGTGGAAATGGTTGGAATATTACCTACCATGATTGAATATTGCTTAAAGAATGAATCGAATCGTTCAATGACTCGAGCCTTGTTGTATGTAAGCACATAATTGATATATAAACTATGGATGTATGCTTGAAGATATATGTTGTTATAAATCTTCTGATAAATTTTGAATTTTTAATAAAATATTTCGTTACATATGATAAAAGATCTAAAATCACACATACAAGTTCAAATTATATCAATATAAGGGATGGTTTGTGATTTTGTTACTAGAGGTACACAAATCACAAAATGAGAGTAATCATAGTACAATATTAAGGAGGAGACACCCCTAAACAAGCCTATGATAAAATGAGAAAACATAAACGTAGAGGAGCATATACGCTTCAACAAGATTGTGGAATTCTCTTCACTCCTCATTTTGTTCTTCTAGAATCTGTTCTATCGAATATGTACCTTGACATATATCAACATCTCTTAAATGTATCATATGTTCAACCTTTGTCTCTCTAATAATAGCCGAATACATGAATCAACTTTCAGAAGAGATAATTTCATTTTCTTTTCATATATTTTATAAGTTGATTAATGTGATTGTTTTTATTTCAAACATCCTATAATATATATATATGTATATATATGTATATATATGTGTATATATATGTATATATGTATATATGTATATATATATTTATATATATGTATATATATGTATATATATCTATTTATATATATATGTATATATATGTATATATATACATATATATACATATATATACATACATATATATATACATATATATATATATATATATATATATATATATATATATATAAAGTATCTAGGCCATGATGTCATCTCATATGGGTTTTACTTTAGATATCTGGTTGGTAGTTTTTTTCTAATACCATATTGATGTCGAGGAATGTGTAAATAATATTTTTTCTAATCCGACATATTATCTCAGTTGCTTACCTCTCCCGTCCACAATTATTAAAAAAGTATACTTTATGTAAAAAAAATCAATGGGAAGATACGATGGAAATAAATGATGATGTTTAGGAGGGTAAGACAACCCAACAAACTCTGTGTTTGCGATTTCCATAATGATAGTCGCTTTCAAAATGATGTGATAATGGGGTTCCTATATGTAGATGGCAAGGTAAGTGGTGATGAACGTAGGTCGAGATATCAAATGGGGTATTTCTCTTCCATATACTACAACATGTGTGTATATTTATCTAGATTAGTATGTATGATACGACAACCTATGTGGATGAACTTTAGAATTTGATATTTAAGACCGATAGATGTGAAAAGGTTCCAAAGATACAAATGTATTGATGACATTGTTTTTATTTGGTTTGAGGAAGTAAATTGTGTCATCTGTATATTTTATGATCTATTTTCTTCCTATGAATGAAGATTCAAGAATTTTATTATCAGATGAAAGTTAAAAAATCTTATCTAGGATGTATGTGACAAGTAAGATAAGATCTGGAGGGAGTAAATCTCCTTGTCTAAGTCCGCTGGAACTAGAAAAGTAGCCAGAAATAGAGTAATTAATAATGGTTGAAAAGTGGATGGATCTAATATATGAATGTATCCAAATTATCCATCTTGTTGGTACTCCATATCCTTGGAGACAAGATATAATGACTTTCTATTTTATGTTGTCAAAGGTTTTATCGAAGTCTACTTTGAGTGTAGATGTGGAATCCTTTATTATCACAATTATGTACTGTCTCACTAACCACAATTTGTATCTTGTATACTATGAACTTTAAGAAAACATTCTATTTGAGTCCTATGATATCCTATAGTAATGGTTTGAAATGAGTATTGAAAGTTTTATAAACAATTGCAGGATTGATTAACAAACCAATAGGTTTGAAGTAACTGACCATGTTGGAGTTTTAACATTTTTTAACTACAGCAATCTAAGTTTTATTAACTGTTCCTATTTGTTATTTGATGCCATCATGGTTGAGTATGAAAGTGAAACGTTTGTGGAAAATATGTTTAATGTAATTGCATTAGTCGCTGTAGAAGTCCAAGCTGAATTCATATGCCCCTTGTGATTTATCTTCTCCTAGATTTTCCATGGTTCCTTTTATTTTTTTTATCTGAGAATACATCAATGAGGGTTGTGAGGTTCTTAATTTTGGTAGGGCATAAGGTGTTACAAGTAATGTGAAAGTGGTTGGAATATTGTAAACCATGATTCAAGAGTGTTTTAAAGAATGAATCAAATTTCTTGGTGATTTGGACCTTGTTGGACGTAAGCACATAATTGACATATAAGCTATGAATGTATGTTTCACACTTTATGCTGCAAATCTTATGGAAAATTTGGTGTTTTAATCTCCTTTAATCCATTATAATTTGTATCTCTATTTCCATATGGTTTCATTATATTGATATAGGTATTCATATACAACTTGAAGTACAATAGTATGTGCTAGGCTCGCTAGATGGTTGTTGTCAGCTTGATAAAGAAATTCTGATCTATCTTATAATGTTTTGCTGATATTTTAGAATTGTGTATTGTTCCATATTCCAAGATTATGTCTGATACTTTTGATGTATTGATGTATATGCTGACCAGGCTCAATGTCAATAGGTAGGTTATTCAAATTATCATTATTGATTTTCTCAAAGTCAGGGTGTGTAGTCTAAAATCTTCAAAATAATGTGTTTTGGGGCTCCATACAAATATTATAGGGAAGTTATTAAATATAATTTGGTTAGTGGCATGTATAGATTTAAGGGGGCAGTGTGTGTCACAAGATTGTGTACATAAGAAGTGGTCTAGTGTAGCATAGATGTTTCCTCTATTCCATGTATATGCCATATTGGGCAGAAGAATCAATCAAATGATGTCTTTATATGAAGTGTTGAAATACTTGATATTGGATCTTGTAAGAGTGTATATCGATAATAATTGATGAGATCTCCTCAAATACATGTTTGGTATAGTTTAAGTCTCTGATAATCCAAGAGAGGGAAAATGTAAAGAGTCCAAGTTTTATATTTACTCTATGAAAGGGGCTATATTTTGGGTAGGTTCACCATAGACCACAATGAAGGTCCAAGTCAATCTATCATCTACATTAGCAAATGAGTTTGTGATGCAATGTCTACCAACTAACTAATTTGTATAAAAAGGTGTGTGGGTTCCATCCCACAACTAGTCCCCCACTGAGGTCAAGTGATGGGATTTGAATCCATTTAGTGATAAAGAGCTTCCAATAGTGTGGAGATGGAAAGGGGGTAAGGTGTGTTTAAGTCTCTTGAAGAGTTATTATATTGATCTTAATGCCTCATATGAAGTTAAGAATATATCTTCTATTAGTGTTGGCTACCACACTAACATTTTAGCATGAAACGATCATGAGATGTGATTTAAGACATAGGATAAGGGGTGTTTATAAAATTAGTAAGGTGTTTTGCTACAAGAATAATAGGTCTATGGCTATGCCAACCCAAGTCATGTCAGTTCAATAAGTGATATGTTAGATTCAAGAAAAGATTTAAAATTAATGCCTACATTACTCAAGAATGTGGAAAATTTTGAAGTGTTATCCCAAGATGGAATGTGATGAATATTACCAGTTCACTATAATCATAGGATGGTAAATGAGTAGACATTTCACCCTATCCATTCATAGCATACAAGTTCCTTTTCTCTATATATCCGGTGTGAGACCATTTTTGTGATTTATGCATGCAAGAAGAATGGGTTTTTTTTCATGTTTAGTTACATGTGGGATTTTCTTAGATGTATTCACTTCTTCAATAATATCTAGCTTCTTACTATATTCTGAACTTCCTATTTGACAGGGAGAGTTTGGTGGAAGGGTTTGACTCATTTTTGCTAGTGGTTTCTTGATGGTTATCATAGTGTGTAGAGATATGTGGTAAGTTGGTGATATGAATCATATAATGTAAGGGGATAAGACACATGGTCATCTACGAGTGGTTTTCAAGTTATTTTGGGGTGTTTTGTGGTTTTTGGTATGAATGGAGGGAGTAGGTAGGTTGCAGTTTTCTTTCCTCATCCAAACTTGTCCTTTATTGGGGGATTTTTTTCTTTAGTGTGATGGGGTTTGTGCAGACCTTTATGTTTGAACCAAGAAGTGGCATGGCTAGATTGGTCTTGAAAGATAGGGGGAATGTCACGGGGATTTTCTCCTTCAATATTAATGGTGTAAATGATCCCTCCTACTATGAAGTTGAGGGTTCCAAGAAGAGGAATCTTATGTGTGATAGAGAAGAGATACAAGAATGTGATATAGAAGGTGGGGTAAAGAGTATTAGGGCTAATAAATTATTGCGATAAACCCACCAAAAAAATAATGTTCCTAAAAGTTCCACCTCCCAAAGGTGGGGTGGTAGGTTAAAAATGGAGACTAAACCTGATTCACGAGACAGTGCAAGTTCAACACCTAGATTGAGGGACCATTTGGTAATGTAGGCTTGTACAAACATCTCCTCACAAGGAATGGTGATGGAGAGACTGTTAAGGTGATCAAGCTTGGTACCTATAGGGAAGGAATAAATCAACCTATTAGGGGATAAAATATTAGGTTTTTGGATGGTATAACCTGGAAGGAAGGAAAAAGATCATGTGATGTCCATGGTAATGACCTGGTTGTTGTCAAGGTTGTTCTTGATGCTAATAAGAATATTATGGCTAGTGAAAACCTTGATAGTTTTTTATGGATTTAATCTGGTAGATCAATGAAGGTCTCAAAACTATGGTTGTTTGAAAGTTGATTCATAGTAGGTGATCTAGTTGAGAGATGTTGTGGGAGTAGAGTCGCTGGCCCAAAGTGGGGGTTTGACAAGGAAAGTGGTGCAAGAGGGGGGAGGAAACCTAGAGTGTTGTTGATATAGTAGTGGTTTGTGAAAGTGGTTGTATATTATGACGTCCCCGAATTTTGATTTCTCCAAACCCTATTGGGAATGAGATGTCAGAATCTGAAGACATCATCCAATCATATCAGAGAGCGATACGGAATCATAATACGCATACATGAACATACAACCATTGGCATACACCATAACATTTTCAACATTCAACATGTATATTTATACAACATGAATGATTACATATTGAATGAAAATTCTACAAGTCTATGAACATGTAAGCTAACAGGATCCTAACACAAAAGGTACAACCTGGACAACTGCTCACTTCCCCTCTTTTATCTCAAGCTATCTCTGCACCTAAAACATACGTGAAACAACAAATCAACACACAAGGTGTTGTGTACATGGGCAAAAAGATACATATATTTATGGCTTTCATAATTTTGAAAAAGATTTGCAGAAGGAAAGAGAATCATAGAAAACACTTCTTTATTAAGTGAAAATATGCCAATTTAAGTCATTTTCCTAGATGAATTGCATTATCAAGGTGGACTAGTACCAAAACATAAATATTGGGCCCATCCCCGTGTACCAAGTACTCTAGGGAAACTCCCCGTACACCGTGTGCTCTAGGGAGGTGTACTAGTCAACATTTATCCATTCCCACGTAAGGGGGATAATGAACACCTTAAATAACTACAAGGCATCTACTTATCATTTATGTTTACAAGTGATAAAACATCGAGTACTATATAGTGCTACTACATCCAATATTTGCAAATAGAAGAGAGCATACATACATATCTTGATTGCAAGCAAGAAAACCATAGTCATATACTTAAATAAAACCCATGTACCTGAGTTCAGAGATTTCTAACTTATTCTTGATCATCTAGAAGTATGGTCATTACCTGATTAAGACAAGACCACATACTATTATCAGATTCTCATCATCTCAACCCTAGTCGTGTTCATTAGGGTTTATATTATCTCATTAGGATATTCCAATGTTTACTTGCATTATTGTCTTATATTTATCTTACTGATGTCATTTTCCAGATTATGATTCATTATCTGAATATTAGGTTCCATATCCTTTTTTTGTGCACATATTAACCCTAGTTTATATACATTATCCAATTTAGGGTTACAACCCATGTATTAAGGGTCATCTTCATATAACATGAATTCTATGCATATAACTGATCTCAGATTTATATATTATATTCCAGTTACAAATATGAGGGTTTTCTGTAAATTTCATCATTTATTGAGCATGTATGCACTAATTGCATCATCTTTAGTGTTATTAGCCCTAATTAGACATATTAATTAAATTACATAATTTCGTAAATCAACATGATCATATCTGACATCATATGCATTATAAACATGATTATAGACTTACTGACATGTTATCATAATTTTATGTCATCATTTAATATTTATTACTCAAGAACTAGGCCCTACAGATCTTACATGATATCACTGCAATTAGTGTATCAAAAGCTTGATATTAGGGTTCTACCGCGTTCTACTCATTTTATTGAGAATTTTGGTACCTTATTTGTATTTTTCGGATAATCAGGCTATTTTCTACGAATTATGCAAGATCTGAGCATTATTGAATATTTACCTTGTTGTAGCCAATGGGCATGCGCCACGTGGCTAAAAGGGGGCGCTGGCTCTATACAAACTGTGTACCGCTGCCATCTGGGTCATTTTTGGTCCGTCTGGTTTGGTCTGCCTTTGGCTGGGCCGAACCGGTTGGGTCTCAGAACCGGCCACTCCCTCTTCCCCTCGTGTGAACGCGATCTGTGCAACGCCCGCGTGAGGTCTGTGAAGTCGCCGCCGTCACCACCACTGGCTTCATCTTCGGTGAGTCGCAGTGCCTGGTCTGTGTGCCCTCCAGCTCCTCACGATTCCTTCTTTCCCTTCTCTCACTCTTGTGAGTCTGTGATCTTTGGTCTTCATGGCACGGAGCCGCTGCCGCACCAGTCTCCTTTAGTGATTGCTTGTTCGGTAGCCACAGTCCCAGCCAGGTCTCTGGTCCTCCGTGAGGCACCGATACCCCATCTGCTTCTCTTTCCTCCGTACTCATGAGAACGCGTGCGATGCTTCTGGCTGTGAACTACCATCGTGTGGTTCTGCTGGGACTGAGTCCTACAGGGCGCTGCCGCAAGCTTGGTCTCTGATGAGGAGGAAAGGTAGCCCACTGTGGTCAACGCCTCTATTTTCGGTGTGTGCAGGCACCACCGCATGGCTCTCCTCCAACGGGGGATCTACCTCCATTGCCTTCTCATCAAAACCTACTAAGGTTGGGAGATCTGTCCATGCTCCCGCAACACCGCTGGCCTTCAAACTTCCTCTTGGCGTGAGATCGACTAAGATTAGGCGCTTCTCGTCATCCCCTTCGGCCATTACCATCTATGGTGACCTTGGCTAGACCCTCACAGGGTCTCAGGTCTCTCCCCATGTCTCCCACGTTCAACCCTATATGTCTGCAAGCATCATCTTCCACGCTGATCTGTGAGGTCTCCAAGAAGCTGGAACCACTCTTACCAGCAAAGAAGGCACTGAGATCCTCTCCAGCTTCATCTGCACCTACAACAAGGCCAAGGAAGAAGAAGGACATTGCTTCAGTGCCTCCATGGAGAAGGTTTAGGTGGATACAATCTGGGGTATTGAAGGGAAACGAGTAGGATAGAAGTTGTTGGATAGATCCGAACTTGGAGGATGGATGATGGCTACCTGTAGTTCTTGGTTACGATCCCTTTATTTCAAGGCATGGAACTGGGAACTTGGTCTTCAAGTGAACTACCATCTCCGTGAGAAACGGGGGTAGGGGATAACAAATCAATCGCTAGATCAATCCTAGGCCTTAAGGCTTCACGTATGTGAATTAATAAGTCTACCTTGACAAAAATGACCATGCGGTAAGACAAAAACAGTGGTTTTGTCACTGATATCTCGTCATACCTCAAACATTATGGAAACCTAGGTTTAGAGTCATCATACATATTCTTATCTTATTTATTTCAAACCTCAAAAGAATATGTACGAAACAACTTTGAACCTAAGATTTCGAGCCAAAATTCTTCATAGTGTTATTCACCTTACATATAAATTTGGTACCTAAGATCCATTATTTTACCCTTCAAATAACATACTCCAAAGGGGTACAAATATAAATATAACGATCTTATACTTTAAATCAATTTACCTCTAATATCGAAAATTAAAGTTCAAATCACTTAGTATGACTATGATGCATCTCAAAATTCATTATTCAGTCATTTGAATCCATGTATGCTTAATGTGGTACTTAACTCCAAATGTCCTCAAATCAACTAATAATTAGTATTAATCATCTCCGTGTACATGAAAGGCCTTCGATAGCTACTATTGAACCTCTAATGGAATCTGGGTCATACTTATGGGTCAAACGAAACCATTTTTGAATAAGAGTCACCCTACCCTAGAATTAACCAACCAGGAATATCCTTGGACCTTAAATACTATATTGGTTTTAGAAATCTTGAAAATCAGGTCATCACATTCACCCCACCTTATTCGGAATTTCGTCCTCGAAATTCAACTAATCTCATCCTTAAAAGGCTATTTAGGAGTTCAACTTCATATACTTCATCATTGCTTAGATTCTAAGACCATCATAATTGCATGCACTCTAAGTTGTCAGCATAGGGTCTAGAGATTATTGGGTGTGTCCAACCCACCTTATATATATGGAAGCATCACTTAATGTCTTAGCCATAGCATGACATTATGATATCTTAGGATTACATCACCCCTAAGGATTCGAGTTTTGTTCATACTTTTAAAGTTCAAGAGGAATTCATTTATATGCCATGATATCCAGATTGTTCAAATATAGCATCATTAACATCTTACAATGATTTCAGCATTAGAGGAGATTTATCTTCATCCTTGATATTAGAACCTATGGTGTGATATTCATACCCAACTTAGAAGCATACATTGAGAAGGATCAAGGTTACAAACTATATTTTTGATCATATATCCTATGATCTAAAAAATATCTTTATATCAAGTTCATGAGTTCAAATTTTTTTTTGTCTTGCATGTATTATGTAAGGGAAAAAAGAGAATATACTAAGTTTATCCCATGATCTCAGCATCATATCTTTCGTATTTCATATGAAAGGGAAGAGAATATTTTAAAGTCAAACTTATCATGATTTCAATCTTGGGTACTACATGTATGATATAGGGGGGAAAATATAGAATAGGTCAAGCCTATACGAGTGACTCCTCATATATAAATCATCTATATAGCTCAAGTGAGGTTTCTATCATCGTATATTAAGAAAGAGAAGAAGAAGGGAGAACATGTATTTTGAGTATCTTTTACACAAAGCATCATACACTCATAACTAGAGTTCATGTATTACTTCACTTGCAACTAATGATGAGATTCACAAAATATGTTACTCCAGCTAGGACCTGACTCAGCCATAGGATTGACTTTATCATATGGGTCATCTACCCATCATTTTATTTTACCCAATTCTCACATATAGATTAGAATCATGCATAAGGACTCAACTCAACACTCGAGAGTAATCTAGTGTAGGACATTTGTTTTAACACATATCTCATATATTGGAGGCTAGGTCCTATGACCTTCTCCTTGTGGGTCTTACTCTCTCTAGAGTTCACCACATATCTTATCCTACCACTAGACGTCCTCCTTGTATATGAGCTTAAGGCTCATGCACACTCACCTCTATCTTAACTTAGCTTATCTTAAGTAAGAAAAAGGAATGTACTTTCCTCATCAAGATTTTGCATAAATTCTACAAAATTGGATTCAACAAGTATACAACTTAAACCTTTATAAGGAAACTTATAGCATCAGAGATCAAACTTAGATAAGTTTTCACATGCTTATATCATATATATAAATCAATCATCTACTCTAACTTTCACATATCCAATAAGGCTCTAGACATCTAATCTAGATCTACTCTCTCTTCTAGACTGATGTCACTCCCTTTCACTTAGGTTGCATGAACACTAACTACTCTACAGTGTGAGGGATACATTTTTGTATTTACATATATATAATAAAATACTATATAGTTTTTCTCCGGGAAAGAAGACGTCAGAGAAAACACTCGATGCTCGAGCCGATTCGAAAACAAAACCAAATCAGCAAAACTGAGTGTCCCACACACAGTAGATAGTCTAGTGTCATGTCACCTAGTGAAATTGTGAGAACAAGGTGTAGACTAGTGTAGCTACCCAATACATATGAGCTCTATATGGAAAGGGTTTCAGACACTTGTCTAAACCTAGTTCTCGAACATCTAGGTTCTAACCTAAAGGCTAAGTCAAACCTTATTCCTATAGAACAACTTACTAAGTTTCTAGGATTTAAGGTGAAATGTGAGGCTTAGTTTATATGTTTCATGGTGAGCAATTGTTAGGTGTAGCTATTGTTCATGCTCTGATACCAACTGTGACGTCCCCAAATTTTGATTTCTCCAAACCCTACTGGGAATGAGATGTCAGAATCTGAAGACATCATCCAATCATATCAGAGAGCGATGCGGAAGCATAATACGCATACATGAACATACAACCATAGGCATACACCATAACATTCTCAACATTCAACATGTATATTTATACAACATGAATTATTACAAAATGATTTACAATTACATATTGAATGAAAATTCTACAAGTCTATGAACATGTAAGCTAACATGATCTTAACACAAAAGGTACAACCTGGACAACTGCTCACTTCCCGTCTTTTATCTCAAGCTATCTTTGCACCTAAAACATACGTGAAACAACAAATCAACACACAAGGTGTTGTGTACATGGGCAAAAAGATACATATATTTATGGCTTTCATAATTTTGAAAAAGATTTGCAGAAGGAAAGAGAATCATAGAAAACACTTCTTTATTAAGTGAAAATATGCCAATTTAAGTCATTTTCCTAGATGAATTGCATTATCAAGGTGGACTAGTACCAAAACATAAATATTGGGCCCATCCCCGTGTACCAAGTACTCTAGGGAAACTCCCCGTACACTGTGTGCTCTAGGGAGGTGTACTAGGCAACATTTATCCATTCCCTTGTAAGGGGGATAATGAACACCTTAAATAACTACAAAGCATCTACTTATCGTTTATGTTTACAAGTGATAAAACATCGAGTACTATATAGTGCTACTACATCCAATATTTGCAAATAGAAGAGAGCATACATACATATCATGATTGCAAGCAAGAAAACCATAGTCATATACTTAAATAAAACCCACATACCTGAGTTCAGAGATTTCTAACTTATTCTTGATCATCTAGAAGTCTGGTCATCACCTGATTAAGACAAGACCACATACTATCATCAGATTCTCATCATCTCAACCCTGGTCATGTTCATTAGGTTTTATATTATCTCATTAGGATATTCCAACATTTACTTGCATTATTGTCTTATATTTATCTTACTGATGTCATTTTCCATATTATGATTCATTATCTGAATATTAGGTTCCATATCCTTTTTTTGTGCACATATTAACCCTAGTTTATATACATTATCCAATTTAGGGTTACAACCCATGTATTAAGGGTCATCTTCATATAACATGAATTATATGCATATAACTAATCTCAGATTTATATATTATATTCCAGTTACAGATATGAGGGTTTTCTGTAAATTTCATCATTTATTGAGCATGTATGCACTAATTGCATCATCTTTAGTGTTATTAGCCCTAATTAGACATATTAATTAAATTACATAATTTCGTACATCAACATGATCATATCTGACATCATATGCATTATAAACATGATTATAGACTTACTGACATGTTATCATAATTTTATGTCATCATTTAATATTTATTACTCAAGAACTAGGCCCTATACATCTTACATGATATCACTGAAATTAGTGTATCAAAAGCCTGATATTAGGGTTCTACCGCTCTCTACTCATTTTCCTGAGAATTTTGGTACCTTATTTGTATTTTTCTGATAATCGGGCTATTTTCTACGAATTATGCAAGATATGAGCATTATTGAATATTTACCTTGTTGTAGCCAATGGGCATGCGCCACGTGGCCAAAAGGGGGCGCTGACTCTATACATCCTGTGTACCGCTACCATCTGGGTCATTTTTGGTCTGTCTAGTTTGGTCTGCCTTTGGCTGGGCCGAACTGGTTGGGTCTCAGAACCGGCCGCTCTCTCTTCCCCACGCGTGAACGCGATCTGTGCAACACCCGCGTTAGGTCTGTGAAGTCGCCGCCGTCACCGCCACTGGCTTCATCTCCGGTGAGCGGCAGTTCCTGGTCTGTGCGCTCTCCAGCTCCTCGCGATTCCTTCTTTCCCTTCTCTCACTCTTGTGAGTCTGTGATCTTTAGTCTTCATGGCACGGAGCCGCTGCCGCACCGGTCTCCTTCAGTGATTGCTTGTTCGGTAGCCACAGTCCCAGCCAGGACTCTGGTCCTCCGTGAGGCACCGATACCCCATCTGCTTCTCTTTCCTCCGTACTCGTGAGAACGCGTGCGATGCTTCTGGATGTGAACTGCCATCGTGTGGTTCTGCTGGGACTGAGTCCTACAGGGCGCCGCCGCAAGCTTGGTCTCTGACGAGGAGGAACGGTCGCCCACTGTGGTCGACGCCTCTATTTTCGGTGTGTGCAGGCACCACCGCCTGGCTCTCCTCCAGCGGGGGATCTGCCTCCATCGCCTTCTCATCAAAACCTACTAAGGTTGGGAGATCCATCCATGCTCCCGCAACACCGCTGGCCTTCAGGCTTCCTCTTGGCGTGAGATCGACTAAGATTAGGCGCTTCTCGTCATCCCCTTCAGCCATTACCAGCTACGGTGAACTTGGCTAGACCCTCACAGGGTCTCAGGTCTCTCCCCATGTCTCCCACGTTCAACCCCATCTATCTGCAAGCATCATCTTCCACGCTGATCTGTGTGGTCTCCAAGAAGCTGGAACCACTCTTACCAGCAAAGAAGGCACTGAGATCCTCTCCAGCTTCATCTGCACCTACAACAAGGCCGAGGAAGAAGAAGGCCATTGCTTCAGTGCCTCCATGGAGAAGGTTTAGGTGGATACGATCTGGGGTATTGAAGGGCAACAAGTAGGCTAGAAGTTTTTGGATAGATCCGAACTTGGAGGATGGATGATGACTACATGTAGCTCTTGGTTACGATCTCTTTATTTCAAGGCATGGAACTGGGAACTTGGTCTTCAAGTGAACTACCATCTCCGTGAGAAACGGGGGTAGGGGATAACAAATCGATCACTAGATCAATCCTAGGCCTGAAGGCTTCACGTATGTGAATTAATAAGTCTACCTTGACAAAAATGACCATGCGGTAAGACAAAAATAGTGGTTGTGTCACCCATATCTCGTCATACCTCAAACATTATGGCAACCTAGGTTTAGAGTCATCATACATATTCTTATCTTATTTATTTCAAACCTCAAAAGAATATGTACGAAACAACTTTAAACCTAAGATTTCGAGCCAAAATTCTTCATAGTGTAATTCACCTTACATATAAATTTGGTACCTAAGATCCATTATTTGACCCTTCAAATAACATACTCCAAAGGGGTACAAATATAAATACAATGATCTTATACTTTAAATCAATTTACCTCTACTATTGAAAATTAAAGTTCAAATCACTTAGTATGACTATGATGCGTCTCAAAATTTATTATTCAGTCATTTGAATCCATGTATGCTTAATTTGGTACTTAACTCCAAATGTCCTCAAATCGACTAGTAATTAGTATTAATCATCTCCGTGTACATGAAAGGCCTTCGATAGCTACTATTGAACCTCTAATGGAATATGGGTCATACTTGTGGGTCAAACGAAACCATTTTTGAATAAGAGTCACCCTGCCCTAGAATTAACCAACCAGGAATATCCTTGGAACTTAAATACTATATTTGTTTTAGAAATCTTGAAAATCAGGTCATCACATATATGGATGAGTTTTTGGGTGGGGAATGTAAGGTTTAGTGCCATGGGACTACATGGGAGCTAGATAGTGATAGGTGGTTGTTGGTGACGACACATCTACATGGTCGTTGTACAGAAGAGTGAAAGTGTTACACATATAACGAGTTTCCTTGCATGAAGTCTTAATGGAACCAAGAAAATTAGGAAGAGATTTTTCAAGCATGGAATGATTGTCTTAGGATGTTTCAAGTGTTTCTCACAGGGAGAAGGAACATGGAGAAAAGTGTTAGTAATTTGAGAGTAATAAATGGTAGAGTAAAATTTGTGGTAGGAAGAACGGTGTCTAGGAAAGGTGACATAATATGAGAAGTGGCATGTGCAGCATATGCAAATCAAAATTTTAGGAATTGTCCACTATAGTTCTTAAAACCGTGTAACCCATAATACACATATTCACAAAAATTATATATATATATATATATATATAGAGAGAGAGAGAGAGAGAGAGAGAGAGAGAGCCAGGCTAAAATACACTCGAGTGTATTCTGAGAAGAATACACTCAAGTAGTTTTTCATGATGCAACATTTTTTTTTCAAAAATCTAATCCATTGATCTTCTTAAACATCTTGTGAATAGCTCATATACAAAATTTGAGCACATTTGGACATTTTTAGGTCATGTTATAAAGACCGCAAAAATTATGCATTTCAAATTAGTTTTGGACGTTGAATTTTTTGTCCTTGGATGAGTGACTTAAACTCATCCAAATAGGCTCAAAATTTATATTTATACTAGTTATATTATGACAGTGAAGACCATTGGTTTATGTTTTGACAAAAATTGTCTTGATATGCAAAACACACTTGAGTGTATTCATGCAATCTGTACACTCGAGTGTATTCTAGCCTGATTATATATATATGTGTGTGTGTGTGTGTGTGTGTGTGTGTATACATGTACATATATGCATATATATGTATATATATGCATATATATATATATATATATATATATATATATATATATATATATATATATATATATATACATATAGGGTATATCTTCGCTACTCGTGCGGGTAACTAAGATTCTTTACCCGTGCATCAGTTTTGTAATAGGAAGACATGTATGTAATGAGATGGTCCAAATTTGTGATGAGACGAACAAAATTGTAATACAAAGACTTGTTTTGTATGACAATGCTGTTACAGTCATATATATATATTTTACTATTTCTAGACGGAGAATACAAATATCACACTATAATTACAAAATGAGTCTGTCTATTACAAATACATGCCTTCCTATTACAAAATTATTGCACGGGTAGCGAATCTTAGTTACCCGCACGGGTAGCTAAGATACACACACACACACACACACACACACACACACACACACACATATATATATATATATATATATATATATATATGTGTGTGTGTGTGTGTGTGTGTGTGTTTGTGTGTGTTTGTTTGTGTTTGTGTATGTGTATTTTGTGTGTGTAACAACCGCACTTCCCAAAAATCCCCAATTAAGGAAGGCCAATAAGATGAGAACCATTATCCCATAAGTAGGATATATGGCTTTACACATAATCAAAGATAATTAATAAATTTTACTAAACTGATCTGAGTTTGGTACAAGATAAAAATTCTTTATACAAAAACATACAAAATATGGGGTCTGGAGTTACATCCAATAAATGTACCATCTATCTATAATATCCAAGTATTCAATTATTTGTTCACCTTCAATTCCTTTAATTTATCGAATGTCCAATTTCCATCTTGTAGCAGATTAACGTAAAACACCGAAAAACCAAAAATCGGTCAGTATAGCAAATTATACTAGTATGTGGGGGAAACAAAAGCTCACAATTACTTTTAACAACATAATTTAACAGTTATTGTTTAACAAATCAAAGTTTCTATTTTGATCATGACTAATCGATCCATATACATCCAACCTCTGAAGTCATATCCCTGTAGTGGACATAGGCCACACTTGCCCCCAGGGATTTGGTGCCTCACCGTTGCCCCAAGGGATTTGGTGATATATCTTGCCCCCAAGGATTAGAGATCTTTCTGATGATTTCCTTCCCCCAAGGCTTCGTATTCTTCATTTTGTATTTTCTTATCTTGCATCAGAGGTTGTACAGGATATGATCTAGTCAAATACAAATTATGTGATATCCATAGTGACTTTATAGTTTCCAAGAAAGTCAATTGACAAGCAGTCATATATTTGAAAACCATACAAAAAATTTTAGAAAGCCACGTGAAACTAGATCGATTATTCATAGGCGTAACGACATACCCCAGTCAGAAGTATCTTGATGTCCAAACAAGAATAACCAAGAATAACCACACAAGCAACCAATCAATTCAACCTGAAAGTTAGAGCATAACACCCATGTGTCACTATATGGTTCCAAAATCCACCTTTAGGGTTGACTAGAGTTCCAAATTAGGTTATTAAATCAATTTTAGTATTTCATTATGTTCTAATATCCATAATTTCATTTATTACCTTTAATACTCTTCTGGTCCACAAACTCTAGTTTTGGTGTCATGTTCATGATTGCATTCCAAGAGATATCTCCCTATGCAAAAGTCCCAACTTTCATTCCTTTAAGTCATGTTAAGATTAGTAAGATTAATGAATATGCATTTGACAATTTTATGCTCTTTGAATTTCCAAACCCTAATTCATCATTAAGTACATATTTTATTTCAAATTATGGGTTACTAAGTTCACATGAGGTCTTTATCAAATTATGTTTTGCTAAGTTCACATGAGGTCCAAGTTACTCTTTGTATCCATAAAAGATCAATCTTTGATCATCAAGATCAATTGGACACATTGGAATCACCAAAACTTAGAAGTTATGGTTCTTATACATTAATCAAATTAAGGATGCTAACATTAGTTACTTTTCAAACTAGGATCAGATTTAGGTAGTGCACATATTTTTATTAGATTTCTTGTATTCACCTGATCAATTTGATATATACTTTTACTATATTACTGGTTATGGTCTATTTACTACATTATTTGCAAATTAAAGGTTTACAGACCAATTACGGGTCGACACGTCACCCTTAATCTTATTTCTATATATCAACGAGCCGACTAAGGTAAAGGGGAAATCTACCTTTTTACCCTTATTTAGTAACGGGTAGCCTCAGGGGCCTTTGAGTTTTTTGACTCCCGTTTATTCCTTCCTCACAAGGATCGTGGTCGCAGTCAACGTTCGTGGGTGGGCCTCCTGTTCTCGGGGTCTTGGCATCATGAAGCCGTAAAAGGAGACATGCACCTCCACAGACCCCTGTCAGACCCAGCCCAACCTCCGACGGCGATGCTCCATGACTGAGGATGGGTGATACATCCCCCAATCCAAGAACCAGATGTACGGTTGAAGGCTTTCAGAGCCCTAGGGTAAATGTTTAATGAGATCATGGTTACATGTGGTTGACAAAGGTTTTACCCAGGGGTTATGTACTTCTTCACCACATTCTCAGATCATCACAACCATCGGGTTGGAATTTCTCCTTGCCAGGAGGGTGGTTGAAGAAGGAGAGGTGTTGAGGTCTAGATATGGAGTGCATATTTTTACAGAGGGGCCTGGGGTCATGAATTCTGCTGTACAATGATATCTATCTCCCTTTTATAGCCTGGATGCTCGGCTTGCTCCCTATACTCTTCACGAATGGGAAGGATACCATAGTTCATTAAATGTCATTGAGGAAAAAAGGAGGGAAAGTTTCCTTTTCCTTTAATTAAACTCTAGGATAAGAAAGTCATTCTATCTTGTCCTCAATAACCTCTTTTCACACCAAAAAAATTAGGAGGAGTCAAATCATGGTGCTCTCTTCCATTGGAAATGAATACTCAATTAATTAACCTCCTTATCTATATAATTCTTCATTTTCAAGATAAAACTAAATATTTATCAAATAAGTTACTTAGTTCACACAATATCTTGGAACCCTCTAGATTTTCTCCCACAATCTTATATTGGGATTATCTCTCATCTAATATTATCTAGGATATTTATCTTGGGCATGATGTTCCCCTTTTTCCTATTTTGCTTCACAAGGACTAGTATGCCAACTTCTAATTATGGAAATTAAATAAATCACATTTCTTTTTCATCGTTACTCCAATTGGCTCTGAATTTCAAGGGAATCTTTTTAATAATTATATCTTGATTTAGGTATGATTTGATGTTAAAACACAAGGATAAACACCTTTTTATTAACCTCCAAGTCATCCACTTATAGGGCATATATTATGCATTAAAACACATCTTTTCCTCTTTATTTCTTTTCTATTTTCTTTATTTTGGCTATTATTTCTATTACAAACCATGTGAAAATGAAAACTAATTGGCCATCCATGCCACTTTCTAGAGAATTCTTCACAATTCTAAAGAAAACATATTAATTATCTATTTTCTTTTTCCCATTGCTTAGTATGAGATTTTCTTCACTCCCTTTTCCTTGTCATTCATCATTGGTATAATAAAACATTAGAATTCACAAATTCCATACTTCAATGGAAATTTGCACAGAACCCATTTTACAAAACAAACACACAATTTCCCAACAAGTCCCTTTTCATAGAATAATTGTATAGTAATACCATCAAAATTGAGGTTATAACATCCTTCTCCACTTATAGGAACTTTTCCCTCATAATCTAGGATAAGACTCTTCCATGCCCATCTTCAGCTCCCATGTGGATTCATCATATCCTTGGTACTTCCAGAGAACCTTTACCATCTTGATCTTTTTATTTCTAAGTTCTTTCACCTTAGTATCCAATACCCTCATAGGTGACTCAGGATATGTTAGAATCCCTTATAGCTCAATGGGTTCAATGCTCAACACATGACTAGGATCCTTCACATAGCACTTCAGATTGGACACATGGAACACATCATGCATCATATTATACTGTAGGGATAGGGCTACATGATAAGCTGCTTCAGCAATCCATTTTAGAATCTCAAATGGGTTCACATGTCAGGGACTCAACTTTCCTCTATTCTTATCTATTAGCTCAAAGGGGCTGGATTTTTAGAAACACATATTCACCCATAGTGAAGTGCAAGTCAGTCTGTGTTGCATCAACATATGACTTTTGTTGATCCTCGGCTCTCTTTAGCTTTTGTCTGATAAAAGTGACTTTATCACCATATATCTATAGTTCCTCTGACCTCAACAAGGTCCTCTTATGAACATCATCCCAGTGAAGTGGTAACTGACACAAACTCCCATAAGGAGCTTCATACTGAGGTATCCTACACTGGCTTGGTAGCTATCATTATAGGTAAACTCAACTAAGGGCAAGAATTTCCCCCACGATCCACCTGAATTGAGAAGACATGCTCTCAACACATCTCTTAAGGCTTGGATTGTTCTCTCTAACTGTTCATTAGTCTAGGGGTGATAAATCATACCGAACTCCAATCTTGTATTGAGTTCTTCATGTACTTATTTTCACAACATAGGAATGAAATTTGGGTTATGTTTAGAAATACTCGATCTTAAAACATCATGCAAGTGAACTATCTCCTTAACATATAATTCAGCTAACCCATGTTGCATCATGACCTTTCTTTATCATGGGGAAACTCACCACAAAATCCATAGTGGTCGGGTCACATTTCCTCTCATGAATGTCAATTGATTTTAGTAACGCACCGGGTCATTGGTGTTCAGCCTTCACCATCTGGTATGTGAGACAACTGGCTATATATACTTCTCTCGCTTCATTCCCATAAATATCACTATAAGTCTTCAATTATCTTCATAGTGCCACAATGTAATGTATACTTAGAACCGTTAATGTAACACCTGGGCCCACTTTCCAAGGCTCTAGTAGAGTTTTAGGAATGACCATTGGCCCCACATACCACCACTAGTCTTAAGTGTGTGCTTTATCCTCACTCACATGCAAGCCATGATCAACTTCCTGAATAATCACCCATCCTAGTACTACTCCAAGCTGAGCACGCTTAACTATCATTTGGAAATTTCCTAAAAAACTAATCATAGGTTCTTCTATCCATCGGAACAATAGGGTCGTTATGCTCATTACTAAACTTGTTGAAGAGATGAAATAGAACCAAGGTCTATCTTTTTTATCAGAGGTTGAATCGATCATCAGAAGAAGAATTAGGCCAAAAATTAGGATACATTCTGGGAAAATGAAACTTCCATTGAAGAGAAGCAAATGAAACACTTTCCTAAAAATTCTCGTAGAATCGAGAATGAAGTTTTCATTCTGTACATGCCAGATCATGAATTAGTAACTGCATCCAATCTCTGGAGTTCTTTAGTGATGTGCTCCTTGAAAAGGAGGTGCACCTTGGTGATATGTATACTGGCTATATATATCTATCTCTCTCTCTTCATTCCCATAAATATCACTGTAAGTCTCGTCTGGTCCCACTTCCTAATGCTCTAGTAGAGTTTTAGGAATGACAATTGTCCCAACAGACCACCATTAGCCTTAACTGCGTGAGTGATGGGCTCCCTGAAATGGAGGTGCACCTTGGTGATATGGGTAGTCAATCATTCCTTTTAAGATCTTGTTATCCAAGGCCTCAAATCATGGGACGTTACAATGATTTTGTAAGGCATGGGCCCACTTCCCAAGGCTCTAATAGAGTTTTAGGAATGAAGATTGGCCCCACATACCATAACTATCATTAACAGCTCACTTTATCCTCAATCATGTGTAAGCCAGGATCAATTTCCCAGCTGGTCACCCATCCTAGTACTACTCCAAGATGAGAACGCTTAACTATGGAGTTCTTTAGTGATAGGCTCTATGAAAAGAAGGTGCACCTTGGTGATATGGGTAGTCCAATCATTCCTTTTAAGATCATCTCATCCAAGGCCTCAAATCCTAGGATGTTACAATCTCCCCCACTTAGACTCATGACGTCCTCATCAAGGCACCACTATATGGCCTCATAATCATTCCCCATTTCAGTGTTGGCCCAAATGGCCCATATACACCCAACTCCCGATCATGGCTACCAACGCAAGGGCAGCTCCATCAACTCAGATAGCCCTTTCCAACATGCGTGGACCACACGGCTTAAAGACTAGCATGCTACAAACCCATGTGGGCCCCATATACTGTAGGGGAATTAGCTATGATACCATTTGTTTCCTAAGGCTCTAGTATAGTTTTAGGAATGACGACTAGCCCCACAGACCACCACTAGCCTTAACTGTGCACTTTATCCTCACCCACGCGCAAGCCAGGATCAACTTTCTGACTGGTCACCCATCCTAGTACTACTCCAAGCTGAGCACTCTTAACTATGGAGTTCTTTTGTGATGGTCTCCTTGAAAAGGAGGTGCACCTTGGTGATATGGGTAGTCCAATCATTCCTTTTAAGATCATCTTATACAAGGCCTCAAATCTTGGGACGTTACAATTAACTTCTTGCAAGTTAAGAATCTTTAAGGATGAATCCTCATGAATCTAAATACATAATGCATATCAGACTCCACCACTGACACCCATCGAGAGATGTGTTTGAGACTTCTCGATCAAACCCTTCATATCATCTAATTCCAGGTCATCTAAGTGGCTACTACAAGCTTGATCAACAAATCAGGTTTGGGCTATCTTTATTTGGAACCTCAAATCTTGCATCCATTATTTTGATCACCATATTCAATCTTATACCTATATATTTCAATATCTAGCTGATAATTGTATCCTTAATTGAAATTTCAATTTGGCAATTACCTTGATCATCTAGTTCACCCAAACCATTCAATATTATCTCCTAAGGGTATGGTAATACCTTAAATTCTTAGATGTCCTAAACGGATTTCAGCTTAAGCATGTATTCCTTGTATTATTTCCTTTTCTAATATGGCATGTGTCTGTTTCATCTCTCACACTCTTAACAAGATGAAATAAGCACTTGGCTGAAGTCCAAATACAAAGTGCATCCCATTCCAAGAGTAGAGACGGTGCATCACACATGACTCCAAACCATTCATGCTTTTCAATTCATGAAGTTAAAAGCCTTTCTCACCGTAGGGTTTGTGTAGTTTCATTATTACTTTACTAGTTATAAGTTTCTTTTCTATACCTCATGCCTTATTAGACTTAGTCATATCCTCAAAATATCTCAGGGGTATAGGTACTTGTGGAGCGATCTCATTCGTATGCATATAGGGAGTGCCCCTCATTTACCCTTTAGCCTCATGAACTCATGGAAGTGGCCAATCTCCTGACCCATGGGCCTCGTGCAATGATTGTTGTTACCTCTTGACCCTATGGTCTTATGTAGTTAGGGACAATCACCTCCTAATCCCATAGGCCATATGTACCTTTCATCACACTCATTGACCTCATGATTGACTTAGGGTTCTATTGGAATGTCATGACTTTATTTTATTTAATTATATATTCTGCTTGAGGTTTCTCTAATCATATCCATTCACATCATTTTTATAATTATATCACCTGGATTCTTCATCTTATAGGGTACCCATAGTTTTATTTATGCCCCTTTATTGGTCCCATGGAGACCTACACATCTAGGCCTAGTTCTATTCTATCAGTCACTTCCATCGCGACTTTTCTTCATGTCCCTTGGATATGGTCATACATAGATTCGAAGAATCATACTCAAATTATGCACTTTTATGCTTCCTACACTTAATCTCTCAAGTTTTTAAGTAACCTTTAACATTTTCTCGATTCTTAAAACGGATTTGTGGATTCCACCTTTGTAGGGAAGGTCCTATCCTAAGACAAGACAAAACTATCATTCATTAGAAACCAACAAAAATGGTCTGTACTAAGATTTTATATTTTCACAAGGGGACATATTTCCATCATGTCATCTATGCATTTTATTCCTAGGAGTTATATCATTATATCTTGTGACCTATCACTCAAGGGTTGTATTAATATGGTACTTCACTTCCACAAATTGAAATAAGGGTGATGCATTACATCTCTTCCGTTTGGGTCTTTGGGAACACTATCTAATGTCAAGTGCTAAGTACATTATTTAATCCATTCCATAGAGTAATCCTAAATAGATAAAGTGTACGTAGAAGAAGAAAATGTATTCACCATGTATCCCAGAGTCAATTGCATCCATGTTTAATATTTCTACTATCATTATTCCATCTTCACTTCCTCATACTAAACTATGTTCCTCATTAAATGTTCATCTTGAAGTTAGCTAGTCACTTCCCTTTATTATATTTAATGCATGTATCTAACCAACAACAAGTAGAGATCTTATTCATTATCTCTCAAGGTTTGACCAGTTTCAAATGCACCTATGATAGTATGGTAGCGCTAGACCAACTTTTATGAGTGGCTCATCAAACATATATCGTAGTCCTAGTGGGGTTTCCTTTAACACAAAACATGAAGGGGTACCATGCTTAATATTTATGAACTCAGTCAACCTTATGGGTATTATATGCACTAGATGCCACCACTTCTCCTCTTTGTTCTAGAAACCTCGACTTTACCTCCTTAGCTTGGGTCATTTACACCACATGACTTATTCACTGAAGCATGTACCAAACCTATAATTGATATCTTCCTAGATTTCTCTTTCATGTAAACAACCCTTAGGGTTCTACACAAGGAACTCCCAATTTGAATACTAGGATTCACAACCCTTTTTTTTCCAACTCCTACCTCTCCAGGATCTTGGGACTCTCTTTCCCTCACTGAGATGATATATCATCTACACATCCATATAAGAAGCCTCCTTCTCTATTTACACATGTGAACAAGAAATATAGGGTGCTGCAATGCAATGTGTAGAGAGGAATAATGTTCTCTCTTCCTTCTATTATTGAGAGAACTTAGAGAAATTACATATAGGTCTAAAAATATATAGAAATGACAAAATATAAAAGCTAAATATAAATAAGATATATTAACACTCCCCCTCAAGCTAGAGTGTACACATCGTGTATACCCAACTTGTTGCAAAAGTTCTGAAATGCTACTGGACTCAATGTCTTTGTGAGAACATCTGCAAGTTGATCTTCAGATTTGACATGCGGAGTCACAATAGTACCATTTTTGATCTAATCTTTGATGAAGTGGCAGTCAAACCTCTATGTGCTTAGTGCGTTCATGGAAGACTGGGTTCTTGGCAATATAGATTGCAACTTGATTGTCATATTAGAGCTCTATGGGAGACAACACAGGAATGTTTAATTTAGAAAGAACATATTGAACCCCCTGCAACTCGCAACAGGCACGAGACATTGCTCGATACTCAGCCTCCATGCTAGATCTTACCACAACATTCTACTTTTTTCTTTTCCAGGTGATAAGGTAATTTCCTAGAAACGTGCAATATCCAGAAGTAGACCTCCTGTCATTCAGATTACAAACCCAATATGCATCTGCATAACCAGTAAGAACAAGAGTAGACACATGGGTCTTGGGTCTATAACAGGTGATCCCCTTACCAGGTGCACCTTTCAGATATCTCAGAATATAGCAAACTACTGCCCAATGTGACTATGATGGTGAGATCATATGTTGACTCATCACTCCTACATCAAAGGAAATGTCAGGATGAGTAACTATCAGATATATCAGTTTACCAACAATTTTCCTATAATATCCTGGATCTAGATAATCAATATCTCCAGTCGTCTCCTTCAGATGATAGTTCATAGGAGTAGACACCAGACTGGACTCAGCCATACCTGCTTCCTATAGTAAATCCAACATGTATTTCCTCTGAGACAAATTAGTACCTACACGAGATCTAAGTACTTCAATGCCAAGAAAATACCTTAGTTTGCCCAGATCCTTTGTTTGAAAATTCCCCAACAATCCTTCTTTCACACGTGATATGCCTGTAGAACCACTATCGGTGATAACTATATCATCAACATATACAACAATAATAATAGATCCAATAGTTTAGATAGAATAGAATAAGCATTGATCCATCATAGAACAAGGAGCCCATCTTTAGTACAACATCACTGAACTTATCAAACCAAGCTCTAGGAGACTGTTTCAACCCATATATATCTTTCTTCAATATACACACCTTCTGACACCCCCCTGAGCAACAAGTACTAGAAGGTTGCTCCATATACACCACTTCCTGTAGATCACCATTAAGAAAGGCATTCTTGACATCAAGCTAAAATAGAGGCCAGTTAAAAGTAGTAGCCAAAGAAATAAGAATCCACACTGAACTTAGACAAGCCACATGTGAAAAGGTCTCAAAAAAATCAACCCCATATGTCTGAGTGTAACCTTTTGCCACCAATCTAGCTTTCAAACTCTCAACTTAACCATCTAGATTATGTTTCACTATGAATACCCATATGCAGCCCACAATTTTTTTATATGGAGGTAAGCCAATAAGTTCCCAGGTGTTGTTTTGTAGAAGAGAAGACATTTCCATATGCATTTCCTATTTCCAGCCAATATCCTTCATAGCATCAAGATGATTTCTTGGAATGACCAAAGAACCAATCCCAAGAGCGAATGAATGGGTTTGGTTAGATAATTTTGACAAACAACACACACGTGTAATATGATGTTGAATAGTATAGGAACGAGTACCTTTGCAGAAAACCATGGGAACATCAAGGTCATATGGTTCTTCAGGAGTCTCTTGAGTAGAGGGAGATGAGGAAAGCTAAGAGACTGGAGTCACTACCTCCTCTGGATTCTGTCTGCCTCGTCTCTTGTGAACATGTGCTAGATGCTCTTCTTGAACACAGTCTAGTCAGGAATGATAGGTGACACTCTCTCACTTTGATGTGGGTGTGGCTCTCTCTCACTAATGTCTGATGGTGGAACTTTCTCAATCTCACATAATTGATCCCCCTTACTGGTAACACTAGATAAATTCATGAAACGTTATATCCCTAGATACAAACATATGATGGAGATTGGGACAATAACACTTGTACCCTTTGCTAGTGTTGGAGTACCCAAGAAAAAGAGTCTGTAACTCCTAGGCCCACTGCCCAAGGCTCTAGTAGATTTTCAGGAATGACGACTGGCCCCACAGACCACCACTAGCCTTAACTGCATGCTTTATCCTCACTCACGCGCATGCCATGATCAACTTCCTGACAGGTCACCCATCCTAGTACTACTCCAAGCTGAGCATGCTTAACTATGGAGTTCCTTAGAGATGGGCTCCCAGAAATGGAGGTGCACCTTGGTGATATGGGTAGTCCAATCATTCCTTTTAAGATCAACTTATCCGAGGTCTCAAATCCTGGGATGTTACAATCTCCCCCACTTAGACTCTTGACGTCCTCATCAAGTCTCAACTATATGGCCTCATAATCTGACCCCATTTCAGTGCAGACCCACAATGGCCCATGGACACCCAGCTCCTGATCACGAAATACCAGCGCAAGGGTGGATACGCCAACCGCGGACAACCCTTTCCTACATGTCTGGACCGCACGGCTCAAGACTGGCATGTCACATGCCCATGTGGGCCCCATCTACTGGAGGGGTTTTGGCTCTGATACCATTTGTAACACCTGGGCCCACTGCCCAAGGCTCTAGTAGAGTTTCAAGAATGACGACTGGCCCCACATACCACCACTAGCCTTAACTGCGCGCTTTGTCCTCACTCACGCGCATGCCAGGATCAACTTCCCGACAGGTCACCCATCCTAGTACTACTCCAAGTTGAGCACGCTTAACTATGGAGTTCTTTAGAGATGGGATCCCGGAAAAGGAGGTGCACCTCGGTGATATGGGTAGTCCAATCATTCCTTTTAAGATCAACTTATCCGAGGCCTCAAATCCTGGGATGTTACAGAGTCCTAATTGACCTAGGTGAAAATTTATCAGCCTTAGGATCAAAATTGTGAACAAAGGAATTACAACCAAAAACTCTAAGGGGAATCAGAAAGGGATGATCCTTGGGACGTAAGATAGAGAACAGAGTACGTCCTTGAAGCACATGAGAGGGATGCCTATTAATAAGGAAACATGGAGTAAGTATAGCATCAGACCAGAATCTCCTAGGAACATTGGATTGAAACATAGTTGTCCTGGCAATATTAAGAAGGTGAAGATTTTTCCTTTTAGCTCACCCATTTTGTTGAGGGGTGTGAGAACAAGACATATGATGTATCATCCCAACAGAGCTAAAAAAATCAGCCATAGTACTTTGAACATATTCCATGACATTACCAGATTGAAGAATTTTAATATTGTAATCAAATTGGACTTTTATTTCTTGACAAAAATGCCTGACAATGGATAACATAGAATATCGAATCTTCAACAAATAAATCCATGTCAAGTGAGAAAAATCATCTACAAAGGAAATAAAATAGAAAAAACCATTATAGCTATTATCTTTTACAGGACCCCAAACATCACTATAGACTAAGTCAAAGGGACATGAAGCCCGTTGATTGACACGAATGGGATAAGACATTCTCTGATGTTTCCTTAATTGACAGGAATGGCACTTTAATGAAGACACTTGGGATAAATCAACTTCTAACTTTCTCAAGTTTGTGCCATAGTAAGGGAGAACTGCTCAAAATGATAGCTGCAGTAGGAGAAGATACTTGGTGAGGAATACTTTCACCATGGAAGAGGTAAATATCACCTTTCCTAGCCCACCCAAAAATCATCCTCATACTCTTGAGATATTGTAATACAAAACAAGAAGGTCCAAATGTCACCGTACATTTCATAGTATCAATCAATTTTGCAATAAAAAGAAGATTAAATGGAAATGCTGGCACATAATGTACATATTTAAGATAAATTCTAGCTAGGAGTCATAGAAACAAATCCACTGACTAACACTCTCCTCACTGAACCATCTGCTATTGTCACAGATTGGCGAGGAATATGTTAGTAAATGGAATGAGGCAGTCCCCTCATACCAGTCATATGTTGTAACGCTCCAGAGTTAACCACCCATGAAGAGATAGAACTAGAAGCTAGTAAAGAGGTAGCTTGATTACTAGTAGTAGATGTCAGGTTTGCTAAAGAACAAGATGATGTCAAACTCAAATGTTGGGTATCCAGAATCAATCTATCATAGTCCTCCTTGGTGAGTGTGATGCCAGAAGATCTAGAACATGAAGAAGAAGGCTCAGAAAACTCGTTAGTTCCAACATAGTTTGCTTCCCCCACAGATGGTGTAGCATGTTTTCCATGCTTCTTCCAACATTTCTCAAATGATTGTCGAAGTTGTTCATATAAAGTGCACTTAGGATGTGTTCCACATCCTCAGCCTGTACCTATACAACCTCTTCTAACTGCAATGGGTATATATGCATGAGAATCTCCATGAGACCAGACAACTATAGGATCAACCTATTCAAATTTTGACTGTAAAATCTTTGAAAGCTTTTTCCAAGCTAGGAAGTTTTTCAGAAGCTAGGATAACAATGTGGGCTGAACTGCATGAAGAACTCAGGTTGGATAAGAATTTTGTTGTAATCAAGTCATTTCTATCTTTTTATTGTTCTATGATAGTTACTGGATGATAGAAATTTAGTTCTTGAGAAATAGCATGGATCACTCCAAAATATTCTTCCAATGGCTTGTTTTCCTGTTGTTCTACAAATAAACATTCATATATTATAAACTGGAAAAGAGCATTCTTTCCTTGTGAGTAATGTTTCTTTACTTCATCACATATCTGTTTGGCGGTAGTGTAGAACATGAACCTAGAAGCAATTCCAGGTTCCATGCTCCCCCATAGACAATGTCTTCACCAGACTATTATGAAGCTTCCATTCAGCATAGACTTTGTCAGTAGAAGCAGGAGGATCAGAATCAATATGTTTTGCCTTGTCTTGGGATTACAAAAATGTATGGATGACATTCATCTACAAGAGATGATTCTTCCAGTTCAACTTGATGGAGGGGATAGGTAACATATCATTGTAGATGGTAGATGCCTTGGTGTCCTCCATGATCGAAATGGAAAATAGAATGACGGGATGATACACATCAAGAGAGAAAGTGAGTGATGGAAAGATACACATCACATTGTGTAAGGGAGTGAAAGATAGATACATGTCACCCAAATATAGATGAGATAATACGTTTCTAATGCATCAACAACCTCCAAGTGAGTATTTCCTAATCACACATGGAGGAGATGTGATTAGGAATTTTCTAAATAGATGTGGGATGCTTGATTTGTACTTTTAGAAGGTTTTTGGAGAGGTAGAAGGATTCCAAGCCTTTTGGTCAAGAATCAACCGTGTTTGACCCCTCACCCGCCAAAAAGCAGCCCGATGGGAAGCTGTCTGGCGGCTGCTTGGCCGACGGTGATGGGCCTCCAACAACGGCAACTTGTTAGCGGTGGGCTGCCGACGACGTGGTTGCAACTTGATGACTTGTTGCTAGCGGAGGCAGTGCCTGCTGCTTCTTGGTAGTGGGTCGCTATCCAACGACTGCGGCTTGCCCTGTTGGTTAGTGTTAGGGCCGTCTACAATCATCTTGGATCGTGTTTCTCTAGTACCATGTGAACAAGAAAGATAGGGTTCTACAATGCAGTGTGTAGAGAGGAGCAATGTGCCCTCTCCCTTTTATTAATAAGAAAACTTGGAGAAATTACATAGAGATCCAACAATATATAGAAATGATAAAATACAATAAAGCTAAATATAAATAAGATACATTAACATTATGGTTTGGTCTTTCCAAGGACATCTAGGGTGAAACAAGACTCTATAGATCCCACATACAACAACTCTATTCACTCTAGTTCAGGACATATCCCACAAATATTCCTCGTAACTCTTCATGCCTTGGAGTTTACATTCCCAACCTTTTCCTTCTAGGTCTCATTCTCTCAGGAGTTAACCCTATATCTAGTCCTAGTACTGGATGTCATCTATCTTATCTTATTTAGAGGATCATACACCCATTCATATCATCAAATCCAAAAATTAAAGTCAAATTCTCAAATCCGACTGAGGTCATCATAAGTTACATTACTAAACTTCCTCATCCATTCCATCTATTAGGACAAACTCATAATCCAACATACATTAACCCTCTATATTCGAACTATTCATTAATTTCCAATCTCACTTGCTTTCATGTAGATGCATGTCTACCTCCTACTTGTATCCATGTGGGGACACACTTCATGTTAGGGTTTCTATCAGAAGGACTTTAGACTCTTTGGTCCTTACCCAATCTTAGGGTTTGACTCTCTCATGGATCATCTTTCCACCACTGGGTTGACCCATCATATGTTGAGAAAATAATCCTAAAAGTTTCACTAAAGGGTCTCACATCTTCCTGGTTATGTACTCACTTATTTCCCATTCTTGGTGTGTATGTTCAACCCACATTCATATTGTGCGTGCCGTACTCAACGTACCTATGAGCATGGATGACTCCTTGTATTTTCCATTATTTAAGATTTACAATTAGGGTTAATACCTTTGTGATTTTATAAACACTCTAAAATTGTGTTGATAACATTTTCTTTACATGCATTTTAATGTTTGTCAGAGGATACACTAATCCTTATCATCCATAACCCCATTACTCAGGAGGAGGTGAAGAGAGAAAAAAACTTTAGGTACTTAGGGATTGTTAAGTGAAAAGGGGATAAAGCAGGGATGAAAGTAGATGAGAAATCATAGAGGTATCTTATTTAGAATGAAATCCTTCACTTTGTCTAGGCTGAAAATATCTGTCTAGGAGTCCTCATAAACCGACTCGTGGGGTTGAGGAAAAATTTTCCTACCCCTAGCCCCTGGTCCATTCTAGACATCTCAATCTTTGGAAAACACTCTAATAACTCCCTTTAGATTCTACTAAATTTGTAAAATTTACTAATGATTAGGGATTATATAAAACACACTCTGATACCAAATTTAAGGACCCCACTCCCCAACAACCCGCAATTAAGGAAGGTCAAGAAGCTGAGATCCATTATCCCAACAAGAGGATCTATGGTTTTGCACATAATAAAAAATGATTAATAAATTTTACTAAATTGAACTGTGTTTGGTTCAAGATAAAAATTCTTTTTATAAAAACTTACAAATATGGGTTCTAGAATTACACCCAAGAAATGTTCCATCTATCTATGACCTCCAAGTATTAGATTGTCTGTTCACCTTCAATGCCTTCTTTCATTGAATGTCCAATTTCCATTTTGTAGCAGATTAACCTAAAACATTGAAAAACCAAAACATCGGTCAATATAACAAGTTATATTGGTATGTGGGTCAAATAAAAGCTCACATTTACTTATAACATCATAATTCATCTATTATTGTTAAAAAAAATCAAAGCTAGCATTTTGATCATGACTACTCAATCCAAGTACATCCAACCTCTAGAATCTTGCAGTGGACATAGGTAATACTTGCCCCCAGTGCTTTGGTGCCTTAGTGTTTCCCATAGGGCTTTGGTGATAGATCATTCCCTAGGGCTCAACAATCTTTTTGATGATTTCCTTGCCGCCAGGGCTTCATATTCATCATTTTGTACTTTCTTATCTTGCATCGGAGGTGGTACAAGAGATAAGCTAGTCAAGTCCATATTATGTGATATCCATAGTGACTTTATAGTTTGAGGGAAGTAAATATACAAGAAGGTATATATTTGCAAACCTTACGAAAAAACCAAGAAAGCCACGTGAAACTAGATCAGTTATTCATAGGCATAATCACATACTTGATTCAGAAGTAATTTGATGTCCAAACAAGAGTAACCAAGAATAACTACACAAGAAACCAAGCAATTCAACCTGAAAGTTAGAGCATAACACCCATTTGTCACTATGTGATTCCAAAATCTACATTTTGGGTTAACTTCAGTTCCGAGTTATGTTATTAAGTCCATTTTATTATTTCAATATGTTCTCATATCAATAAGTTCATTTATTAACTTTAATACTCTTTTGGTCCACAAACCCTAGTTTTGGTGTCATGTTCATGATTACATTCCAAAATATATCTTCTTAAGCAAAAGTCCCAACTTTCATTCCTTTAAAGTCATGTTAAGGTTAGTAAGATTTATGAATATGCATTTGACATTTTATGTTTTTTTGATTGACAAACCCTAATTCATCATTAAGGACACCTTTATTTCAAGGTACCCTAATTTATAAAATTATTGGTTGCTAAGTTCACATGAGGTCCAACTTACTCTTTTTATCCATAAAAGATCAATATTTGATCATCAATATCAATTGGACACATTAGAATCACCAAAACTTAGATGTTAGGGTCCTTATGTTAATCACATTAAAGATGCTAACTTTAGGTACTTTTTGAACTAGGAGCAGATTTAGGTAGTGCACATATTTTTATTGGATTACTTTTATTCTCCTTATCAATTTGATATATACTTTTACTATATTCCTGAGTTACGGTCTATTTACTACAATATTTGCAAGTTAAATGTTAACAGACCAATCACGGGTCGACACGTCATCCTTAATCTTATTTCTATATATCAATGGGCCGACTAAGGTAAAGTGGAAATTTACCTTTTTACCGTTATTGGTAACGTGTATCCCCAGGGACCTTTGTGTCTTTTGGCTCCCGTTTATCTCCTTCCTTGTGTGGATACTGGTCACAGTCGATGTCCATGGATGGGCCTCCCGTTCTCAGGGTCTTGGCGTCGTGAAGCCCCAAAAGGAGACCTACACCTATGTAGACCCCTGTCACACCTAACCTGACCTATGATGGTGGTTCTACATGACTAAGGATGGGGTGAGATAGCTCCCAATCCATGAACCGAAAGTAGGGTTGAAGGCTTTCAGAGCCCTAGGGTAAAGGTTCTGCTAATATCCTAGGCGTAGGTGGTTGACAAAGGTTTTCCCCAGGGCTTCTATACTTCATCACCACATCCTTAGATGATCATGGTCACTAGATTTGCATTTCTCCTTGCCAGGAGGGTGGTTGAAGAAGGAGGAGATGTGTCAAGGTCTAGCTATGAACTACTGATTTTTACAGAGGGGCATGGGATCGTGAATTCCAACATACAACTATATCTATCTCCCTTTTTATAGTCTGGGTGCTCTTCTTGCTCTCTATACTCTTCATGAACGGGCATGATACCATGGTTCTTTGAACGTCACTGAGGAAAAAGGAAACTTTCCTTCCTTTTTCCTCTGTGAAGTTCAACAAACCATGGTATCCTGCCTGTTCATGAAGAGTATAAGGAGCAAGCAGAGCACCCATGCTATAAAGGGAGAGAGATATTATTGTACATTAGAATTCACAATCCTAGGCCCTTCTATAAAAATATGCACTCCATAGCTATACCTTTACACCTCTCCTCCTTCAACCAGCTTACCTGAAAGGAGAAATGCCAACCCAGTGGTCATGATCATCGGAGGAAGCATCGATGAAGTATAGAACCCCTTGGGTAATCCTTTGTCAACCACCTATGCCCAAGATCTCAACAGAACCTTTACCCCAAGGCTCTAAAAGACTTCAACCCTACTTCTGGCTCTTGGATTGGGGGATGCCTTGCCCCATATTCAATCATGGATCACCGCCATTGTAGGTAGGGCTAGGTCCTACAGGGGTCTGTGGAGGCACATGTCCCCTTTTGCAGATTCACGACACTAAGACCCCGAGAACGGGAGGCCCACCCACGAACGCCGATTGAGACTAGGCTCCTCACGAGGAAGGAGATAAAAGATATCCAAAAAACACGAAGACCCCTGAGGCTACACGTTACCAATAAGAGTAAAAAGGTAAATTTCCCCTTTACCTTAGTCAGCCCGATTATATATAGAAATAAGATTAAGGGTAACATGTCGACCCGTGATTGGTCAGTTAATATTTAGCTTGCAAATAATGTAGTGAATAGACTGTAACTCGAAATATAGTAAAAGTATATATCAAGTTAATTAGGAGAATAAAAGAAATCCAATATAAATATGTGCACTGCATAAATCTTCTCCTAGTTCGATAAGTACCTAAAGCTATCATATTTAATGCGATTAACTTTTAAAACCCTAACTTCTAAGTTTTGGTGATGCTAATGTGTCCAATTGATATTGAAGATCAAAGATTGATCTTTTACGGATAAAAAGAGTAATTTGGACCTCATGTAAACTTAGCAACCCATAATTTGATAAATTAGGGTTTCCTTCAAATAAAAGGTGTACTTAATGATGAATTGGGGTTTGTTAATCCAAAGAACATATAAATGTCAAATGCATATTCTTTAATCTTACTAAACTTAACATTACTTAAAATGAATCAAATTTGGGACTTTTGCATAAGGAGATATCTTTTAGAATGCAGTCATGAATAGGACACCAAAACTAGGGTTTGTGGACCAAAAGAGTATTAAAGGTAATAAATGAACTTATGGATATTAGAACATAACTTAATACTAAAATGGACTTAATAACCTAACTAGGAACTCCAATCAACCCTAAAGGTAGATTTTGGAATTACGTAGTGACACATGGGTGTTATGCTCTAACTTTCAGGTTGAAGTGCTTGGTTCCTTGTGTGGTTATTCTTGGTTATTCTTGTCTAAACATCAAGATACTTATGAATCAGGTATGTGGTTATGCCTATAAATAACCGATCTAGTTTCACATGGCTTTCTTGGGTTTTTTGTATGGTTTGAAAATATATGTTTTCTTGTCTATTTATTTCCTTACACACTATAAAGTCACTATGGATATCACATAATCTAGACTTGACTAGCTCATATCTTGTACCACCTCTGATGTAAGATAAAAAAGTATAGAATGATGAATTCAAAGCCATGGGCACAAGGAAATCGTCATAAATATCACTTAGCCCTGGGGACAAGATCTATCACCAGAGCCCTGGGGGAAACAATGAGACACCAAATCCCTGGGGGAAAGTGTGGCCTATGTCCACTACATAGGCAAGACTTCAGAGGTTGGATGTACCTGGATCGAGTAGTCATGATCAAAATGCTAACTTTTATTTGTTAAACAATATTTTTGGAATTATGTTGTTACAAGTAAATGTGGCTTTTGTTTCCCCCACATACCCGTATAACTAGTTATACTGACCAACATTTTGGTTTGTCAGCATTTAGGTAAATCTGCGACAAGATCGAAATTGGACATTCAATAAAAGAAGGCATTGAAGGTGAACAAACAATCTAGTACTTGGTGGTCATAGATAGATGGTACAATTCTTGGGTGTAATCCTAGAACCCATATTTTAAAAGCTTTTATAAAAACATTTTTTATCTTGTACCAAACTCAATTCAGTTTAGTAAAATTTATTAATTATTTTTTAGTATGTGCAAAACCATAGATCCTATTTTTGGATAATGGCTCTCAACTTCTTGGCCTTCCTTAATTGGGGGTTGTTTGGGAGTGGGGTCGTTACAATGTATACATATACATATATGTATTCATACATATATATTATGAAAAACATTCATACATATAGACACACACACAAACATATATATATATATATATATATGTATGTATGAATACATGTTATAATTTATATGTATAGATATATGTATACATATACACACATATATATTTATATCTACACATATATATTATAGAATATATTCATACATACACACACAGATATATACATACATATATATATATATATATATATATATATATATATAGTGAGTGAGAGAGAGAGAGTGAGTCTAGAATACACCCAAGTGTATTTCAACTCCAATAGTTTTTAACCATCAGATCAAATCAAATTAGATCCAACAACACCTGATCGACAAAATCCATTTACACGAAGTCTGTTTAACTTGGTTACTCCACTTATTTTTTATTTTTTCTCTCCTTTTATAATGAATACCATCTCTCCTCTTGGATTTTGTCTACTACGAAACACCTTATCGATGTCTCTCCTCTGGCCCTTGTTGTTCAGTCACAACCAACCAAGAATGACAACTAGTCTAGAGTCAGACACAACTAGCTGGGGATCGATTTTTACAAGGGAAGGGAAGAGATGGCATTCATCATCAAGTGGTTGTAATAAGCAATGTTGGTGAGGAGCAAGCAACAAGGATGAGGAGGTAGATGGTAATATCACAAGTTGTAGGGGCACATGTCTATGATCTCCAACTTCAACCATCATGTCGATAGCGGATTCAATGGTGATCTAAACACTGAGTTGGTGGACTTCATATCAGGAAGAAGAGGTTTCCGACTCATCTGGATGCGGATTGTGCATCGCTCAATTAGGATGGGATTTATACGTGTGAGAATATCTTATGTGTTCACCATGTCTACTGATTTGGATTTTTTGAGAACTTAAAACGTTCATAGAAAGCACCAATACAACTTCTAGTATCAGAATGCCCCTGCCATGCCCCAAACCATGGTCCCATTGGAAACAAGAGTGGGTTCTAGAGGACTGTGGAAAATCCTTTGATTGTTCCTATATCTTTTCCGCAGTCAAAGTAGGTTTCTCTTTTGGGGAGCCTTAATTCCATTGATATGTCTACACTAGGAATAATGGGGGAAGATGAGAAGGCCAAACACAACCTAAAACTTCCTCTTGAATGCCATCAATGGCATGACAAGGGTGGAGCAAAGTCAGAAACCCATGTTGTAATGAGGTTTCTGACTTCAGATGTAGAAAGCCATCCATAAATAGTGTTCAATGTCATTCATTAGAATTTACAAGAGTATACTATCCATGTTATTGGCCCACTATCATAGCTTTTGTAAAATCCCATATTTTTAGTAAAATAAGGTTAGGAATTTCTCCATTAATTAAATTCAAATATTGGACTTCAATGCAAATGAACCATAATTAGAAACCAAATTTTCAAATGTATAACTAAATACTTCAATTGAACCCTAAAGTGAAAATAAGATCTAATCATAATGTTTAGATCCCTTTGACCCAAAATCCAAAGAAAATTTGCACATTATTGTAACTTGCGTTCACCAAATGTAACCTTAATTAGTCAATAAGTGAATTTTAAGGGTATAAAGTGAAATTGACCCAATTAACAACCCTACTTTGCATTATAGTTTTTTTTATCAAACTAACCTAATAATGCATAGAATTTTCTAAAAGATGACCCTAAAATCCTTTTTCAATAATCCTATATAATTCATTCATATTTATCTTAGAAATGTAGATAATTAGGTCTGTTAAATAATGACATTGATGATATTTTTGGACTCCTTTTGGTCCAATTAAGTAACACACCAAGTTTCATTAGGATCGGCCTTTCTTTGACCCCTCAAATCATTTAAGAAAGAATCTATATAGTTTCAAATACCTAAAAGAATTAGAAGTTCTTCTAATTACATTGGAACCAAGTTCCCAATATAATTTCCAAGAATCATACTCATATTGTAAGTTTTTTCCCTTCGAGTTGGGTCCTCAGATTTTAGGATATCAACAGAATGGGGTTCATCCCCTCCATATGGCTTCTAGTCATGGTAGGAGTCTTGTTGTATCCCATTTCTCATCCCTATGTCCTTCCATCTCAATGGTTTCCAGAAGAATTAGTTGTAATAAGGGATTCCTTACATCTCCACTTACGGGAAAATCCTTGATTATTAAGATTTTCTTTATCAGAAACTCCCATCCAACACTGAACTTTATCCTCCCAATACCTCAAACTTTAGAGACTCCTTCCACTGTGACTCCAAGTCCCCTGACCTCTAGCCTTCACAACCCTTCCCTATAAGACTGATGCCTGAGAAGCATAAATGAGCATCCACTAACCAAATTCATCGCTCGTTCTTCTCCTACTACTTGGCCAAAATAATCCCAAACCTCTCCCTATTCCTCAACCTCTGTCTATTCGGGAAGTACTGGAAGGATACTGTGGTCATTTAAGGAGCTTCGATTCATCATAGGGCTTCATCAGGAGCGTTAGAGACTAGTAATTAACCCCTAAACCATAGTATAACAAAATCCCCTTTTTGAACCTATTTGTGTGAGTTGTTCATCCAAAAAGGTATTCCACACTACAAGTTGTCTTCTTGGCCCATATTTCAATGACAACACATCAAGATGAAGTTAGCAAACTTTGTGAATGTCATTGTTTCTTGTGGTGGGTGTATTCTCTAATGATTCTTCTCATGTGCTTTCCTACCAGGGTGGAAAACCTTCAGAGTATTTCCAACCACCCTACAACATATTGATGGTCTCAATGGCTCTTTCCAGAGATGAAGCAGATGATCTTGCATTTAACTTCTCATACTTTTTCACATATTTGCAAATCGTGGCCTAAAGATTTCAAAACAAATTGCACTATCTTGTCGTTGTTCATCATTGTGAGGATGATGAACAATTGTAGGTTTTGATTCTCATTTTTATGCTGGCATTTATCTTTTGGTTGTCACACACTTGCAAAGGCATTTTTGGAATTGTAGTCACCCCAAATTGTTCTGAACGCACATTAATTTTGCGGTGACCCTAGCACTATGGACAAATCCTATTAAGCCATCTAGGCAAATGATCCCACCTACTAGATATTGTTTTATTGACATGTCATTTCTCTAATTTATGATTTTTCAGTTCTTTATAAATCCATATTAAATCAACCACTAATCATCCTAAATCACACATACAGTAGTGGAGTGGATCTAGAGTAGTCAAACTTTTAAAGAAATAACCCAACTCTTAGGCCCCCACAACGATAAATGGGGTCTGATGTAGCGATCGGGGTCAAACAAAGGGACAATGTTGGCAGTGTTAAGTGCACATAATCTAACACTCTTATACCCCAGGCAAAGGGGGGGTATTTTAGGGGATGTTCCCTAAGGAACAATGGCTCTCAACCAGAATAAAGCAAGTAAAACAAAGATAATAAGAATAAACAAAAATAAAAATAAAATGAAACAAGTATATGGAAGAAAAACTCAGATCGAGTTTCACTTACTAAGATGTCTCTCCAACATGCAACATCGTCTCTCTCTCTCATATACTCTCATCAAGATTACAAGCAAGAATCTATAGTGTCTATTCCACTCACTCTCGAGATGAGTTTAGATCTAAGTCTAAGGGTAACCTCTCTCTCGAGATGACCACACATAAACCACAAGGCATAACATATGATTTAAAGCTTTAGAATTCCAACACTCTCATGCATTCATACTACTCCATAACACATGATAAAAGTGATATTACTCTCTCGAGATATCGACTATCAAACATCACAAGATGGTAGCTAAGCATGCAAGTGAAGCATTAAAATAGGTGTATGGAGATAATTTTGACAAGAGTATATATATTCAACAAAAAGAGACAATATACATGTTGGGAGAGCCTTAGTGGCTACTCCCAACCTGAGCTAAGGTGTTTAGTCGCTCATGCTTGCAGACAACATAATGGCATTACAGAAAGATAGATACATGAAGATCCACGAAGTGAGGAGGAAGTACATCGAAGGGGAATGATAGATCTAGCCAAAGAGAGAAAGAACATGATACGACACAATACTTCTTCAGATCTGGATCTAGCACATCAATGGCACAAACGATCTTCTTCTCTCAAAGAAGGAGTCTTAAGTCTTCTCTCTTCTCAGCTTCTTCCTTTGGAGATCCAAGGCTAGTGGATGGGATGGAATGTAATGAATCTGGAATGCAGCAACACTTCGTGGCCTTCTAGATCTATGATCTGATGATCTGACAAGATGGATGGGTGGCTCATTTATAGGCACACTCCATCGACTTTAGGCTAGACCATGGTCGTGGTCTAGGTTGGGGAGGTGTGAGACCATGGTTGTGGTCTGCTCTTTATTCCTTCTTTCGTCACAGTCAAACTTGGTCGTGACTTGGATGTTTCTTCATGGGCGAGGAACGCAGTCGACGTTTCTCCATTGGGTCGTGGTCTATAGGTTTTTCATAGTCTAAAGGATCACAGTCGAGGTTGAGGTCTCCCCACGTGATCGCGGTATGCATGTGGCTCGCGATCTAGCGAGGATCGCGGTCAACTTGAGGCTCACTGTCTCCTAGTTGATCACGACCTCTGCTATGATAGGGGGCTTAGCAATGATCATGGCCTCAAAGCCGATTGCGGTCTGGCAAGTAGTGAAAAGAGACCGCAATCATAAGGCAGTTGAAGACCTCGACCGTGGTGATATGGTCCTTGTTGCATGAATGGGTCGCGGTCAAGGTGATGACCGTGACTTGGGCCATATATGTACCTGAAACCAAGGAAAGATGTGTAAGTGAAGTCTTTGGCAACAAGAAGCTAAAATTGTGGGTAAAGTTAGAAAAAGATACACTAAAAGAGGTATAAAATATATAAAAAAGTGCGTAAAATAAAGTATTATCAACTCCTCCAAACTTAGAATTAAGCATGTTCTCAGGCTAAATGTAGGTTCAAAAACTTAGAGAGAAAGAGCAAACTTATGTGATAAATTTTTTTTTGAACATAGAATGACTGAAATATCTCATGCTTGCATCAAGACTGTTGTGGTATGTTCTCTATCCTTGAGGTCTCATTCCTCCCTCTCAACTTGAGTTGCATAACTTCGTTTTCTTGCCATTGCCTTCAATTGGGTTCCTCCCTCTCAACTTATCACCCCTTCCCTTTAGGTAACAACCATACTAATACAAAATATTTTTCAAGGGGTAGATTTCACACCTTTTCTTTATTTTCAGTTGCCCCTATGCTAATGTGTTCGGGTAGGCTTAAGGCTTTAAGTGTTTTCCTCTTCCTTCTTAGCTCCTCACCCACAACTATTGTAAGAACAGTGTTGCCCTTTTTGGGCTTCTGACTTTAAGTTATGTGGTTTCGTGAGTTTCATTCAGGATTGGAGGTGGGTAATCTTGTCTTCAAGATTCCACTTACAGGTACAACATATCTACATTCATGAGTGCAACAATACACCGGTCGTGTGAAAACTTTTGGCATCTTTTTGGGCACAACTCTCATTATTATTTTTTTCTTTCTTTTTGGATTTTTACATCTCCTTTCAGGCTTGGGTGAGAGGGATTTTTAAGTGGTATTTTAGGCGGCCAAGCCTCTTTTTAGATATGCCTTGAAAAGGGTAGCTATTTTCCTTTCTACAGAGATTAGGATTTTCTAGTCAGAATAGTCAGGTGAGGGTGGTTGGTCAGGAGTATGGCTAGGTGAAGTTCTCTAGTCTCTTAGGGTTTCATGAGTTAAGATTGTCACATGTACAATGTCTTATTGCAAGAATGAGATAGTGCAGTATTGCTATGTTTCTAATTTTACTCGTATATATATACATATATATATATACATATATATATATATATATATATATATATATATATATATATATATATATATATATATATGGTTGTTCATTCGTTACCCACGCGGGTAGCCAGATTTTCTCTACCCGCTAGAGTAACTATATGGTACACTGGAGTAACTTTGAGAGCAAAAGAGTAACTGCGTAGAAAATATACAGTCAGTAAATATATGAATGGGTTTTTTGATTTGGGGGGGGGCAAATGATATTATTTTTGGATCAAATTTTTTGGGGAGCTAAATAAAATTCTCTTTTACAATTTCAAAAAAAAATATAAGGAAGTGTGCGCAGGTAGCTACCCGCGCGGGTATTGAAGATAATCCCTATATATATTGGTTGCTCATTTATTTCTCTCTAGGAAGACCAAATTACTACAACTTTTAGCAGGAAAGAAGGATAGCTTCTAAGGTGGTTTTTGCAAAATGTTTGAATTTTTTTGAGGTAAAAGGATAATAAATGTACCAAATTTTAAAAATTTTGAGAGGTAAAAGGGTAATAAATGTACCTATCTAACCTATTTATGACCACTCCCCTAAACTTATCCTACACCCTATCTCAGGGTGTCAAAATTTGAGTGAGACACATAAAGATGCTTTCTTTATTCATACTTAATGTTGTTGGAGGCCCACTCAGACTCGAGAAGCATGCTTGCATATACTCCTCATAGTGCATGGTTCTATTTGTATGGCATGCCCTCCACCTTGGCATCCATATTGGCTAGGGCCATCATCCATGCTAGGTAGAAGAAGCCACAATCATTTGATAGGGGAACCTACTGGGGGCTCTTGTGGAAGAATTGCGTCTTCTTAAAGTTTTTACTTATTGTATAATTTTACCCTTTACCATGGCTTTTTATCATATCAATAATCGCCTCTGTGCATGTGTTGGCCTTTTCTTCTATCAGAGTCTTTGCGGTCATCATTTTAGTCTTTTTATTGAGTGCAAAGGATAAATCTGAGCTGTTGTAGAGGATTGCAGTCCTTTTTACGATATTGATGACCAGCAGAGTCCAATGATTGTCGTGAAGAATCGGCAGAAAGATATAGTCCGATAGGGACGTCGTCAGGCATTATTGCAGGTGCTCCTTTTTGCCTGATCGTTTGTCCTTCAAGATGTCATCTACCAGCAGGAAGTATGCCATGTGAGCATTCAGCATGTTGTCACCTAGTAGCGCCTGGTAAGCTAACATTACGCTCACAAAATGATATCCTCCTATTTTCAGTGTTTCTCAGAGGTCATCTTTTAGCACACAAATGTCGTCTCTCTCGAAGATGACATCTCCTGGCGAATCATATTCTTTCAAGGACCTCATAATTGTATTCAATTCTTCTAAAGACAGGCTAAGGCAGCTCCATCTATCGAAATCCTTGAAAGAAGATGTAACTTCTCCCATCGGTCCGTCCGGTTTTACATTGACCGGGTCTTCTTCTTCAGCCTCTCCCTCTTTAGGTTTCCATAACAATTTCATAGGATTTTGCCTCATGAATTTACATTCATGTGTAACAAAACAACATTGAAATTAGAATGTTGGCAGAGGTAATGGGCCATATTTGAGATTAATGAATGTGGTAGAAGATTCTAATTGAACAATTACTAAATGACACAGGAGAAAAAAAGGTAGTGGTGCACACTGACTACTAAGGTAGTGCATTAAGTTGTTTTTCTTAGGTTCAAAAGGGGTAGAGAAAATTGAGCCAATGTCTGAGTATCAGGCGCTACAATGGTCAAGTCACCCATGCCATACTCCCAGGAAAAGCTCAAATGACCTTAAAAAAACCCCGAAACTAGCACATGTGGGTAGGTAGAGAATACTTAGGGGTGCGAGACAACTCTCTCTAAGGAACTCGACAAAATATCCCTACAACTTTAGGAGAAGGGGTGCCTACTCACAAAGAGGGTCGCAATGACCCGGCCCAAGCAACAGTTTACCAAAAATACAGGTATCCGCAAAGTGGTAAGACCATGTATGGGGTGTCTTCCTAGTTCCAGAAGGCCAAGGAAGGGAGGCAATGTGGTACCTCCAAAATGTGGTGGGTGTCAAGTCCTCCTACTTAATACTTTTCACACTACGGTCCCCCTCTCCCTATCGGTCGAGCTCAATTTCCTTTCCTCTCTCTATCACTCGAGCTACTTTGTCCCTTGATCTTGATGAGAGTGATTCATTCTCCCGCTTACGCTTAGTAGTCATTGGTCTTCAAAGAAGGACCCAAAGATTCAATCTCTAGAAAGAACCTACACATAATGGCTTAAGCCATTGTTCCCATTTCCTCACTGGCCCATCATGTGAAAGGTACTCCATCCGAACGAGTTCACCCACACTCTGCTCCTTTGACTAATTGTTTACATCAGATCTCAGGTTCTCTATTGCACTCCTAGTAAACCTCCCCACCACTCCTCTCTCTAAGATTTTGACCACTTTTGATAGGTTGTGGGCCCTATTTTAGTGTGGGCCTCCAGCCAGAAGCACGACTGGGATCCTTGTGGTTCGAGATCAAGACTAATATATAAGAAAGAGGGAAATCAACATGAGAGTTTTTTGGTAGTGTCGGTGAACCAGATGGTCACGACGGGGAAATCTGGGACGGAGGACTCTTAGTATCACTGAATATCATGACTTTCAAAGACTCACTCACTTCTTAGCCATTTGGGTTAATGTCAAGTTTGCTTCATCGCCACCCTGGGTAGAAACATGTTATACCATTGAAATGTAGATTATGGTTGAGATCAGTGGGATCCACCGCATAACTCTGCAATTCAATTAGCCATAAAAGAAGAAGTCTTCGCACAAGTCAACTGTATGTATTGGGTGGGGGATGAAACTTGAGCCTTTCTCATGGGCTTCCTCCCTCCCTATAGTGGCGGAAGGATCTGTCACATGACACTGATGAAGGGACTTAACACTACTCTTCTGTCAAGTATCAAATTACGTGCTAGTTATTTCCTTTCGCAAAGGGAAGATTAGGCAGAAGGAAGAAAGGGGCCAGAAGAAGCATAGAAATGGCTCATTCAAACTTGAACCTCTTGTTAAACTTGGAAAGGGACCTAGGGGTCAGCGGTTGTTGTCCTGCAACCAACTCAAAAGTGGGCCTCTTGCCTCGTTGTTTTGTAAGTTGTAGGAGAAGTGAGCCACATATAGCAACATCAACCCAATTTCTTTGGTTTTGCACTCACATAGTGTTGGAGATATAACTTGCATATGGATTCTAGTCCTCTAAGGCTCAATGAAAGGCCAACCCGTACAATAATACGGCTTGGCTAGATCGAATTTCATCGCATCCCCATAGAGTGGGTCTTCATTGTGTGTATAACTTCTTGAACTAGAAGGAAAGGATGTTATCAGTGATGCGACAACCTTGAGTGGCTCGAGCAAAGTGAGAGGAGGGGCAGAGACCTTATTTGTGTAGTGTGAAACTTCTTCGCAATTTGCTTATTCTGTTGGTACACAGAGGTTCGAGCTTTCTTCTTCTTTAGAAAGAGTCTGTCATGCATGAAAAGTGGACAAGGAATTAATGGAAGTTGCTAGAGAGGTAAAGAGAAGGGATGCAGGAAAATGGTAGGAAAAGCTCCTAGAAAATCAGTAGTCGGGACTCCCATTGAAGATAGATTTTCCCACAGTCGGGAATGGGGAAAAGGCATAATAGAATGTCCTTAATTCTTCTGAGATATATGTTATAGAGCCCTTTCCTAGAGAATCCTGAAGGATAATGATTAGCTCAACTCAGGTTTAGGGAATCAGATGAGGAATCACCAATAGACGTACCTAAAGACGCAATCTAATGCTGACGAAAGCCCACTAGTTCAATCACATTATCAAAGGCAAGCCAAAGTGGAGGTGGCTAAAGTGTCAATCAAAGAGGGACTTCCTGACCTCAAACACAATAATCCTATTGGTTGCTAACTTCAAACCATGATGGCCCACACATCCTCTCGGACAACCGGAAAAATGGAAAGGTCAAACATCTATTGGTAATAAAATAGACATGGAATGAATAAGGGGAGATACCTTATGATTCTAACACCAATTTGTGGCAGTCAATTGAACATTCAAATTACAAGATTGTTCTCAAGATGGGGTAGTGAGGTGGCGGAACTGTTAAAACATTGGTTTTTGGTATCTGCATTTAAATATTCCTTTTCTGGAGAGAGGTTTTTCAACTACAAGACATAACGATGATACAATAGAAACTAATACCCGACACTGAAAGTCTAAAATCCAGTCTATTTCTATTGTTGTGGGAAATCTAAATCTAGACTACTACAAAAAATATAGCATTTGCCATTTAAAAGAAACAATGATAATTTTAATAACAACCAATGTAGAAAATAGCAAAAACTAATGAAATGGATGCAAATGTATCTATTCAAACATCTACTACTAAGGCTAAACTCTCAAAAGCACCAATGATGAGACAATAAAGTAGTTCACGATTATACTTCTAGAATCAACTTAAGGTTGGAATTGGTGACAATGGATCTTAGAAAAAGATATCAAACAAAGTCTGCTTATGCAGGAGCATGACTTGATACTAATCACTTTACACTATCAAAATCATTGATAATTGGGTTCTACTACTTAAAAAACACCTATCGGCAGACATAAATGTACCAAGTGTTACAACCATTCCCTTGGTAGACACTGGTTATATTAGATTTGGACTCTATATGAACCACTTGTAGACCATGTAGGCAATGGTTTTCAGTTGGCCCTATGCTAATGTGTTCAGTTGGCCCTATGCTAATGTGTTCGGGTAGGCTTAAGGCTTTAAGTGTTTTCCTCTTCCTTCTGAGCTCCTCACCCACAACTATTGTAAGAACAGTGTTGCCCTTTTTGGGCTTCTGACTTTAAGTTATGTGGTTTCGTGAGTTTCATTCAGGATTGGAGGTGGGTAATCTTGTCTTCAAGATTCCACTTACAGGTACAACATATCTACATTCATGAGTGCAACAATACACCGGTCGTGTGAAAACTTTTGGCATCTTTTTAGGCACAACTCTCATTATTATTTTTTTCTTTCTTTTTGGCTTTTTACATCTCCTTTCAGGCTTGGGTGAGAGGGATTTTTAAGTGGTATTTTAGGCGGCCAAGCCTCTTTTTAGATATGCCTTGAAAAGGGTAGCTATTTTCCTTTCTACAGAGATAAGGATTTTCTAGTCAGAATAGTCAGGTGAGGGTGGTTGGTCAGGAGTATGGCTAGGTGAAGTTCTCTAGTCTCTTAGGGTTTCATGAGTTAAGATTGTCACATGTACAATGTCTTATTGCAAGAATGAGATAGTGCAGTATTGCTATGTTTCTAATTTTACTCGTATATATATACATATATATACATACATACATATATATATATATATATATATATGGTTATTCATTCGTTACCCACGCGGGTAGCCAGATTTTCTCTACCCGCTAGAGTAACTATATGGTACACTGGAGTAACTTTGAGAGCAAAAGAGTAACTGCGTAGAAAATATACAGTCAGTAAATATATGAATGGGTTTTTTGATTTGGGGGGGGGGCAAATGATATTATTTTTGGATCAAAATTTTTGGGGAGCTAGATAAAATTCTCTTTTACAATTTAAAAAAAAAATATAAGGAAGTGTGCGCAGGTAGCTACCCGCGCGGGTATTGAAGATAATCCCTATATATATTGGTTGCTCATTTATTTCTCTCTAGGAAGACCAAATTACTACAACTTTTAGCAAGAAAGAAGGATAGCTTCTAAGGTGGTTTTTGCAAAATGTTTGAATTTTTTTGAGGTAAAAGGATAATAAATGTACCAAATTTTAAAAATTTTGAGAGGTAAAAGGGTAATAAATGTACCTATCTAACCTGTTTATGACCACTCCCCTAAACTTATCCTACACCCTATCTCAGGGTGTCAAAATTTGAGTGAGACACATAAAGATGCTTTCTTTATTCATACTTAATGTTGTTGGAGGCCCACTCAGACTCGAGAAGCATGCTTGCATATACTCCTCATAGTGCATGGTTCTATTCGTATGGCATGCCCTCCACCTTGGCATCCATATTGGCTAGGGCCATCATCCATGCTAGGTAGAAGAAGCCACAATCATTTGATAGGGGAACCTACTGGGGGCTCTTGTGGAAGAATTGTGTCTTCTTAAAGTCTTTACTTATTGTATAATTTTACCCTTTACCATGGCTTTTTATCATATCAATAATTGCCTCTGTGCATGTGTTGGCCTTTTCTTCTATCAGAGTCTTTGCGGTCATCATTTTAGTCTTTTTATTGAGTGCAAAGGATAAATCTGAGCTGTTGTAGAGGATTGCAGTCCTTTTTACGATATTGATGACCAGCAGAGTCCAATGATTGTCGTGAAGAATCGGCAGAAAGATATAGTCTGATAGGGACGTCGTCAGACATTGTTGCAGGTGCTCCTTTTTGCCTGATCGTTTGTCCTTCAAGATGTCATCTACCAGCAGGAAGTATGCCATGTGAGCATTCAGCATGTTGTCACCTAGTAGCGCCTGGTAAGCTAACATTACGCTCACAAAATGATATCCTCCTATTTTCAGCGTTTCTCATAGGTCATCTTTTAGCACACAAATGTCGTCTCTCTCGAAGATGACATCTCCTGGCGAATCATATTCTTTCAAGGACCTCATAATTGTATTCAATTCTTCTGAAGACAAGCTAAGGCAGCTCCATCTATCGAAATCCTTGAAAGAAGATGTAACTTCTCCCATCGGTCCGTCCGGTTTTACATTGACCGGGTCTTCTTCTTCAGCCTCTCCCTCTTTAGGTTGTTCTTTTGAAGGCTATTCTTCTGGGATTTCTACTACCGGAGGCCGCTCTAGTTCATTTTATGACGTGTGTTTTACAACTTCTCTAGTGCTTTGATTCCAACCTTCTTTCCAAGCCACAACCCTGGCTGGCTCTGTTGGATCAACCCATATGGTCTTCAGTTGTTCCCTCCAGGTCACCTTTTTAGGAAGAGGGATATCTTTGTGAAGTCTCCGAGGTACAACCTCTGAAGGCATCACTGGGTCGCTGAAGAAGCGATGATCGTAGATGACCTCCATGGCACACACCTCGTAGTCCATGTTGGTCCTCATTATATAGGTCTTCCAGGGGATGTCCTTGTTTATGGCTTCCGTTATTCTTAATACTATGAAGGTGCAATCCCCCGAGCCAACCTCTTCTTAAGGGACCTTCTTGTTGATCGAGAAGAACCTCCAGCAACCCCATTTGTGGGCTTTCTTATGAGTATAGATGAGTCTCTTAATAGAATAATAATTAAAGACAAAATTTTGGTGTACAAATACAATGACCGGTATATAATTTTAAAAAATATTGGAGAAAATTGCATCCAACCATTCCGCGGGCTTTGATATATAGTATAGATAAGTTTCCTAATGAAATATATAATTTTAAAAATTGAAGATAAAAGTGTGATGTACACACACATGGACTAGTATGTATTTTTTAAAAATAATGTTAAAAATCATTTCCAACCCATCCGTGGATTTTCTTATATAGTATAGATGAGTTTTCTAATAGAATATATAATTTTAAAAATTAAAAACAAAAGTATGGTGTACACCCACAGGAACAACATGTAATTTTAAAAAATAATAGAGAAAATGACATCTAACCCCTCTGCAGGCTTTCTTATATAGTATAGATGAATCTCCTAATAGAATATATAATTTTAAAAAGTTAAAGACAAAAGTATGGTGTACACACAGGGACCAGACGAAGATCTCAATGCACTTTTCATTTTATGACTACGTGAAAAGTAAAAGGAGTTGGACCATCTGTGGCCTTGTATCCCTCCCTCCAAAGAGAAGAAGATATCCATCATTAATAGGTCAAAAAATTTAAGTATCACGGGTTACTATTTAGTACCAATATAGAATTATTCCCATATTAATTTCTAAAATGACATATTTATGAGGCAATGTGTCCCCAAAGAGGATGTATTTCTCTTGGTGGATACAACACGTCTTTTTAAGAGACATATTGATACTTTTAAAAAGTAATATGTCCCCAACTGAGATTACATTGCCCCCAAGATAGCAATGTGTCCCCAATGGGGGCGTATTGCTTTTTTTTTTTACTTTTTTTTATAATGATACCATGTACGTTATACACATATATATGAAATGACTAAATGATCATACTTTACATCAAATTATGTATATTTAGTTGTATATTAAACATAATACATAAATATAATAAAATAATAAAAATACTATATTTCGTTAATACATAATATTTATAAATGTAAATAATAATGTTTATAATTAATAGATATAATACTAAAATTATATAATAAGATTTAAAATTACAGAAATACTCAAATATTCTTACATATAAACTCAGAAACAGAAAAAACTAAAATTATAATATATAACACAAATTGTTGCACATAATATATATATATATATATATATATATATATATTAATAAATATACATATATATGAGAGACATTATATATAATATATATAATATAAATATGACAACTATATAAAGAAAAATATACAAAAACAATAATAATATATAATCAAAATGAATAATATGATATACATGATGTAAAATGCAACACATAAATAATCATAATATATTATGGAGCAACCTTATATATGTTTAAAAATTAAAATAATCTAACAAAAATCATAAGGACATAGTAATATTATTACATTTTTATTTAGTTTAGGAACCAATATAATTCGACAAAAATCAATTATATTATTATTTTTTATGTATTGCATTCGAAATTATATATATCATATATTTTATTTTGATTATTTATTGTTATTTCTCTTTATATATTTTACTTTAAAGAATTTACGTGTATATATTTTTTAATGTTATATATCCCATCTCTAATAAATATACATGCGTATATTTGTGAGTATTAACGTGTGTTGTATTTTACTATATTAGTTTTTATTTTTGTTTCTAAGTTTCTATATATATATATATATATTCTTTGTTTATATGATTTTCAACTTCATTATATATTTTTAGTGCTGTATCCGTTAATTTTAAGCACTATTATTTACATTATAAATATATGTATTAGTGAAATTTAATATTCTTTTATTATTTTCTTATTTATAGGTATTATGTTAAAATATGCAATTACATTTATATAATTATGTCATTTAGTAATTGAAATATTTAATTAATAATATATATAATTATGTATATAATGTACATTCTTTTATTATTTTATGATTTATAGGTATTATGTTAAAATATGAAATTACATTTATATAAATATGTCATTTAGTAACGGAAATATTTAATTAATAATATATATAATTATTTTTTTGAAATAAAATAATATATATAATTATGTATATAATATACATGGTATCATAATTTAAAAATAAAGAAGAAAAAAAAATAATACGCCCGCATTGAGGACATATTGGTAATCCTGAGTGGACATATTGCCCTTAACGGGAGCAATACATCCGCTTTAGAGACATATTGTCTCAGAAACGTGTGATTTTGCGAAATAATTTGTGAATCATGCTATATTTGTAATCACCTAAATCTTTCAAACGTTCAAAGGTACCGCATTGTAGCCTTTTTCTCACTCAATCACCCAATGGAGAAACCTTCGGTGCATAAGAGCAGTATTTCTTCCCCATTCTTACCTCCACCTGACAAGTCACTCTCTAGCAATCCATCGCTCCGCTCGGTCAGATGGTCCAGGATGTTTGCTTCCGCTTTGACTTTGGCTTTGGTCTTTCTACCTCTCATGTCAACTCCGACCGTTGGAACCCATAATGACTCTTCATCCTTTTTTCTTTAGTTTCCTAACTTATAAGTAGGAGGTAGACTAATATATGGTGATTTGTTTCCATTTTTGTTAACAACTTCATCACCAACAACAGCAAAATATGTTGAATAGCCGAGCAACGATCCTCAATCGAGATGTAGAGCCCCGCCGGATGAAGCGATTTCAACGTGCAGCGTTCAGTTGACCGACACCGGCATAGGTAATCCGCCAGATGAAGCGAGCTCAAAGGAAAGCGAACGGAGTTCACGACAGATTAGATATTTCTTATGGTTTTCTTCATTTTACCCATTTACTCACCCATTTTGTTTGAGAAAAAAATCAATTTAGCACACTTTTCACAAAAAACATTTACCAATATAGCATACTGCAAAATCTTTCCCACAATTAAAAACTATGGTCTAAAAATGCCACTTGATATGGAGTTTTTTCTCAAACAAAGATGGGTGACTGAATGGGTAAAGTGAAGTAAACTACAAGAAATATCTAACATGTCGCGACTTTTCACGAAAACATCCAATATAACATACTTGGTAAAATATTTCCCATAATAGCAGATTTTGGTCTACAAACGTCACTTAATATGGAGCTTTTTGTATATTAGACTGAAAAGCGCTAAAATGTTGGTGTGTTTAATTTAAAAAAAAATTGAAAAAAAATAAAAAATGTCAAAAGTGACCACTTTGAGTGGAGTTTTCCACTTAACGTATAAATATAAAGTCAAGTTGAAAGCCCCACTCAATATGGCGCTTTTCACATTTTGTTATTTTTTTTCAATTTTATATTTTAAATTAAACACACCAATATTTATGGTACTTTTCAATGTCAGGTACATAAAATACTACTTGAAGTGGAGGATTTCATAGAAAGTGTGCTTCTTTGAAAAATATTTTGTAAAGTGTGTTATATTGATAAATATTTTTATAAAAATGTGCTAAAAAGTTTTTTTTCCTCTTTGTTTTAAAATCTCTTTCCTCCTTACAACCCTGAGATAGTAGCAACGCAACAAGTCCATCAGCGAATTCATGGGTCTTCGTAATACAAGATGAACAAGAGCCGAGCAACGATCTTCAACGAAGCAGCAGAGCCCCAGAAGTGTTGAGTTGATCGAAGCCAGCGTAGGTCATCCTCGGGCAAGCCCCGCCCGCATAGCAATACCAGAAAATGATGGGACGTCACGACATGGGACACGAGTTAAATACTATTTGCTTCGTTTTACCCTTTGGTGGCCTCGTCACCAATCTTTTCTTCTTACCGCAGCTCAACAGATGATGGACCACTTTTACGCGAGCCGTGCTCCTCAAGCTGGTCATGGAATCCAAACGTATATACTGAGATACGGCTTCTGTCCTACTGGGATATTGGAATGTAAGATATCCGGTTTTTCTTCAATTTTACTTATGCAGCGTACTATTTTCAATCCGGGTTCCATCATTATATGTAGGTTTTCATGCCGAAGGGGCCCGCTTTGCATCTCGCGCTGGAAGCTCATCATCACCTCACGAACATTTTGGCTTCGTTGTGGGTTGCAATATACACTGCTCACTTGGCTTACACAGCCTTGGTGTTTACGTTTTTAGCAACGTATCCCCCCTCCTCCCCCCCCAATCATTATTTTGACACTCTCGAGGGATATTGTGCTTTTGTCTCACGTTTGTTTCCTTTTTCCTTGTACTGCTGTTAGCGTCGATGAAGCGGACTGAATCCCGCAGCGCCTCGTTTGGACTTGTAGTTTGCTTCTTCCTGGTTAATTGTAATACTTCAAGTTACATTGTTTGGTCTTGCAGGCTTGCAGCGGTCCTCTTAACTGTAAGCATCCCAGATTGTGAAATGGGGTGACGTGAATCACCTTTTGAATAAGTTCCATAGTCCATACATTATGCAAATTAAAGACTCCTCAAATTTGCCTATTTACAGTTTTTCAATCTCATTTATTACTGTCTGAAACCGGTGGTGTATTATTAGGTCTGATGTTAAATGGGTTTGTGGGCTGTTTCAGCTAGTATAGTCTAGATTTAATGTATCCTCTGGATGAGCTTGGTCCAACCTCAGTGCACAACCATGGCTTTTTCTTTGTTGTCAAGATCGAGTATTTTTTTTAATCGCACGTTTCGAATCAAATGAAACAAGGAAGAAGTTAACTTTTATAGATTATCATCAAATACCTGTATCTAGTACTTAGATATTATTGTGGTCCTTTCTTAAATGCTATATTACTTTTCTAAACCCTTCCTATCTTGTTCTCGGTTTTATTTCAGAATTTCTGTACAATCTCGAGAAAGTCAATTTATTCATGACGTCAAATCTACATAATAAACTATTCTGGTTAGACCACCCACAAAAGTAGTAAATAGAACAGTCGCATTCTCAATCCATTCTTTTAATTGTGTCACTGTTTCCTTCGTCTCAATTAAATTTTTCGCTTCATGGATACCATATTACTAGGCATGAGCTCGTGCTATGCGTGGGTATTTCGTAGCTTAGCAAGTGGTTTGTATACAAAGTTAAACATTTGAACCATCTCCCATATTGAATCATTCACCACTTTCTTGTTTGTCGATGTTGTTGTTTAAGTTGTTGCTTTTTATATGGTTGCAGAATGTGTAGTGAAGAAAATCCATCACACATCCCCACTAATCACTCTCTTTTCAAATATTCAAATAGTAGATTACTTTACAATGAGATAGTTGGGAAGTGGGCAACAAGTTACGCTCCCAATATTTTTTGGATGACAAATCCAATCTTTCGAAATACTACATCTATAGACCTGAGAGTCATAATATTACTATGCATAATTTATTGCACCCTTTTCAGGAGCTCCACCGCTTCAGGTGTCAAGAACCCAAAGGTATCAAAACTGAAAGGGATGAAAATATGTTGATTGTCAATACAAGTCTTCTCATGCTTGACTACTTTAGTTGAGACAACTTTTTGGACAACGTGTCCCGTAATAAAATCACCATTTTCAGGCCCACCAATGGAGAAACTCCTGTCAAATCAAAACATGCATGTTCTTCTCCAGTCCATCCAAATATTAAAACATTTGCTGGTCTGATCTCCCCTACTGTGGATCAGTAAAAAATTTTTATAGGTACTTCTTTCTTAGAATCAGCTCCAGCGTGTCTAAGTACATCATAAATGATATCTTTAACAAGATCATGTCCATATTTGAAACCTGGGAGTTCCCGACAATGAACTGCATGCTCCCTAAAAGTGTCTAAGCAAGATTCATGATCCACTGGACATTCCTTATCAGCTACGAATAGAGGAATCATAAGACAATATTTGAGAATAGTAAGATATTCTACTGGTGACATATGTAGTCCAAAGCCGTCAATGGAAATAGCAAGAAGAAAATCTTGAGCATGCTCAACTTTTAGACATCAAAAAATATTTTTTGTCTAATAGTTATGTCGAACTCAACCTCTATATTCTTAATAATTTTGCTAAAAAGGAAACTCGCCAAAGCATTCTGGGCTTTGGGGGGGATGGTATCCTTGTAGCAAAATAGGTAAGATCGAGAGATAGAATTGTGATACATAGACAATCTAAAGCATACTGAAAATCAGAATCCATACCGTGTATCCCACTAACTCGTAAACTATGATCTTGGAGTACCCAAGATTAGGCTTTGGATGCCACAAAAGCATATGAAGAAGCCTCAATAGCCGAATGCAGACCCAAGCCACCAGTCTAATAGACAAGGAGGCCACCTACCATTGAAGGTCACTAAAAAAAAGGGCCTCCACATACCATGTTGCAACTTGCTCCATGTATACGGGTTGACATGTCCTTAAACCAAACATGAGCTTGGTTGTACCCATACAAGAATGTAATAAAAAATCTCATGTTGTAGGTCGTGCAACTGGGGGAGTAGATGCATCAAGTCAACGACTTTGGTTGCCCTCCTCATAGTCAGTTCTTCAATAAACCTTTAACCCTACTCACATCACCTCCAAGTAACTTTAATCCTAGCACATGCCTCCCAATGTCCACAAGAAACAACCCTTTGTAGATCTTCTTTCCATCACAGGAAGGTTAGAAAAGTTCAGCTTTTTAGATATTCAGAACAAGCCCCAACTCTAAACCCCTACATTTTATGACGTCAAGCACCTTAGACACCTCTAATGTGTCCCTGATGACGGTCCCATCATCAAGATACCAGTCATGGAGAAGAAGTTTACTATTGTCTCTGATCTCATGAATAAGTGGGTGCAATACATGATAAAAGAGAACTGGGCCCAGAGGATCACCTTGTTACACACATGTGGTTGACCATATAGGATTGTCTCTAATATATAATCTAGCAGCTTAAGCATAGAGGAATTCCATTCATAAAGAAATAGATTGACACCTCTTCCTTACTTCACAGAGCTACATAGACCTATCTACCATGTTGAAAGCATTAGAGAAATCCACTATAAGCATAGAGAGAGACTCGTCTTTGTACAAAAAAAATGCAAAAGATATATGTATCGTTTACATTAGTAAGTCTACCCAAGCATCTTACAAAAGAAGGTTCAATTTATTTTTATAACCCATAATGAACAAAAAGAATAAGTACAAAAGCTTGTTCAATCTCTGTAACTAAATCAGCAATCAAAACACGACAGAATAACATTGACAACAACCAGACAACTGATGTGTGTTGCAGCAGCTAAGAGGACAACCTTCTTTTTATAGATACCTATCAATTGCAATAGAAATAATTCAAAATTAGATTATGAGCCACTAAACATCAGGAAAATTATTAAATAAAATCAAATTATGGAACTGTGTATAGTCATATCGACGGAAATATGCACTGGCTCCAATAATAGACATTCCCCAACTGAAACATTGGTCTAAAAAGTGTGACAATCTTACCCAGCTAAAATCAAAATACAAACAACTAATAATTGAAATAAAACAAATTTTGAGAAAAGTAGAAAGAACCTCAACATTGGACACTACATATTATCTAAATTCATATCTATGTTAGCTCTTCATTAATTAATAAAAAGGAGTCAGATTGAATTTTCACATGAAATATTATTCATCGTCCTAGATGACTGAGGATAATAAAGGGGAGGGGGGAATGGTTGTCGTAGTCATTTCTAAGGTCCCAACCTTCATGTACAAATAAGGTGAGCATAACTGCAAGAAAATTTTGAATGCGGTAACTTCTTGGTCCCTAAGTATCTTAGTAGGGAAAACACTGAAGCAGAGTTACTCACTCTTTAGAAACATTACAAAAAAAATTTACTCACATACAAAAAGGAAAAATGAGATTTTTGAGCTCTTTTGGTTGTTGCATCTAAAACTTGTAATCGAGATTTAAAAATGAAAGGACAGAGCCAATTGAGATAGATTTGGCATTATCAAAGATAGATATTTAAGTGGGATTTGTGTAATCATTGTACATGATAATGGGTCTTGATGTAGGACTCCTTCAGTTATTATAGTGAGATAAATAAGTTGGTTGCGGGATTCAGATTGAAAGAGATATGATATCTTTATCTCTCTTTTTTCTTTTCTCTTTCTTCTTTATATAGAACAACCGTCTGACATCACAATGAAAGGGAATAAGATTAATTGCATAGGATAAAATAGAGATCGAATATATGCATAGGATAAATTTATATGTTCACATCTGGTGCCAGATCCATATGAAATTGTTCATTATGCTATGACTCCGTTACTCCCAAGTGTAGAATTTGACTACAAACAGAATAACCACGAAAAAGATGAAAAACTCCACGATACATCCTACAAATATGGGATAGAAAACATCTACAAACAAATATATATCGGCCAATACACACACATAATTGATAAAGATGAAAAAGGAAGAAAATAATACGTGGCACAATCTTGCACTCTTTAGTTTTTCAAAATCACCAATTTTATCTCCCTTATATTGATTTTTGGCATACAACCATAGTGACACAGATCACCGTATCTTAGCATGGGCAAAACATTCAATACATGACTCCTACGAGGGGAATCAACAATTCTGAGTTAGCTACCCACTATTCTTCTATCAGTAAAGTAAGAGAACTTATGGGTCTCTATCAACAATGAAAGTACATAACTTCTGGGAGGTTGTTTTTAAGCCATTGAAGAACAATGAAAATTATAGAAAAATTAAGAGAGATAGACTTAGTATATATTTCCCAATAGAAATGGTTGAACAAATTATTTCCTAGGTATCATATTCCAAGTGATGCCTTAACAATTGTCATATAGAACTTGCATTGCAATGCAATCGAGGCACATATATGATAAATGTCTCTAAAAAAGCTTAATTGGTTGTACATGCTACCATTATATTCCCACAAGAAGATGGACATTGCCACTGATAGGTAAAAAAATATTGGAACAAATACGACATCAGATGACAAGTGTGTGGGTTTTGATGTAAAGCATATAGTCAAATTGATTAACGAATTAGACATTGATTCAAATATCCTTTACATTTGATTTAAATCAGATTAGTTCATTTAGGTTAATTCAAAGATATCTTTAGGCTAAATTTTCTACAAATTACTATTTGAAAGATCCCTAAATTGGTAAGGGTGGTTGACAATTTATACGAGTTCACTTAGGGTTCTATAATTAATTTCTTAGTAATATAAATACAAATTGTCAAGATTTGATTATTTATGCAGTGAATGTCATGGTCACTTATGAGGTATTAAAAATCTATAGGCTAGAATATTCACTACATCTTCATCTACAAGATTATCTTAACAAGGATGCTAGATCTTTTAGGAAGGGGTGAATGACAAAGCAATGCAATGTCCAACTGAACTGAATACCACCACTATTTTGATTTTTGCATGGATTTTCTAATTCCGTTTTTATAATTGAAATTAAAGTAAAACTTTAAAAAGATGCTAGTTTATAAAAAAGAGGGTAGAATCTAACTTCTCACTACGTCATCTACCTAACAGAAAGTAGATAGTAGGCAATATATATGTAGTTCAAAGCTTTTGACTATGAAAATAGGATCATTTCTTGTCAAAAGACACATTCAATTGTAGTGACTACTAACAATATGTGTTATACTGTCAAGATTAAAAGTGCCTCCATACTACTTTAATGAAAAGAATCAAACTGAATTTCATTATCAATAAGTACTAGTTATGAGGGACAAAAGGAATGAATATCGCATATGATGACACTTGTGTAGTTTCTTAAATAAGTCCTACCATGGAGTTTTTTATTTCCAATTTAACAATATTTGAATAGAATGCAAACCAGAAGGGACATATAAAAAAATGAAATGATTTTTTCATTCAAATTTTAGTAGAGTATCAATCTTTTGATTAATTCGATATGGATATTTAAATAGAATCCAATGCATGGAATCGTTAGATTATCCCCCCTTACTTTGTCCTAGAGTCTGATTTGATTCCTTACCATATAAGCTCCATTTATAGGACAAAATATGTGCTTCATTTTGTAGCTGAGGAGGTTTCCATAATAATTTCATAGGATTTTGCCTCATGAATTTACATTCATGTGTAACAAAACAACATTGAAATCAGAATGTTGGCAGAGGTAATGGGCCATATTTGAGATTAATGAATGTGGTAGAAGATTCTAATTGAACAATTACTAAATGACACAGGAGAAAAAAAGGTAGTGGTGCACACTGACTACTAAGGTAGTGCATTAAGTTGTTTTTCTTAGGTTCAAAAGGGGTAGAGAAAATTGAGCCAATGTCTGAGTATCAGGCGCTACAATGGTCAAGTCACCCATGCCATACTCCCAGGAAAAGCTCAAATGACCTTAAAAAAACCCCAAAACTAGCACATGTGGGTAGGTAGAGAATACTTAGGGGCGCGAGACAACTCTCTCTAAGGAACTTGACAAAATATCCCTACAACTTTAGGAGAAGGGGTGCCTACTCACAAAGAGGGTCGCAGTGACCCGGCCCAAGCAACAGTTTACCAAAAACACAGGTATCCGCAAAGTGGTAAGACCATGTATGGGGTGTCTTCCTAGTTCCAGAAGGCCAAGGAAGGGAGGCAATGTGGTACCTCCAAAATGTGGTGGGTGTCAAGTCCTCCTACTTAATACTTTTCACACTACGGTCCCCCTCTCCCTATCGGTCAAGCTCAATTTCCTTTCCTCTCTCTATCACTCGAGCTACTTTGTCCCTTGATCTTGATGAGAGTGATTCATTCTCCCGCTTACGCTTAGTAGTCATTGGTCTTCAAAGAAGGACCCAAAGATTCAATCTCTAGAAAGAACCTACACATAATGGCTTAAGCCATTGTTCCCATTTCCTCACTGGCCCATCATGTGAAAGGTACTCCATCCGAACGAGTTCACCCACACTCTGCTCCTTTGACTAATTGTTTACATCAGATCTCAGGTTCTCTATTGCACTCCTAGTAAACCTCCCCACCACTCCTCTCTCTAAGATTTTGACCACTTTTGATAGGTTGTGGGCCCTCTATTAGTGTGGGCCTCCAGCCAGAAGCACGACTGGGATCCTTGTGGTTCGAGATCAAGACTAATATATAAGAAAGAGGGAAATCAACATGAGAGTTTTTTTGGTAGTGTCGGTGAACCAGATGGTCACGACGGGGAAATCTGGGATAGAGGACTCTTAGTATCAATGAATATCATGACTTTCAAAGACTCACTCACTTCTTAGACATTTGGGTTAATGTCAAGTTTGCTTCATCGCCACCCTGGGTAGAAACATGTTATTGGGTGTTATGGTACCATTGAAATGTAGATTATGGTTGAGATCAGTGGGATCCACCGCATAACTCTGCAATTCAATTAGCCATAAAAGCAGAAGTCTTCGCACAAGTCAACTGTATGTATTGGGTGGGGGATGAAACTTGAGCCTTTCTCATGGGCTTCCTCCCTCCCTATAGTGGCGGAGGGATCCGTCACATGACACTGATGAAGGGACTTAACACTACTCTTCTGTCAAGTATCAAATTACGTGCTAGTTATTTCCTTTCGCAAAGGGAAGATTAGGCAGAAGGAAGAAAGGGGCCAGAAGAAGCATAGAAATGGCTCATTCAAACTTGAACCTCTTGTTAAACTTGGAAAGGGACCTGGGGGTCAGCGGTTGTTGTCCCGCAACCAACTCAAAAGTGGGCCTCTTGCCTCGTTGTTTTGTAAGTTGTAGGAGAAGTGAGCCACATATAGCAACATCAACCCAATTTCTTTGGTTTTGCACTCACATAGTGTTGGAGATATAACTTGCATATGGATTCTAGTCCTCTAAGGCTCAATGAAAGGCCAACCCGTACAATAATACGGCTTGGCTAGATCGAATTTCATCGCATCCCCATAGAGTGGGTCTTCATTGTGTGTATAACTTCTTGAACTAGAAGGAAAGGATGTTATCAGTGATGCGACAACCTTGAGTGGCTCGAGCAAAGTGAGAGGAGGGGCAGAGACCTTATTTGTGTAGTGTGAAACTTTCTTCGCAATTTGCTTATTCTGTTGGTACACAGAGGTTCGAGCTTTCTTCTTCTTTAGAAAGAGTCTGTCATGCATGAAAAGTGGACAAGGAATTAATGGAAGTTGCTAGAGAGGTAAAGAGAAGGGATGCAGGAAAATGGTAGGAAAAGCTCCTAGAAAATCAGTAGTCGGGACTCCCATTGAAGATAGATTTTCCCACAGTCGGGAATGGGGAAAAGGCATAATAGAATGTCCTTAATTCTTTTGAGATATATGTTATAGAGTCCTTTCCTAGAGAATCCTTAAGGATAAGGATTATCTCAACTCAGGTTTAGGGAATCAGATGAGGAATCACCAATAGACGTACCTAAAGACGCAATCTAATTCTGACGAAAGCCCACTAGTTCAATCACATTATCAAAGGCAAGCCAAAGTGGAGGTGGCTAAAGTGTCAATCAAAGAGGGACTTCCTGACCTCAAACACAATAATCCTATTGGTTGCTAACTTCAAACCATGATGGCCCACACATCCTCTCGGACAACCGGAAAAATGGAAAGGTCAAACATCTATTGGTAATAAAATAGACATGGAATGAATAAGGGGAGATACCTTATGATTCTAACACCAATTTGTGGCAGTCAATTGAACATTCAGATTACAAGATTGATTCTCAAGATGGGGTAGTGAGGTGGCGGAACTGTTAAAACATTGGTTTTTGGTATCTGCATTTAAATATTCCTTTTCTGGAGAGAGGTTTTTCAACTACAAGACATAACGATGATACAATAGAAACTAATACCCGACACTGAAATTCTAAAATCCGGTCTATTTCTATTGTTGTGGGAAATCTAAATCTAGACTACTACAAAAAATATAGCATTTGCCATTTAAAAGAAACAATGATAATTTTAATAACAACCAATGTAGAAAATAGCAAAAACTAATGAAATGGATGCAAATGTATCTATTCAAACATCTACTACTAAGGCTAAACTCTCAAAAGCACCAATGATGAGACAATAAAGTAGTTCACGATTATACTTCTAGAATCAACTTAAGGTTGGAATTGGTGACAATGGATCTTAGAAAAAGATATCAAACAAAGTCTGCTTATGCAGGAGCATGACTTGATACTAATCACTTTACACTATCAAAATCATTGATAATTGGGTTCTACTACTTAAAAAACACCTATCGGCAGCCATAAATGTACCAAGTGTTACAACCATTCCCTTGGAAGACACTGGTTATATTAGATTTGGACTCTATATGAACCACTTGTAGACCATGTAGGCAATGGTTTTTAACTTGATATCTAGTGAGAAAGCACAATGAAAATGCATTCTATTGTTTTTCCCTATAGAAAATACTCCATGAAAAGTATTCTATTATTGCAACACTTGTACATGTAAATTTAAATATCCCATTTGTATCATGCACAAAATAATAAAGAAAAATAGACAATTGTATGGCTTAACACCAAGTATCCTACACATCATAATCATGAATGATAATTAGATACATCTTCCAAAGAGCACTTACCAATAGTCGTACATGTCACAAGTGTTACAATCACTCTCTTATAGGATGGTGATTATACTGCATTTGGATTTTACATGGTCCACTTGAAGACTTTGTCGGTCATGATATACATATGGCTTAGCATCTTGTGGGAAAACATATTGTAACTGCATTCTATCTCTATTTGTAGTACAAAATATCCCATGACAAGTATTCAGTTAATTAAGCTTAACTATTTTAATATAAATACTAAATTTGGCTCTCCAAAAAATATACATAGAGTATGCTACTAAGTTACCTTCAACACTAAATTGTCAATAGTGATCATCTAAGCCTAAATTCTAACTATGGCATCTTACCTTTGGATTAGATTGCACTGGATAGCATGCTAACTATAATACCTTAACAAAAAGTGCACAAATTAGAACACATAATAGAGTACTTGGTTGGCAAACTAAGTCTTGGGTTAATTTATATAGATAAAATCTAATGAAATCACACCAAGTATGATACAAACCATTTTAGGGCTGATTTTATTTTGAAGCTAAATAGACAAATTTCATTATGGAGGAGCCATACAACATCTACATGAGGAAGAAGACAAATCAAATGACCAAACAAAGATTAAGGATAGATACAAACCACCACAAAAATTCATATTAGAATCTGATAAGAACAATGATGTATAGATCCCTCTTCTCTTTCACTGTCTAACACAACTTTCTATGAGGAATACCTTCAACCTGAGCATGTATCTATCGTATAATAGTTGCACCAAATCGGCATTCCAAAAGGATATCACCCCCACACTTGCTACATACAACAACATGACAAAATTGACCGAGAAAGAAAAGTCTACTAGAATAAGAGAAAGGAGCACTAATTAACAACGAGAAAGACAAAATGAGAGAGAAACCTAGTCTAAATAGAAAGCAAGTAAAAGAGAAAATGGGTAGGAAACTCATCACAAATGGGCTCAATGATAGGGAGGAAGGAGGCCACTGCCTCCAAAGGAACCACAAACAAGCCACCAAGCAAGCTTACACCACCTGAACGTGTCCCAAGAGTCAAATAGCATCCAATACGCTGAAGATCCAGACCCACATGTCTAGATAGATGCCTCCACCGTTGACACTGGGAAGCTAAAGGATAAACAACCACACCTCCCAAAGAAGAGAGCATGCTGGTGACGAGTGAGAAGAAGATGAGGGGGAACATGGCACAACTTTGCGATTGCCAAATTCCCCTCCATCTCCAGCCAACCGCCAGTGGAGGTAAAAAACCCTAGTTGCACAAGGGTGAGGGAGCGGTGCGGGACGCAAAGCAGGCCGATTTATTTAAATGAGTTGTATCATGTTAAATAGGAAGTGAATACAGTATAATTCAAATAAGTTTATATTGAACTGCCACAATCTTCGCAAGTAGAAATTCTATTTAAGGTAGATGGAGAAGTTGATTTTATTATAGTAAATCCAGACCAAACCATAAAATTAGCAGGTCCCATGCTGCAAAAAGAATTGTATTTTTTGTAAGAAAGAAATATCAAAATCAAAACAACTTTTCTACATTTTGATGGTTGCATGACAATGTAAAATGCTAAGATAAGTTTCAACTAATTATAAACTTTGAAAATGACAAATATATGACCTACCACATGTTATACTGTAATAAAATTCTAAATCAAATAAGGGGTGAAATCTCACACTTCCTATGAGAAGATGGTTCACACACATTGGTTATGATCAGAAAATTTAGTTGAAAGGATTAGATTAGAACAACAAAAATCATGAAGAATTTACAGCTTCAAAAATGTAAATCGTATGGCATCTGGAGATTGAAACCTAGTTGAGAGAATCCCTTTTTAGATCCTACTTTATATCACCCATGGAAAGTGATTCCCTTCAATGCATACACCAAAAATGGTGAACTATAAGACGGAGTTAAGGAAAAGACTTCATGTGGGATGAAATGAACATTTACCTGATGAATGCATATTCATCGTGATTTTCAGTTGCCTTCTTGGGCTCTTTTTGTTTCAATACATCCAATTTCATTTACTAAATATCAAAATGTGCAAAATTTCTTAATTGGTCCAATTATCATGATTTTAACTGGATTTATGTTGATTTGATGCAGGACTTGATGAGGTCAAACAATCAGCTGGGACCCATCTTTCACTCACCCTTGGTTCTGACCAATCGGTCTGACCAAACGGTATCACCAAATGGTCTCACCAAACGGTCTCACCAATCGGTCTTGACCAATCAGTTTCATCCATTCAGTCTCAAGGCCTTATGGACAACTTCACCTCAAAACCATTTGATATCAATCATTCTTTAAGACCGTTTGAGCGATCTATTGAAGACCGAAAGAAGGGCCCCTCACTTCTGTCATATTCAACCTCTGTTACCCTAGAACTGACTACTACCAACATCGCCTAGCACCTTCTCTGCAAGTAGTAGCAACATCGACGCTCCTCCTGAGCCTGCTGCAGCACCGTCTTCAAGACAAAAAGAGTGACGACCGCTTAGATTCACCAGCACACCGATTGATCCAAGGTTGTTTGATCGCTGAGCACTCCAAGACCGGTAGAGTAAAGCCAGATGATCTCATCACGAAAACCGTTTGGGCTATTCAATCAATTTCCAAACCGAACAGGGCCAAAGTAGTAGACCGAATGAAGGAATTCATTCCAAGACCGAATGATCCAATGTGGCCAAATTATTTGAGTAAGGGAGAGTCCAAGACCGTTTGGTCTGTTGTATACAAAGACCATTTGGTCACTCTCCCATAAGACCATTTGCTTCTCAAGTTGTGAGACCATTTGGGATATCCGCGTTGAGAGACCGTTTGAAGTAGATCGTTTGAGCCCAGGGATTACGAAACCGTTTGATAAAGTGTTGTTGAAGACCGTTTTCTCGATACCAAATGATCTCGTGAGACCGTTTGAGTGGATGATAATCCAAGACCGAATGAAGCTAAAGACCAAACCAACAAACCGTTTGGAGGCAATCAGTTTCCCAAACCATTTGAAGATCTTAGTATTCCAAACTATTTGGGCAATGGTCTCCACGATCGATAGAACCAAAGGACTATCAAACCGATTGGTCAGTACATGTACATGACCGTTTGGAAGATTGTTTGTACTTGCTGACTACTAAGACTGTATGGTCACTTGAAACCGTTTGAACGATGAGCAATGACCGATTGAACAACCAAAGAACGCAGACTGTTTGGCCATCCAAACGGTCTCCAAACTATTTGGTCAGCCACCATCCAAGACCATTTGGATGTCAAACAGTCTCCAAGACCATTTTCTCTAGGTCGTTCAACCAGACCGTTTGCTCCAAATCGTTTAGAGCAGGTTCATGCAGAAAATGTGAAGACCCCATTCGAGCCTATAAATAGGACTGAAAGTGTAACATCCCTGACCTGGGTTATGAATTAACCCTAGGTGTTTTGCCTAAGATATGTAATTAAATCCTTGTGATTATCTTTTGGCATGTAATTAAGTTCCTAAGGAACATACATTTTCATTTCTGTCCTTTTTAAACAATGATTGTAGTATTGTTTGGTAATACATGGACCTATGTGTAAATTACCCAATTAGAGGGGTTAACTTGCAAATTACACAGGTTAAGATGTTCCTCTAATAAAGAGACATCATATGAAGGAATATGATGAGGTATGATGGATTTCCCAAGTCTGGGCACCAAGGTGCAGCTTGTGGAGCAATCCTTGTGCTTAAACCCTAATTTTGGTGTAAAGTGCAATTTACCCAAAATGTGGGGGTGCAAATTGTTCTATATACCTTCTAGTATATCTTTTATGACTCTTTACATCAATTAGAGAAGAAATGATGAGAGGGGCGCTTCAATTAAATAATTGGATAAGAGGGATGACCTTTGTAGTGAAAATACTTAGTATGAGTAAGAAGACCCTTCATATATGTACCTTAGTATGCATGTTGGTTTTATCTACCCTTAGGTCTTGAGTTTTGATGAGCTTTGCATAAGATTACCATGCTTGGACGTACCTTAGAAAGAATAAGGGAGTTAGATGAGAAATCTATGTTTTAGAGGTCCTTATGGTGGAAAATAACCTAAAGTATATAAGCCTAGTTCCTTGTAAAACAACCAAATGTATTCCCTTCACTTCCTCACTTCTCATCTTTCTCAACCGACCAAGGCAAAGCTCTGGAGCTCAGGGAAATGACCAACCTGTTCTAAGGTAAGAAAGCACCATCTTCTAGCTTGAATTCATGGGGGAAATCCTTGTATAAGGTTGATTTCATGGTTAATTCACTTAGTTTTCTCTTCCTAGCCGATCCTTCCCAACCTTTCTTGAAGAAATAACCTTGGATGACCTGTGGAGCTCTAGCCACCATTAAAGTCTCGAAGCTTGGAGCTCTAGGAACAACGTTTGAGGCGGGTTTTATAACTCTACACCTTGCTTTGTTATACATACTTTTATTCTTGCAAATAATAGTTAGTTCTTCTTCTTCCCCATCTTTCTTTGCACTCTTGCAAGCCTTTTCGTGAAGAATAGACCTTGGTTTCAAGGTTGAGGATGAAGGGCGTTAATACCTATGTTGGTCCTTATCCAACTTTATCAAATGGGTTCAACTCATTTCACCTCAAATGGGTTCAACTCGTTTCACCTCAAATGGGTTCAACTCGTTTCACCTCAAATGGGTTCAACTCGTTTCACCTCAAATGGGTTCAACTCGTTTCACCTCAAATGGGTTCAACTCATTTCACCTCAAATGGGTTCAACTCATTTCACCTCAAATGGGTTCAACTCGTTTCAACTGAAAGGGGTCACACTCGTTTCAACCCAAATGGGTCACACTCGTTTCAACTGAAATGGGTCACACTCGTTTCAATCCAAACGGGTTCACACTCATTTCAACTGAAATGGGTCACACTCGTTTCAATCCAAACAGGTTCACACTCGTTTCAACTGAAATGGGTCACACTCGTTTCAATCCAAATGGGTTACACTCATTTCAACCCAAATGGGTGACACTCGTTTCAACTGAAATGGGTCACACTCGTTTCAATCCAAATGGATTCCCACTCATTTCAACTGAAATGGGTCACACTCGTTTCAATCCAAACGGGTTCACACTCGTTTCAACTGAAATGGGTCACACTCGTTTCAACTGAAATGGGTCACACTCGTTTCAATCCAAACGGGTTCACACTCGTTTCAACTGAAATGGGTCACACTCGTTTCAATCCAAACGGGTTCACACTCGTTTCAACTGAAATGGGTCACACTCATTTAAATCCAAATGGGTTACACTCGTTTCAACCCAAATGGGTCATGCTCGTTTCAACTGAAATGGGTCACACTCGTTTCGATCCAAACGGGTTCACACTCGTTTCAATTGAAATGGGTCACACTCGTTTCAATCCAAACGGGTTCACACTCGTTTCAACTGAAATGGGTCACACTCGTTTCAATCCAAATGGGTTACACTCGTTTCAACCCAAATGGGTCACACTCGTTTCAACCTAAATGGGTTCAATTAAAGGATACCTTGTTTTATGTAAACTCTAACGACATGATAGTGATGAATTGGTTTATGTTAATCAACAAGGACTTAAACCAACCCTATCTAGAGTGATGTAATCACCTTTCATTAGGAAGGAGAGAGAGAAAGTACCATTTATGGTTAAAACTCAAATAAAGTACCTTCAATGTATATGAATATGCAGGATTAGGGTATGATCCACTTATGAGAGGTCATGAAAACCCTAATTAAGATAATTGATGAGTCTTAACCTAATTTGAAAGTATCAATAATGATGATGTCTCTCATTCATGATGATGCTATGAGTAATGTGAATAGTAAACCCTAATTTTTAGGGTAATCATGAGTAATGTGAATAGTAAACCCTAATTCTAGGGTAATCATGAGTAATGTGAATAGTAAACCCTAATTCTAGGGTAATCATGAGTAATGTGAATAGTAAACCCTAATTTTAGGGTAATCATGAGTAATGTGAATAGTAAACCCTAGTTCATGGTAATATGTAGAAATGAACAATAAACCCTAAACTCATGTTATTCCTTTAAGCATGAATTGTATTATCAAAGATATGAGATGAAGAATTATTATTCCCAATCATAATGAAAGGGGTGAATAACCCTAAATGATGTAAACAAGGGAATCTTACCCTTTGTAAGGACATAAAAGTATAACCTTTGAATTGAAGGGTTAATTCTGTCTTATTGACTACTGATCTGATTATGAATTTTGATTATTATCAATTGATTTAATCATGCAGGTTCCTATAAGAAAATAATCATATCCAGGTAAGGATCATGACATCATGTTCATTGAAAGCATGTCAATAGCTTATGAACAGAAATAACTATGTTGCCTAAATGCAAGTAGTATCATATGAAACTGATATGCCTTAAGGGCCATGAATGACATCGAGGTCATGCTAATAGATGACTTGATGCTGACATGACATTTGATAGCAATTGTTATGATGATATAAGGGTGTGAACACCTATGTTCCTGAATTATAGTGATAAGATGATTAAGAACTGACATCCATCTGATAACTGATATGAGTAATACCTGTTACATTTAGTATTCTTCTGTTATAGTCATGTTTCGTACTTGAATGTTTGGAAACATGTATGATGCTAAAAGAATACTGAAATGTACCTAATAACCAAGTTTAATCATATCATGTAGAGACCTGGTCATAGATCCATCATTGTCAGACTTTAAATGATGGTGAAACAGGTTTTCCTAAGGGAACTCCTGGATCACATACTTTAGAGTATGTGGGGGAATATGGATGTGTATATCCTTACATCCTAGTGTAGGAGTTGATGTTGATGTATCTTAATCCATCAACCCTTCACTATATGTTTATACCGGGATGATGTAACACTATTCATCCAAGGGAATCTTTTATACCGCATCGATGAGAGATAAACATGAAATATTTCAATGGTGAAGAGAGTGTAGAATGCCACTGTTACTCTAATAGAGAAGTACCAGAATACCCTGGTGAGCTATATTAGCAGGGACACTAGATGTCCTGCATGTTTATCCTCATTCTGACTGAGGTAGTTGAAGGTCATGAGAATCCGTCTCTTTCGATGACCTAGTATAATACCGATGCGACTTACTAGTGATCGGTTGGAGCATGAGCGGTATACCTCATCTCCGCAAGGCATAATGATGTTTGTAAGACATAATCAACCACGTAGCATAACTGCTTAGGTTGAACTACGAGGAACATTGATTGATATTACATTGCTTGTTTTTAATATCCTGTTCAAGCATTAGTATACGTGTTCTTCATATTCCTTAAATAAAGATGAGTATTTGTTATCAAGCCTGCTGTGAGTAACCTAAATTACCTGCTCATGATATTCTTTTGATTGCTTTTAACAAAGTTTCTGGCGGAGAGTTATAACTCTCGCTGGGACAATTATTTAAAATTGTCTCACCCCGTAGATTTCTACCTTTAGGTGGACGTCGAGGTCGAAGGAACCGATCTGCAGGTGGACAGCAGCAACAACAGCAAATTCAGGAGCAGCAGTGACTTCAGGTGGAAACACTGTGCTGTCTAGTCTTGTAGTCAGAATAGTCTTATGTCGTCTCTATACACTCAGGTCCTAGGAGTTTGTTGATCTGAGAATTTTGAAATTTTGAGATTTTGTATCATGACATATATAATCACTCGAGAAGTGATTTATCAGAGATGTAAACAGTTCATCTTACTTTTATAAAAGGAGTTTTAGGTTTTTAAGATCTCATTTTCGAAAAGTTTTAATTTCTCGTGATTTTCGTATTCCGCTGTTAATCGAATCGCTTCCGCTATGTTTATCTTGTGTTTTGGAGATCAGAGCCCATAGAAAGGGTCTTCATTTGGCATCATTCCAGGGACACCGACAAGCTGCCCAAGTGCAAGGTTCGATCAAGCTTCATCCTGCACACCACCCTCTACCATCTTCTTCAACCATTTTCACTTCACCTGCCATTCCTACTGCAACTCAAGGAGACTGAGAAGAGAAGAAAGGAGGAGTGAGAAAGACTACTCGGTCTATCTTGGTGTCCCTCGTTCTTCGTCTAGATCTACTCCGATACGACGTAGGAGACTGCATCATCTTCACCGTGTTGCGACCACCTTCTACATCATGCTCTTGGCAGATTCCTCTCTCTTTCTTATATCTTCTTATTTCTCGCATCATGAGCGAGTAGTTCCTTTTCACTGGGGTGTGGGGACTAGCCCCGCTGCCCATGCCTTCATGTCTTTACATTTAACATTCCAAGGCAATGTATATAACTTTTTCATTTCGTTGCTAATTGATATGCTTGTAGTCAATTACCTGCTTGCTTTCATCTTGTTTTTCTCTTCATAGTTTAGAATGTCATTTAATAAGGTAGACTTCTTGACGAGAGATCTGATGGGGTTCCTTGAGGTAGTAAGTGTATGATCTGTGAGGTGACGATCCATTTAGCCTACAGTGATGGTTCTGTGTGCCTACCCTCACGGAGGGGGGGGGCAACCTTAGTTGGATGTTGTATCTTCTTTGTTAATCATCGATGTTTGCTTCCATATTAATCACCTACTTGCTTGTTGTTTAGCGCGGTTGACTCCTTGACGAGTCCATCTGATAGGGTTCCTTGAGGTCGTAAGTGTATGATCCATGAGGAGATGAGCCTTCTATCCTATGGTGACACTTCTATGGGTCTACCCTCACGGGGGACCCTCAACCTTAGTTGGATGTTGTATCTTTGGAGCCGTAAGTAAGTGATCCTAAAGGTGACACTTACGTGAGCCTATCCTCATGGAGGGTTCACAATAGTTCCATTTGGATAGTTAAATGCTTGCCTGGATGTTATGTGTTTGGATGAGTTTACATGTGCAGTGGTGGTGAAACCCAATACCATCCCAACGATTCCATATCATTAATCTAGAACAAACTTTAATTCTGCTATTTTCCTTTCTTGCATTTAGTTTAATTAACCTCAACCAAATCAATCGTTTTAAATATTAGTCTTACTTGAGCTAGATTTGATTAACAAATATTCTTAAAAACATTGTCTCTTAGGATTCGATCCTTAACTATACTGCGATAAGACTCGTCCGCTTGTGGGTGGTAATATTGCACGACGTTTTGGTAAAAGCTCGGGGATTTTAACCCCGAGTGAATTTGTTAGTGTGATATTTGCCACGTCAAATTTTGGCATCGTTATGAGGGACAACGAAATCAGTTAGTCAGATCTAGTTCGTTTAAGGCTAATCTAGGATTTTACTTTTTCTTTTGATACAATTGATCATCTACTTGAATTTATTTCTATTCCATCACCCTTACTTTAGAAAGATCTTTCCATTTCAGGAACAACCCAAAGCATAGTGTATGCATCGTTCGGACAGTCTCGGACTCACAATGAGCTTTGATCCTGAGATAGATAGAACTTTTCATCATCAGATCATAGAGAACCAAGAAAGAATGGCCCAAGAAGAAGAAATAGCCCAAAGGGTGGCCCAAGCCCTTAATGCACAGAGAGAAAGATTAATGCAGGAAGCTAGAGCTGGGGTTCAAGAAGAAATTCAAGTAGCTCAAGCAGCAACACAAGCAGCAGAACTATAAAAGGATCTTAGAGAGTTCACAATCCCAAAGGCTGTGAATGTTCATCATCCAGTACAACCTCCTCCCATCAATGCTGCCAATTTTGAGATTAGGGCACATTGGATCACATTTCTTCAAAACAACCCATTCTATGGCAAACAAGGAGAGGATAGTCAGGAACATCTTTTTAGGTTTATTGATCTATGTCCAATGACAAAGCAAAATGGAGTATTTGATGATGCCATTCATCTTCGTCTCTTGAAGTATTCACTTACTGATAGAGCAATAAGATGGTACAATTCATTGCAAAGGGAACCCATCACCACTTGGGAACAACTTCAAAATATATTTCTGGAAAAGTTCTACCCCCCTCTCTCACCTATGAAATTAGGGGACGGATAATAAATTTCATTCAAGTCCCTGGAGAAACCCTTGCAGAAGCGTGGGATAGATATAAAGAGCTTCTATGAAAGTGACCACACCATGGGATTCCTAAGAATCAACTCATCGAGATCTTCTATAGAGGTGTAGACAACGATATCAAGAGATTTTTAGACTCCTCATATGGAGGAAACTTCATGCGTCAAAGTTATGACAGTGCATGGAGAATTGTTACCCTCAGAGCTAAAAATCAAGCTAATTGGGGTAGATCTATAGGTAAAGGAGTCTTGAAAGTAGCTATGGCTGAAGCTACTCCCGAGTACCAGTCTATCGCTAAAACCCTAAAAGTCTTAGTTGCCGAGCAAGACCATATTGAATCATCTCTTGCTGCAATTGGAAGAGGATATTTTCCCACTCAACAATAAGAAGAGATCAAGTGTTCTTCTCTGTTCTATGAAGCATGTAAAGGAACTGATCATTCCACTTTAGCATGCAATGTTCTTTATGATGTTGTTCTAAGAAACGTATGTAGACAAGGAGATAATGGTCAAATGGAAAATCTTAATGTTGTTAATACCATCCCTGGTCAAGGTTATTACAATCCGAATCAGGATAGGAACCATCCAGGGTTTCAATATGGAAACCCCTCTGGAGAAGTAAACTCGCATCAATTTGGTTCAAACAATCAACCACGAGGCCCACCAGGATTCCAGTATAATCAACAACATAATTTTAGGAATCAAGGAAATTTCAAGGGAAACTTTTAGAATAGGAACTTCAATAATTATCAAAACAGTTCCCAGTACCAGAGTCTTAACCAAGTTCCTTATCAACAACAAGGACAACAAGCAAGTCCCGTCTCTCCTGATGACAAGTTAACAACCTTTGAAAAGATGTTGCAAACTCAACAAACTATGATAGCTAACCAGCAAGCTCAGTAGAAGGCTATTGAATCTCAACTAGCTCAACTCACAACTAGCATAAAGCCACCCACTAGAGTCTTTGCTAGCCAACCAAAAAATAATCCTAAACACCCAAAACAACTGAAGGCGGTTACCACCAGGTTGGGAAAAGACTATTCTAATCCTCCTACCAAGCCACCTGTGGTTGTTACAGATGAGGATGAATCTGTGATTATACAAGACTCCACAACTCCTAAATCTCAACTAAAAGAACCAGTAACTAATGGTAAGTCAGATAGAGAAAATTCTGAGAAGGCTGCTCAAGAAGAGGAAGAAGCATCACCAGAACCTGATATCTCTGTGTACAAACCTCGTATACCTTTTCCAGCTCGTTTAAGGCAGAAAAAGCTTGATACCCATTTCAACAAGTTCAAGGAAGCCATGAAGAAACTTCATGTTGATATACCCTTTTTGGATGCGTTGGCTGAGATACCAGCCTGGAAAAAGTACTTAAAGTCTCTCGTCATAAGGAAATATATAACTGATGAATATGAGATAGTCAAGTTTGCTAAAACCACTTCATATATCATCCAGAGTAAGATGCCCAAGAAGCAGAAAGATCCAAAAATCTTTGGGAATTCCTGCCATATCGGTGATTCTTCATGCAAGAAAGGACTGACAGATCTTGGTGCTAGCATCTCCAGCTTGCCACTCAGCCTTTGTAAAAGGTTAGGGTTTGCTAAACTTCTCCCAACTAGCATGACCATACAACTCACAGACAATTCGATAAAACACCCGTTAGGTATTATTGAGGATGTACCTATCAAGGTAGGAAAAGATTCCTATGTTCCGTGTGACTTTGTCATCATGGACATAAAAGAAGATGCCAGATATCCTATCATCTTTGGACATCCATTCCTCGCCACTGCAAGAGTTCTAATTGATGTTGAAGTAGGAACATTGCTACTCAAACTTGGTAAATAAACTCTCAAATTCAAAGTTCTTGAAAGTATGCGGAGACCAAGCATGCAAATGGAAGTTTATCTTATCGATTGCATAGAGCAGATGTCGCTTCTCACCCAAGAGAATCATTAATCAGATGATCCTTTAGAAGTTGCCCTGATGGACCCATCTGTTGATGAGCCTACTGATGAACAAGTAAAGGATTGCATCAAACTCTCGACTCTATAGAAAAAGACGTTGAAGCTACTTTTGAAGAACTCAAAGTTGTGGAGGTTATCGAAGAACCATGTGAAAAACCACAAGCTCCAGAAATGAAGCCCTTACCTGAAGGATTGAAATACATGTTTTTAGATGAACTCAAGATCTTCCCGCTCATCATAAATTCAGATCTAACCACAGAACAAGAAGACAAACTCTTGACGGAATTAAAAGAAAGAAGAAAAGCCATTGGCTACAAGATGAGTGACCTCACCGGGGTCAGTCAATCGCTTTGCATGAATAGAATCCCCATGATGGAAGATCGCAAGCCAACTATTGAACATCAATGGAAATTGAATCCAAATATGAAGGACGTAGTCTGTCGTGAAGTCATTAAACTTCTCACCGCTGGAATAATCTATCCGATATCAAACTCACCATGGGTGAGCTCAGTGCATGTAGTCCCGAAGAAAGGTGGAACAATCGTGATATGAAATGAAAACAATGAACTCATCCCCACTCGAACAGTTATAGGGTGAATGATGTGTATTGATTATAGGAAGTTCAACAAGGAAACTCGAAAGGATCATTTTCCAATGCCTTTTCTTGATCAAGTTTTAGAGCGGCTGGCTCATCAAGAATACTTCTGTTACCTCGATGGTTACTCTGGATTCTATCAAATACCCATACATCCAGATGACAAGGAGAAAACAACTTTCACCTGCCCATTCAGAACATACACGTTTAGAAGAATGTCGTTTAGCCTCTGTAATGCACTTGCAACTTTCTAGTGTTGCATGACTTCCATATTCGCCGGTCTCACTGAAATAGTTATGGAAGTTTTCATGGATGATTTTTATGTATACGGAGATTCATTCGATTCATATCTAAAACACATCTCCCTTATTTGCAAACGATGTGAAGAAGCACATCTTGTGCTCAACTGGGAGAAGTGTCACTTTATGGTAAAAGAAGGCATTGTCCTCGACCACAGGGTCAGTAATTGGGGAATTGAAGTAGATGAGGCCAAGATTGAAGTGATTTCCAAGCTCTCTATCCCTATCAATATAAAGGAAGTTTGATCATTCCTGGGTCATGTAGACTTCTACAGACGATTTATAAAAGACTTCTCAAAGATATCCAAGCCAATGACGAACCTGTTACTAAAGGATGCTGAATTTAATTTTGATGAAGAATATGTTGAAAGTTTCAACAAACTGAAACATGCCCTTACTACTACACCCATCATCAGAGCTCTTGATTGGGACCATCCTTTTGAAATTATGTGTGATGCAAGCAATTATGTTGTGGGAGTTGTCCTGGGCCAATGCATAGAAAAGAAACATTATGTGATCTATTATGCATCAAAGACCCTCGATGAAGCTCAAAGGAATTATGATACTACTGAGAAAGAACTTCTAGCAGTTGTGTATCCCTTTAATAAATTCAGACCCTACCTTACTTGTTCAAAAGTCATTGTCTACATGGTTCATGCTGCTATCCATTACCTTATGACAAAGAAAGATGCAAAACCCAGGCTAATTAGATGGATTCTCCTATTGCAAGAATTTGATTTGGAGATAAGAGATAAAAAGGGTACGAAGAATGTTGTAGTAGACCACCTCAGTCGCATCCACACTCTAGATATCGAGAAGATTCTGATTAATGATTCCCTTCCAAATGATCAACTAATGAAGGTCTCAGAAGCTGCACCATGGTACTCAGATTTTGTGAGCTACCTTGTTGTTGGTGTTATTCATCCTCAATGCACCAGAAATGCACTGAAGAAATTTATACATGATGTGCAACAATACTACTGGGATGATCTGTACCTTTTCAAACTATGTGCTGATGGTCTATACAGATGATGTATCGGCGAAGAAGAAGCTCAACTTATTTTGGAGCAATGTCACTCAGGACCAGTTGGAGGACATATGAGCTCTAAAAAAACTTCCTTGAAGGATTTGCAATGTGGATTCTTCTGGCCAACCATATCCAAAGATTCTCATGATTTTGTCTTATCATGTGACAAATGTCAAAGATCTGGCATTATGACAAAGAGAGATGAGATGCCGCTAAGCCTGTGGCAAGAAGTAGAGATATTTGATGTTTGGGGGTGGACTACATGGGTCCATTCCCATCTTCTCATGGATTTTAATACATCCTTGTAGCGGTGGACTACGTCTCGAAATGGGTTGAAGCTATACCAACCATCACTAGTGATTCCAAACCCATCATAAGATTATTCAAAGATATTATTTTCCCCCGTTTTGGAGTACCACGTACTGTGATATCTGATGGAGGGTCTCATTTCCTTGAAAGAAGCTTTGAAGCATTGCTGAGAAAGTATGGTGTAACACACAAAGTAGCCTCACCCTACCATCCACAAATGAGTGTACAGGTAGAGGTTTCTAACTGTCAACTCAAGGCCATTCTGGAAAAGACTGTAGGCCACAATCGGAAAGATTGGTCCACAAAAATTAATGACGCCTTGTGGGCCTACCGAACTACTTTTAAAACTCCCCTTGGGACTACACTATTTCGAATAATCTATGGAAAATCATGCCACCTATCGGTAGAACTGGAACACAAGGCATGGTGGGCAATAAAACAACTAAATCTTGATATGAAAGAAGTAGGTCAAGCCAGGATTCTGCAACTCCAGGAGTTGGAGGAACTCTGAATGACAGCTTACGAGAATGCTAGAATCTATAAAGAACGCACAAAGCTGTGGCACGATGGTCATCTCAAGAGGAAGGATATTCAAGTGGGAGATCAAGTCCTTCTGATCAACTCAAAACTGAGGTTATTCCCAGGGAAACTCCGTTCCCGCTGGACTAGACCATACATTGTTAAGAGTATCTACCCGCATGGTGCTTTCGTTTTATGGAGTGAAAAGTCAAGATATGTTGTGGATAATGGCCAACGTTTGAAAAGATATTTCACCTCAGCCGACATTGACATCAATGCATCATTGGATCTCTCCAACCCAAGATTACATCCACCTTAAAATTTGAAGAAACCAAGTTGAGCCATCAACATAAAACAAAGGCGCTTGTCGGGAGGCAACCCGGTCAATAACTTCATATTTAGTTTAAATTTTGAATTTTTGCTTAATTCTGTTTTTACTTTTCTTCTAGATAATTTTGCACAAAATAAAAATTACATCGTGAGATACTATCTTAAGTTTTGATTGGTCTTTATTTTCGAGATTTTCAGATGGAGGACGGACGCTGATTGGAATGCAACCACATATTGTGGTCCGACCGACTTGAATTTTCCCCTCCATCTCGGATTTAGAGTTTGCTCGGGATGAGAAAATTTCTAAGATTAGGGTGGAGGGTGGGTGGTACGTACCTTACTTTCTACCTTTACCCATCTAAATCAGACTTAAGATTTCATCATTGCATTTTTGACCTAAATTTTCATATTTTACAAATAAAATTTTCGAATTTTAAAGTTTTCAAAAGAAATTTGAACAGATACTAGATGAAGTTTTGACACTTTTTAAATCTCTATGCATTTTGAATCACTATACCCTCCTTTTTCGGAGTAGATCCTCGAAAGGAACTTCTTCTGGAAACTAGCCTTTTGATTGAAATCATCTTGTGAAGCTTATGAATCCTAGCATCATGATCTTTATGCAAAAATGGCAAGTGTCTGACGAACTGATAGGGAACAAACACATTGTGCTTCCTAACTAACTAGTGGAACAACAACATGGAATCCCCACCGGATCCTCATCAAGTCAGTATCTGAGCAAAGTAGGATAAAGAGAACGCCCCGATGCACGGAATTGTAAATCCAGTTGCATTCTGATCTGGACTCTCTTCTACACTTCTTTTATCATCTTCGTACCCCTCCATCCATCATAAAGAAACACAAATAGCCAAAATAATGACAAACCCTAAGTTCGAGGTGGCACACCACTTCCCTCTACATCCGCTTCTTCCATACCCATCACAAAAACATAGGGGTGTACCACCAAGAAAAGATGCCAAAGCGCACACAAAAAGAAATGTAATCTCGAGTCGAATAGAGGAGGGATTCACACAATAAATGCAATAAATGAAATTGCAAATAATATAACAAAAATCTCGAGTTGAATAGAGGAGAGATTTACTTCTTCCTTCCATACCTCCCCTCACTCCCTTTTCTACCTAAAGGCACAATAAAAGCCTTCAATGCCTTGAAAAACACCAGTGTCAGATCAGATGCACACTTGTTGTTCTGCGGGTATCTCTGGATTCTTACAAAACACTTTGACATGCTTATTGTTAGAAAAAGTGAGGAGGAAGTGATATTGGAAAGCGAACACAGGAATGAAGATATGGTAAGATGTGTTTAGTGGTGTCAGGAGGTTGAGATATTGAGTCATACTGAGTAGAAAGAAAACAATTGTGATGTGAAGATGAGGCAATCAGATGACCAGAAAGTATTCATTTGGTGTCTGTTTCAGATTTTGTGTTTCTCGAGGATGAGCAACGTTTAAGTTTGGGGTGTTTTGATGAATGCATATTCATCATGATTTTCAGTCGCCTTCTTGGGCTCTTTTTGTTTCAATACATCCAATTTCATTTACTAAATATCAAAATGTGCAAAATTTCTTAATTGGTCCAATTATCATGATTTTAAAAAAATTTATGTTGATTTGATGCAGGTCTTGATGAGGTCGAACAATCAGCTAGGACCCATCTTTCACTTACCCTTAGTTCTGACCAATCGGTCTGACCAAGCGGTCTCACAAAACGGTCTCACCATTCGGTCTTGACCAATCAGTTTCATCCATTCGGTCTCAAGACTATATGGATAGCTTCACCTCAAACCTATTTGATATCAATCGTTCTTCAAGACCATTTGAGCGATCTGTTGAAGACCGAATGAAGGGCCCCTCGTTTCCGTCATCTTCAACCTGTGTTACCCTAGAACTGCCTGCTACCAGTATCGCCTAGCACCTCCTCTGCAAGCAGCAACAACATAAACACTCCTCCGGAGCGTGCTGCAGCACCGCCTGCAAGACCAAAAGAGCGACGACCACTTGGATTCACCAGCAGACCGATTGATCCAAAGTCGTTTGATCGCTAAGCACTCCAAGACTGGTAGAGCAAAGTCGGATGATCTCATCACGAAATCGTTTGGGCTATTCAATCAGTTTCCAAACTGAACAAGGCCAAAGTAGCATACCGAATGAAGGAATTCATTCTCATACCGAATGATCCACTATGGCCAAACCGTTTGAGCAAGGGAGAGTCCAAGACCGTTTGGTCTGTTGTATACAAAGACCATTTGGTCTCTCTCACATAAGACTATTTGCTTCTCAAGTTGTGAGACCATTTGGGATAGCCGCACTGAGAGACCAATTGAAGCAGATCGTTTGAACCTAGGGATTATGAAACCATTTGATAAAGTGCTGCTGAAGACTGTTTGCTAGATACCAAATGATCTCGCGAGACCGTTTGAGTGGATGATAATCCAAGACCGCATGAAGTTGAAGACCGAAACAACAAACCGTTTGGAGGCAATCGATTTCTCAAATCATTTGAAGATCTTAGTATTCCAAACTGTTTGGGCAATGGTCTCCAAGACAGATAGAACCAAAGGATTGTCAAACCGATTGGTTAGTACATGTACAAGACCGTTTGGACATGCTGACTACTAAGACCGTATGGTCACTTGAAACTGTTTGAACGATGAGCAACCAGCGATTGAATGACCGAAGAACGCAGAACGTTTGGCCATCCAAACGGTCTCCAAACTGTTTGGTCAGCCACCATCCAAGACCGTTTGGATGTCAAACGGTCTTCAAGACCGTTTTCTCCAGGCCGTTCAACCAGACTGTTTGCTCCAAACTGTTTGGAGCAGGTTCATGCAGAAAACGTGAAGACCCCCTCAGAGCCTATAAATAGGACCGAAAGGGTCCTCATTTTGCATCATTCCAGGGACGCCGATAGGCTGGCCAAGTGCAAGGTTCGATCAAGCTTCATCCTGCACACCGCCCTCCACCATGTTCTTCAGCCACTGTCACTTCACCTGTCGTTCCTACTGCAACTCAAGGAGACCGAGAAGAAAAGGAAGGAGGAGTGAGAAACACTACTCGGTCTATCTTGGCGTCCCTCTTTCTTCATCCTCTATTCTGACATGACGTAGGAGACCGCATCATCTTCACCGAGCTGCGACCACCTTCTACATCATGCGCATGGAGGATTCCTCTCTCTTTCTTATTCTTCTTGTTTCTCACATCATGAGCCAGTAGTTCCTTTTCGTTGAGGTGTGGGGACTAGCCCCGCTGCCTATGCATTCATGTCTTTACATTTAACATTCTAAGGTAATGTATATAACTTTTCATTTCGTTGCTAATTGATATGCTTGTAATCAATTACCTACTTGCTTTCATCTTGTTCTTCTCTTCATAGTTTAGAATGTCGTTTAATAAGGCAGACTCCTTGACGAGAGATCTGATGGGGTTCCTTGAGGTAGTAAGTGTATGATCCGTGAGATGATGAGTCATCTAGCCTACGGTGATGCTCCTGTGTGCCTACCCTCGTGGGGGGGGTGGGGGTGCAACCTTAGTTGGATGTTATATCTTCTTTGTTAATCATCGATGTTTGCTTACAGATTAATCACCTACTTGCTTGTTGGTTAGCACGGTTGACTCCTTGACAAGTCCATCTGATAGGGTTCCTTGAGGTCGTAAGTGTATGATCCGTGAGGAGACGAGCCTTCTATCCTATGGTGATGCTTCTATGGGTCTATCCTTGTGGGGGACCCTCAACCTTAGTTGGATGTTGTATCTTCAGAGCCGTAAGTGAGTGATATGAAAGGTGACACTTACGTGAGCCTATCCTCACGGAGGGTTCACAACAACTCCATTTGGATAGTTAAATGCTTACCGGAATGTTATGTGTTTGGATGAGTTTGCATGTGTAGTGGTGGTGAAACTCGATACCATCCCAGTGATTCCATATCATTAATCTAGAACAAACTTGAATTCTGCGCTTTTACTTTCTTGCATTTAGTTTAATTAACCTCAACCAAATCAATCGTTTTAAATATTAGTCTTACTTGATCTAGATTTGATTAACAAAGATTCTTAAAAATGTTGTCTCTTGGGATTCGATCCTTAACTATACTGCGATAAGACCCGTCCTCTTGCGGGTGGTAATATTGCATGATGTTTTGATAAAAGCTCGGGGATTTTAACCCCGAGTGAATGTTTTAGTGCGATATTTTCCACGTTATTACCCCAATTTGAAGTGTAGAAGCATTCAGATAAAAGTTTCCAGCGATAACTAAAAAGGTTAGAATCTTCCCCAAGAATGCATGATTATGAGATAAAACATTATACATTACACTTTAAGATTGACGAACCTATAGTTGTTTGTACTTCTGAGAATAGACCTTGAATAGATCAATGTGATTCTCAAATCAAATCGTAGCCATAATAGAATGTAAGTGATCGAGATTTATTGCCTTTCTCCTTTTAGAACTTGTCACTTGCCATGTCAACCCAATAGACACATGCTAGAAGGCAATTTCGATAAATTTAAGACAATAAAACATCATACATCCTTTTAAGGAGGAGGTTGTAAAGAAGAAGTGGTCCAATCAGATATATGATAGGATATGTAGAGGAAGTTAAAGAAGGCAGAAGAGATACTTGTTAGTGGATTGGACAGAGATGTGAAGAGGAAAGCCTTTAAAGTTGTTGATGAGATAGTGGAAGTCCAGATTCACAAGGATTTGAGTATAAATAAAAACAAGGGTCTTGTCATTGTCGTGTCTACAAATCAGGAGCAGGCTAGTAGGTCAATTGCTAAGGCATACCCTAGAAATTTATTCACAATAGAGATGAGCAGTCATGATGGCTTGAGGGAGATGAGCATTCACGTCTCCAACTCAACAAAGATAAGTAAAGAGATAGAGAAGAACGGATCATGGCAAATATGAGGTTTTCCTGATGATACCACATCCTTTCACCTCCTCTCCGACATTGCTCCAACCTTCCGACATCTTGTATCACTTTCAAAGCCCCCAAACTAGCATACACTACTAATGGTTGTGGTTCGAAGAGTCAAGACCCAAGTGTCGCGTCGACGCTTCAAGGGCAAGAAAATTTTAGAGAACCCTGGAACGACATTATGCTGAAAGCCAAATACAAAAGTGTTCTTATATTCAACTAAGGGGCAAATTGTGATTTTGAAATCTATCAGTGAATATTGCATGGAAGATTGAGATGGCCTTGGAAAAAATTACAAAATCAATCGAAAAGGGCATGTATTGTATAAGGATTTGGTTATAACTAAAGTAGGGGCCTATCCATTTCCATGTCTACAAATCAAGAGCAGACAGGTCAATTGGTAAGGCATACCCTGGAAATTTTTTCACAATAGAGACGAGCAGGCACAATGGCTCGAGGGAGATGAGCATTCACGGAGCCAACTCGACGAAGATAAGCAAAGAGATAGAGAAGAAAGAAGAATGTCCGATCTAAGGTTTACATGATGATACCACATCCTTTCACCTCCTCGTCAATGTCTGTCCAACTTTCGTATAAATTCTCTTACTTTCAAAGCCCCCAAGCCAACATACACTACTAATGGCAGTGGTTTGAAGAGTCGAGACCCGAGTGTTGTTTTGACGCTTCAAGGGCATCAAAATCGTAAAGAACCCTGGAACGACATTTTTACGCAGAAAGCAAATACAACATTGTTCTTATATACAACTAAGGGGCAAATCGGAATTTTGAAATCGGTTGGTGAATATTGCATGGAAGATCCAGATGGCGTTAGAAAAATTACAGAATTAATTTAAAACGGCATGTATTGTATAGTATAGATAAGACAAGCTTGCTCTAATCTAGAGTTACAACCCACATGATGGGCATGTTAATACGTAACAATGATAGATAAAAAATCTGATGAAACTTGGACACCACACTTAATCGGTTAATCCTAATTTTGTTTGAATATATAAGGTGAAAGGAATATATGATTTAGCAAGGGTTACCTAATTGTGCTAGCGGAATAAGAGTATAAGTGAGGTTAAACTCTTGAATCTAATTAGCCCCTATTGGTAATGTTAGAATAGTCCTACTTATAATAGTCCCACACTTCTGAGTTTTGAGTTGGTTCCTAGCCTTATAAGGTGTGTGGTCCCTTCACTCATTGTCAATTGATTTTGCGTTAAAAATCAGACATTATAATATGATATCAGAGCGGGATCTATGAAACAAGTGTGAGGATCACATCCTACCTAAATAACAAGTTCAACTACAAAAAAATAGCTGTGTTTGAGGGAGATGTTAGAATAGTCTCACACCTCTAAGTTTTGGGTTGGTTCCTAGGCTTATTAGGTGTGTGGTTCCTTCAGTCATTGCAAATTGATTTTAGATTAAAAACCACACAGTCTAATAGGAACAAGTGAGACATAGAGAGAAATGGTCCAATAAAGGAGAAGCAAGAGGACAGATACACGTTCGACTCGTCCCATTTGACCATGCATTGATTAATTATCAACATACGAAAATAACGTCTTGCATGTGATCTTTGTGGCGTCCAATACTTTTTGTTTTGTAATTATTTTCTTATGCTTTTATGCATGTGGTGTTTATCGATGTACAACACAAGTACGTTGGTGGTTGTGATCGGATATATGTGAAAGAGTTTTTCTATATAGACGAGGATATGAGACGAGAACATTGACCCTTTCATTTGCTTGCTCTACGCTGCTCAAGACGGGCTGGTAGAAATTTACGCTAAGGCTGGCTGACAGAAAATGTGGGAGACCTCGAGTGAGAGAGGGAGTGACCGGGAAAGAGAGTGGGTGGGACAGAGAGTGACCGGAAAGAGAGAGAAAATAAGAAAGAAGAATTTGTTTTGCTTATAATTCCCAATTCATGATGAATTTTTTAACGAAATAAAAACTGTTGCAGTCCTTATAAAAATTTACGCTACAATAAGATCGATGTTGACATATTTTAAAAAAATATAATATAAAATATAAAATATAAGAGGAAGAGGCTAAAATAAAAAAGAATACAAAAGGAGAGAAAATTTTATTTTTCTTAAATGAGAAGGGCAAAGACATTTGTTTTGATTAAATGAGGAGGAAAGAGAAAAATAAAATGTGAATAGAGATAACAACATAGCAAATCACACATAACAACAAATTGGACCAGTTGTAACAACAAATTGGAATGGAGGTAATAATAATTCGGACAAGAGATAACAATAAATTGGACTAGAGTTAACAACATATAGGACCAAAGATAACAAAAATTAGACAAGAGATAATAAAAAAATTTGGATCGGAGATAACATTAAAATGGAATGGAGATAAAACAAATTAGACTGGAGATAACATTCGAATGGACCAGAATAATAACCAAATGGACCGGATATAACATCCCAATGACTGAAGATAACATCCGAATGGATCAGAGATAACATTCAAATGGACTGGAGACAACATCTAATTGGTTCAGAGATAACAACTAATTAGACCAGAGATAACATCTAATTGTACCTGATATAACATCCAGTTGGACCAAAGATAACATCCAAATAGACCAGTGATAACATCTAAATGAACCAGAGATAAAATCCAGATGGACCCAATGATAACATCCAAATGGACTTCAAATAGCATCAAAATGGAATGCATATAACATTGAATTGGACTGGTATAACATCCAATTAGATTGAAGATAACATCTAATCAGACCCGAGATAACATCTAATTGGAACGGAAATACCATTCAAATGGACCAGATATAACATCAAATTGGATTGGAGATAACATACAAATGTACTAGAGATAATATCTATTTGGACTGGAGATAACATCCAAATGGACCGGAGATAACATCCAAATGCATCGGAGATAATATCCAAACAGAGCAGAGATAACATTCAAATGGACCAGAGACAACATCCTATTAGTCCATAGATAACAACTAATTAGACCAGAGATAACATCCAATTAAACCTGATACAACCTCCAGCTGGACCGGAGATAACATCCAAATAGACCGGTGATAACATGTAAATGGACCAGAGATAAAATCCAAATAGACCGGTTATAACATCTAAATAGACCTCAGATAACATCCAAACGGAATGGAGATAACATCCAATTGGACCGATATAACACTCAATTGGATTAAAGATAACATTTAGTTGGACCTAAGATAACATTCAATTAGACTAAAATTAACATCCAAATGGTCCACAGATAACATCCAATTGAATTGGAGATAACATACAAATGGAGTGGAGATAACATCCATTTAGACCGTAGATAACAACAATTGGGCCTGAGATGACATACAATTGGATCGGGGATAACATGTTAATGGACCAGAAAAAACAAAAAATTGGATTCCAATAACAACACATGTCTTTGTGATGAGTGAAATGAGGAATAACCTTAAAATTGGAATGGAGCTAACATCCAATTGGACTAGCAACAACAACACAAAATTATCAAATTGGACCAGACATAACAACCAACTGGATCACAGATAACAACTCAAATAGATGCAAAGATAATAATCAATTAGACCAGAGATAACATCCAATTGGACCAAAGATAACATTCAATTGGACTAGAGATAACACTGCAAATAGGATCGGAGATAACAACCAATTATACCAAGATAACGACCCATTGGACCAGATATAACAAACATTGGCCTAGAGATAACAATTCAAATCAGACTAGAGATAACAACCAATTGGACCGAAGATAACAACCAATTGGATCAGAGATAACATCCTATTGGACTAGAGATAACATCCAGCTGAACTAGATATAACAAGTCAAATTCAACGAGATAAATTCCAATAGGACTGGACATAACAACCAATTAGACTAGAGAGAACATCCCATTGGACTGGAAATAACAACCAATTGGACCAGAGATAACAACTCAAATTGATGTGACAAAAAATTAGACCAAATATAATAATGAATTGAATAGGAGATAACATCCAATTGAACTGCATATAGCATTCAAATGGACTGGAGATAACATTCATTTGGATAAGAGATAACAACAAATTGGGCCATAGATAAGAACACATGTCTTTGTGATGAGTGAAATGAGGAATAACCATAGAACTAGATTGGAGCTAACATCCAATTGTTCCATATACAATAACTCAAAATCATCGAATTGGACCATAGATAACAACCAATTGGACCACATATAACAACTCAAATTGATCCACATACAATAATCAATTGGACCTGAGATAACATCTGGATCAAATATAACATTTGATCTAGAGATAACATACATTTGGAATAGAGATAACAACTCAAATAAGACAAAATATAACAACCAATTGGACCAAGATAACCTCCTATTGGACCGAATATAACAAACAATTGGACTGGAGATAACAACTCAAATCAGACTAGATATAACAACCAATTAGACCAGAGATAACAACCAATTGGATAAGAGATAACATCTCATTTGATAAGAGATAACATCTAATTATACTATAGATAACAAGTCCAATTAGATAAGAGATAACTTCCAATTAGACCGGAGATAACAACCAATTACACCGGAGATAACATCCCATTGGACTAGAGATAACAACCAATTGGACCATAAATAACAACTCAAATTGATGTGATGACAAATTGGACCAGATAAAACAACAAATTGAATAGGAGATAATATTAAATTGGTGTTGTTTGAACGTATTTTTTGAAATGAATGTAGTAGTTTTGCCAAAACAAATATTACAGTTTGGATGTTATAAGAAAAATAAATATCTCTCTCCTACTATTTTTCTTTCCTTCTGGTCACTCCTCTCTCCTCTTTTTATTTGTGTATTATATTTATCAAATATATTTTGACATTGGTCTTGTCAGAACATATTTTTATAAAGAATCCAACAGTTTTATTTTGTTAAAAATTCATTATGATTTAGAAATTATAAGCAATTTTCTCTCTCCTCTTTTTTTCTTCTTATTTTACATTTATCAAAAATATGTAGATGTTTCTCTTATTGGAATATATTTTTGTAAAGAACATATCGATTTTTATTTTATTGAAAAAATCATTACGGATTGGAAGTTATAAGCGAATTAAATAAAATATCTCACTCCTTTTTTTCTTCTTCCAAACATTCCATCTCTAATTTCTTATCTCTCCTAGTACTCGCTCTCCTAGACCACTCTCTCTCCCATCCACTCCCTTTCCCTCACAACAACCAAAGGATGCTTTAATGGCTCACATGTGGGACCGGCCTCAGGCATAGTGCACTCCAGACAGTGTTTCAAAAAATAGGCCGCATGGGCCGCATAAGCGACACATATATACTTAGCTTCTTATAAGACTGATTAGTCAGTGCTTTTTAGATAGACATTTGTTATCTTAGACTAAAACTAGATTATAGTTTTATTTATAACATTCTTTTAATGTACTATTTTGATGATGTTTGCTACATCAGCTGCATGCTCATTTAATGCTTGTTTTTTTGGACCTCTAGGACATGTAGGCATCTTTTTGTATGATTTAATTAGTCTTCACTGTTATGTACTTGTGTTGAAGTTTATGCTTAAATAATTCTAGAATGAATTCTAAATGGTGTTTTACTTTTCATTTAGACTTTATATTTAAATCTATCTCAAATTTTAGGGTCCAAATATGTTATTGTACAAATAATATGAAATTGTGTGATCAATCTATATGATAGTTAACTTATAAAAAAATCCAAAGCTGCATATTCTTTCTCATATACATCCACATACGACATATACTCTAGAAGGTGTCCTCTCTGCACGCATAACACATACCACTTTTTAGAACACTAACTCCAGATGCAACTTTGCAGTCAGTGCGGATCAGTAGGGGACAAACATCATCATGTTTCTCGTTGATGTTCAACGACTCCTCTACATATCATTTGCCTATGTGAAAGCACACATATGTGAAAAGTTTAGGATTGTTAATATATAGGATGGACAATATTAAGGAAAGTTGCTTCCTTACCCTAAGGCATTCTCTTTCTTATATTGGTCATCCATTTGAGGGTGATTAGGCCTTAGTATCTGGAATCCAATTGTCAATAGATGTACTTAATGCATAATATGTGTTTTACCCACTCGACGATCTAGTGTTCTCTATCGGTAGTCATTGTTCCTAGGAAAAACTCACTCTAGTCCAATCGAGATATATATTATAGTGTATCGTAATTCTTTTAGTGTAGCTTTGTAGGGAAATGTAACTACTATGCAAGCCTGGTTTCTTTTGCCAAATATATTTTTAGTCTTTATGCTATTGAGAAATTAGATAAACTTAACACATGTATCATCAAATTGTCCACAACTACTGGCTATTTTTTAAGTATCATTTTTGTGTCTTAAGCAAACTATCCATATGCTAATTTAATTTTTACGATTTCCATTAACTCCTACAGAACTTACCATCTTTGGTCACTAAGGGAAGGATGTTTAGCAAGTTTGAAAAAATAGTGGGTTGAAATTGCATTATCTTCTCTAGATCATTGGTTTACATATCTTCAAGAACCTCTCTTCAACTAGAGCTAGTGGAACTTTGGTGTGAAGACAAAACATAGGCGTTACGTGTCTCCGTCATTATCGAGAATTCTTGATGCAGTAATTAAACCTAAACTTTAACAATTGTTAGTATATCGTCATAATTATTTAGATCACAACAAAAAAGAACCTCTAAGAAAAGGTCACACATTTGAATAATTGAGAACCCCTCATGTGTGTTGGTAATCACGGTGCTCATAGGATCTATTCTTATGGCATAATTTTCACATGTATTTAAATAATTGAAATGTAATTTTTTGAATAAAAAGGATATATTGGAAAGTTGATGTACTTTATTTTATGAAAATGTGATGTTCTTTTGCAAATTTTCCTTTGCTATGAATTTTGTGGTTTTTACTGATTTTAGTAGTTCAATAGGGAAAAAGGAAGAAGGACAATCCAATATTAGTGCAAGGTAAAATATAATGGGTAATTAATAATGCACTCTTGGAATTATGTAGAATTCTCTAGAAAAGTGGTGTGAAAGCCCACTAATGGTTTTGTTTTGTTTTCACATTGTTTTTATTTAGAAAATTTATCAAAATAAAAGAGAAAAAGAATAAAGTTGATACCTAAAATTTTCTTTATAAAGGAAGACTTGGAGATTAAGAAGGATCCTTTAAAGTTAAGTATTTTGGTCCAAAATCTTGTCCAAACCTAAACAACGACATTACAAACTTTCCTTCAAAATTTGGGACTAAAAGGATGAAAGGAGAGAGAGAGATATGGGTTTTTCTAGAAATCCTAAAGTGAATAAATAGATAGGGAAATACATTAAGTGTCACAAAATTATATCGATATTAGAACTATATCTGGATATTTTTAAGTTTTCGCACAACTTGATAGCCATTATATTAAAGATCCAACAACCCAGAGCCATCGTCTACCTCGTGCCAGAATAGGCAAGTCAGAATAGTGACTCGACTTTTCCCATTTCTTTTCTCTCCCTCATTAATGATCGAGAAAACTTGGAAAGTAGTCCCTTGGTTTTGTGAGGTCAAGACAAACTTACCTAACCTAGGATTTTCCACCTATGGATGGGTATCTAGGGTTTCACCAATTCACAAAGTCGGCAATACCCAACCCAAGGGCTATAAAAGGAGGTATGATCCCTCTACTACCAACCCAAGCATTCATGAAGATCGCACTCGACTCCCCAAATGTTCCTCCATCTTCAATTGGTCTTCCCTTCTTGTTCTTCAACTCTACCTCTCCTTGCTATCTTGTCAGAGAACCCTTCTATAATATCCTCAATTTTAATAAAATAAAATTATATATATGAATTGATTTGTAAATTCCCTAATGGTATTATTTGTGTAATAATATTGTTAATCACCTTTGTGTTGGTATGTATTCCATGACATCCAATCATAGGATGATTGGTGGGATACATTAAGATTGATTTGATAAGCATCAAAGGCAAGCTTCCAATTCTTTCTATTTCAGTCATATGAGATAATGATAGAATAGATTGAATGTCTAGAGAATGACAATACTCAATGACATATGCTTTCAGGTTCAGGACCTGAACGATGAGATCATACGAATGCTAAGAGTTTGTACATTGTTATTATGTCCCTCGTCAGATGTCATTATGGAAGGTAGATAAAAAACAATGACACGCAAAACTAGATTGTGGTGTTGGTTGATGATAGAATCTCATTAGTCATGATATGGAGATATAAAACCAAACACATAGGTACTTGTTAGAGAACAAGTGTACCGGACAGACCCACTGTGAGTTTGACACATGGAACCATGACATAGTAGTCATAGTCAGTTCTCATAGTGATGGTGGTGAGTGTGATTCTTTGACCTAAAATCACTACACTCAACACATATCATTGGGTACACTTTGACATCATCAAACGCAGTCCTAAAACATGGGTTGTTATAAAGGTGATGATTAGGTGGCTTTGACACATGGGGCTTTTGAGGGGTGAATGATAGATATGGGATTTGTCCCTCCTAAGGGAGTTTGATATCCATGGCCACTTGATGAGTAGGATTAAGATAGGCGTGCGCATGCCTGTGTGAATCAGTATGTGATATTGATGTCATACATATCTCCTCCAGTCTACTCTGAGATCAAGAAAGTGAATGAACGTTGACAGGATGACTATTTCATGCCTTGAGTTCATTCGGGATATCAGAGAAAAAGGAGTTATACATTCGCTGTAACACCATTCATAGATTGTAGGATTGAAATTTGTTCTCCAACTTTCTATTTCACTTGGGTAGCACTGATGTGCGACTAGGCACCGCTCTTTGCTTGTGAAGTCATAAGTGTTATGGACTTTCACTGCCAACATTAAATGGGCTTGCAGGGTCACACACATAGGATTTAACCTAGAAGAGGAGTTTATCCACAAACAATGTTTAGATTGATTACTAAAGGAGTTTAGTAGTTCAATTAAGCACTCAATAAATTGATAGCTCAATATCATTGTTATGACCCGTTCCAAAGTTTATTGGTAAGCTTTATAATTTGAGCCTAATTAAAGTTATTTGAGTTAACTTATGTTCTTACGATGTGATTAGTTAATCATTAACTTGATTTAGTTGAATCAAGCACATAAGATCAATTAGTGCATAATTAAGATGATTAATTTGAGTAAAGTAATAATTGGATGCAATTGGAATGTTGAATCAGTAAAACAATGTGATTAGCATGTTTTCATGCCTTGGGTTTGTAGTGGGCCTCATTCTTGAAGTTTCGCAAAAGAAATCATTCAAAACGGACCTTCGAAGAAAAAGTTATGATAGTTTTCAGTTTGGGGTCCAATTCTGTAATTTTCCCAAATTTTTAGCTTTATATAACCCTTTTTCCTTTCTTTCTTCTTTATCTCTTCTTCGGCCATTTTCTTAAGCGGCGCTGGCGCCCGATCACAGCCACAGAGAGGAGCGCATTGGCGATTCCTCTTAGCTTCATTCCGGTAGTTTTCTTCTCCTTCCTCCCTTCCTTTTTCCTTTCTTCTACCTCCCTTCCTCTTCCTCTAGCAACCAATATCTTCCCTAGCCAGCGCTTAGCAGACCTGGACCTGCGGCAAGTAGCAGCAGACTACGGCTACTGCCTACGGCCAGGAGGAGGCCGCCTTGGGCGCGCAAAGCACCAAGGAAGGTGATATTGATTCCGATTTTGAGGATCCAACACAAAGCCGTTGTCAAGAATTCCTAATTTAGCAACTAGCTGAGATCTCCTTGCTCTGTTCGTGCTTGCGTGAACGCCTGCTAGTGCAGCGGTGAAGTATTACACAACAACTCTATTTGATAAGATTTTCCTTTGCCGAAAATTAGGCCTCTAGACGCAATTCTGGACGAACCCGGACAATTCAAAACGCGGTGAGTAGGAGTTCATTTAGTTATCATCATTTAACTCCTTCGTTGGAATTTTTCGATAAACTGTGCATTTTTGCACTGATATCAGTGGTTATAAGGCGTTTTATCAGTATTTGATGAAACTTGAATTTTATTTTATAAATTGCTTCTGTATGATTATACATGATCTAGAACAACTTCTGATCAATATAGAACAGTTCAATGATTTTATTTGGTGCAATGAAAACCAAAAGTGCTTAATACAATTACTGGAATAGAAATACTGCAATGTATACATTGAACATAAAATGGATGTTTAGCATCGAAACTGGATAAGTTGATACTGAGTCAGGTTTAAAGATGACAAATGATGTATATGTGTTTTCAAGTGATGCTCAAAATATGAAATAAGTATGAAATGTGATATTCCTATTTAAGTGTTTATATGTTAATCAGTCAATAGACTTAGGTGCCCTAACACCGTAGAACCCTTTTGAGAGGTCTGCACCTTAGGGGTGAAACTCGTGTCCAACATCAACCGGTTGAGTAATTCTGGTGGCACGAGGGTTGATAGACAGTGTCCAACACCAACCGATTGAGTAATTTCGGTGGCACTGGGGAAAAATAATAAATAAAGTAAAGGATTATCCAACACCAACCAGTTGAGTAATTCTGGTGGTAACCCAGTGTTGACTCCCTGCGCCTGTGTGCTCAGGTTAGAGGAGGAGTCCAGAGCACTCATGGTGAGTGCAGAGGAGGCCAGAGAGTCTGTGGGTCCTGTAGCAGACCAGGACGAGAAGTTAGACTTAGCATTTCCCGAGTGTGTCGCTAAGTCTTGTACGGTGAGATCGTAGTTCGCTACAGATCTTTGTATGCAGAGTACACTGCATATGATTAGGGCATAATAATATAAAAATGTAATCATATAGGATCACATTAAATTTAATATGTTAAGAGTTTAGTACTTCTGTGCTAGTTCTCAATAATTGCTTTATTATTCAAGATATGCAGTTTCTGATATTTTATGCTTTACAGTTATGCGATATTTGTTGTTGTATAGAAATGTGATTATTATCTGTAAAATCTGCTATGTCATTAGAACTGCTCTTTATAGTATTGTTCTTATGCTTTATTTCAATTTAATAAACTTCACGAGTTGTTTAATGATAGTTAAATGAAAAACTATTCACTGAGCGAGTAGGCTCACTCCTCTACTCAAACATTTTCAGGTCAGCGACAGTTCTAGGAATCTGAAGGATCTTACCACCCTAGTCAGTAGAAGGTATATGTAGTTAGTTAGATAGTGGTATCTTAGTCCTTTCCCCTCGGTCCTTGGGACATGGTGTGGGTGAGAGAGAGTATGTATGGCGAATGAGTAAAAGATGTAAATTAACTGTTATGTTTTACTTTCTGTTAAAAAAATGTTACATGTTGTAAACTCTGTTTATGTTCTCTAGCCAGTTTAATTGAAATGCTTCCGCAATAGTTTATTATGTTTTAGTTTACAACAATAATCCGGATATCATTACGAGGTTTTAAAAAGAAAAAGTTCTCAGTGATTTGTTTATGTGATAATCCCTCCGTCGCGCCCTAATCTCGTGATTAGTGGTTAGTGTGAGATCGGGGTGTGACAACTTTGGTACCAGAGCATAGGTTGAGTACATGGTTACTCTAAGTCAAGGTCAGGGGACGACAAGAGACCAATAGGATTAGGACTTAAGTGTCTTCCTTCTAACTGCAATTTTCTAACAGGAAGTGTTCTGTTATACTATTGCAGATGGCAGGAAGAGGACGTGGTCACGAGAACCAAGTATAGAACTTAGGTTGAGTCATTAAGAATCATTAGGATCAAAAGATAAAGTTATAAGTGAGGAAAATAAGAAGTGATGTGTCTTTAGCTCTGGAAAGTCTGAGTATTTAGGTACCCTGGCCAGGTATCTAAGTACTTAGATTGACCAGTATCAAGCTAATTTGTCTATTTTTCTCTGGATGCCCTACCCAGGTATGCAGAGGAAGGATAGGCTAGAGAGAAACCCTAGAAATCATAGGGTTAAGAAATTGGAAATTTATGTAGGAGTAAAAGATTAAACATAGAATGTGATACAACTCTTGCTTTATATTTCTTATTTGATTGGAGATCACTAGAAATGCTCTTAGATGTATGAATTTAGATTTTCAGTTTATAGAATATAAATGATTCTTTTATATTTTTGTGCGTCATAAATTGGTTTATTTATTGTTTATATTCATTGTATTAAGTAGACCAGAAGTTATGTTTAAATGAGTTTGCCCTAAGTGGATATTCTTTCCACATGTTTGAGATTAATAGGAGTTGGTTAATCTTGAGTAGCTCTTGGCTTCAGGACTACAGGTTCGGCCTGGTCCGGCTGGCAGGATGCGTTAGTGGGATCTAATGACTCCTATTAACAGTATAATAAGAGTATACTCTGGATAAATTAGACACACATCATAGTGAGAATGTACATATGTTAAGATGTTGAGATGTAAGAGAAAGATTAGAACAACTAAGAATTAGTTGGAACTGATATCGGAGACCCAACGTTGGAACCTCATATGAGCAATCCTTAATTGGAAATAAAGGAATACGACGTAAGGTTCAGATTAAGTTTAATGATTAGTATTATATGATTTCTAAATATGAGAATATGGAAAAGATATGAGAATAGTCTGTAAGGGCTAAGATAGTAAGAATCAACCATGGAAGGGATCATGTAATGAAGTAAAATACTTTTATGTACTTCAAAGCAAAGGGAAAATAGAAGAAAAGAGTTAAGTATACAATAAGTACATAGAAATAAAGAGCCTTATGTAAATCATAAGACCAGGATAAGAAATTTAGTTGAATCAAGAGAAATGATAGAAATGATGACCTTGATTAAAGAATGAAGATTGCATGACATAATTGAGAGTATGGAATGTATATCTTTATTATAAAGTTGAATACATTCATACATACTACATTTGGATTCTAAGTCTCTATGGACTAACAAACTAGTTCCAAAAAAAAATAATAAATAGTAAATGCGTAATTTTGAAAATGAATGCATCATATATGATACATAGCTACCATGGTAGAGACATCTAAGTGAATGAAACAATGACACACAATATGATGATGAAACTCTAGCAGGGTAAATTGAGAATGTAACTTATCTGGATGTTCAAGTAAGAGGAAGGAAATTCCAGTGATAAGATAAGGAAGACTTGAGTAAAACTTATGAGATCTAAAGTTTGATTTCAAACTAAGGAAGCAAAGTCACATAACAATAATGCTATGTTACTGATAAGGACCAAACCCTAGAATGTTTCGAGTTGAAGTAGTTCAAGGGATGTCACTAGTGATTTGACCTTGAATACTAGCATCTCTATAAAACAAAATCATGAGATTTGCACTATGAAAAGTAAACTAGTATTGATAGTAATCCAGGGTTTAAAGGTAGTTAATCTGAAAGGTAGATAAATAATATGAAAATGATTCAGAGAAAAGAGTAAGATACAAATTTGAAATGTAACAAATGTGTTTGAAACAAAAGGAGAAATACAATATAAGTGAAGTGCGATATGAAATAAATTCTTACAGTAATAATAAGAATGAGGAATAATCTATTCTTACCTTGTGTGTTTCAATTTTTGGGATGTTTATTCTATATGATCAAAATGAGAAGGATAAGTAACAAGAAGTAGCATAGAATGAGGAGAATTACTCGTTACATGATCTGGAATTAGTTGTTGTAGTTCATGCTCATAAGTCATGATGTTACTATCTTTATGGTGAGGTGTGCCAGGTGTTTATAGATCATAAGAGCTTGAAATATATCTTTACCCAGAAGGATCTAAATCTTAGACAGCGGAGATGATTAGAATTGATTAAGGATTATGATATAATGATAGATTATCACCCTGGAAATACGAATGTGGTAGCAGATGCTTTGAGCATAATGTTAAGTTCAACAGTTGATGCATTCTCTATGGCCTGTTTCAAGAAAGACATGCTAGTAGAAATGTGAAAGTTGAACTTAGACTTAGGGGTGACAGAACAGAGTGGTTTGATTGCACAGATGCAAGTCAAGCCTACTTTTTATGATCAGATCAAGAAACTACAGCAGGGTGACAGTGAGTTACACCAAATCATGCATGAAATGACAAAGGGAAAAAGACTAGAGTTCAGGTTTTAAGATAATGGTGTGTTGTATCAGTATGACAGGTTGCGTGTACCTCGAGATAGTAATTTGAAAGAAAAGATTCTTGAGGAGGCACATGCATCGATGTATGCTATGCATCCAGGTAACACTAAGATGTACGTGAATCTCAATGAGTTGTATTGGTGGCCTGGTATGGAAAGAATGTAGCTGAGTATGTGACTAGGTGCAGTGTGTGTCAGCAGGTTAAGGCTGAGCACCAGAAACCTGTAGATACATTGTAATCTCTTCATATACCAGAATGGAAATGGGAACGTATCACAATGGATTTTGTGGTAGGGCTACCCAGGACACCTAGAGGTTGCGACTCAATATGGTGATTGTGGATAGACTGACTAAGTCTGCTCACTTTCTTCATATCAAGTCAACCTCTGATGTTCCGAAGTTGGCTAAGATATTCATGGATGAGATTGTCAGGTTGTATGGTATCCCAGTTTCAATTATATCAGATAGAGATCCTAAGTTTACATCCAAGGTTTTGGAATCAATTGCATTATGCTTTGGGCACAAAACTGAGGTTTAGTACAACTTCTTACCCGCAAACAGATAGTCAGTCAGGGAGGACCATTCAAACTCTTGAGGACATGCAGAGAGTAGTTGAAAGCTACACAGGATAGGCAGAAGAGTTATGCGGAGAAGAGACGTTAACCTCTTGAGTTTCAAGTTGGTGATGATGTGTATCTGAAAGTTTCACCATGGAAAGGAGTGTTGACGTTTGGTATGAGAGGCAAACTGACTCCTAAGTTTATGGGCCATATCCTATAATTGAGAGGACTGGACCTATAGCTTATAAGTTGGATTTGCCATATGAGTTGGCCAATTTACATGATGTGTTTCATGTATCGATGCTGAAGAAATGTTACCCTGGTACAGAGAAGATAGTAGACCCAGAACCGGCACAGCTCAGAATAGACGTGTCCTATGTTGAAGGACCGGTTCAGATAGTTGATCGAAGGATCAAGAAACTAAAGAATCGTGAGATACCTTTGGTGAAAGTTTTGTGGAGGAATCATAACCTAGAGGAAGCTACGTGGGAGCTTGAGTCAGAGATGCGTAACAAGTTTCCTTTTCTCTTTTAGGAATTTCGGGACGAAATTCTTATAAGGGAGGGAGATTGTTATGACCCGTTCCAAAGTTTATTGGTAAGCTTTATAATTTGAGCCTAATTAAAGTTATTTGAGTTAACTTATGTGCTTACGATGTGGTTAGTGAATCATTAACTTGATTTAGTTGAATCAAGCACATAATATAAATTAGTGCATAATTAAGATGATTAATTTGAGTAAAGTAATAATTGGATGCAATTGGAATGTTGAATCAGTAAAACAATGTGATTAGCATGTTTTCATGCCTTGGGTTTGTAGTGGGCCTCATTCTTGAAGTTTCACAAAAGAAATCATTCAAAACGAACCTTCGAAGAAAAAGTTATGATAGTTTTCAGTTTGGGGTCCAATTCTGTAATTTTCCCAAATTTTTAGCTTTATATAACCCTTTTTCCTTTCTTTCTTCTTTATCTCTTCTTCGGCCATTTGCTTAAGCGGCGCTGGCGCCCGATCACAGCCACAGAGAGGAGTGCAGTGGCGATTCCTCTTAGCTTCGTTTCGGTAGTTTTCTTCTCCTTCCTCCCTTCCTTTTTCCTTTCTTCTACCTCCCTTCCTCTTCCTCTAGCAACCAATAGCTTCCCTAGCCAGCGCTTAGCAGACCTGCACCTGCGGCAAGTAGCAGTAGATTACGGCTGCTGCCTACGGCCAGGAGGAGGCCGCCTTGGGCGCGCAAAGCACCAAGGAAGGTGATATTGATTCCGATTTTGAGGATCCAGCACAAAGCCGTTGTCAAGAATTCCTAATTTAGCAACTAGCCGAGATCTCCTTGCTCTGTTCGTGCTTGCGTGATCCTTTGCCGAAAATTAGGCCTCTAGACGCAATTCTGGACGAACCCGGGCAATTCGAAACGCGGTGAGTAGGAGTTCATTTAGTTATCATCATTTAACTCCTTCGTTGGAATTTTTCGATAAACTGTGCATTTTTGCACTGATATCAGTGGTTATAAGGCGTTTTATCAGTATTTGATGAAACTTGAATTTTATTTTATAAATTGCTTCTGTATGATTATACATGATCTAGAACAACTTCTGATCAGTATAGAACAGTTCAATGATTTTATTTGGTGCAATGAAAACCAAAAGTGCTTAATACAATTACTGGAATAGAAATACTGCAATGTATACGTTGAACATAAAATGGATGTTTAGCATCGAAACTGGATAAGTTGATACTGAGTCAGGTTTAAAGATGAAAAATGATGTATATGTGTTTTCAAGTGATGCTCAGAATATGAAATAAGTATGAAATGTGATATTCCTGTTTAAGTGTTTATATGTTAATCAGTTAATAGACTTAGGTGCCCTAACACCGTAGAACCCTTTTGAGAGGTCTGCACCTTAGGGGTGAAACTCGTGTCCAACATCAACCGGTTGAGTAATTCTGGTGGCACGAGGACTGATAGATGGTGTCCAACACCAACCGATTGAGTAATTTCGGTGGCACTGGGGAAAAATAATAAATAAAGTAAAGGGTTATCCAACACCAACCGGTTGAGTAATTCTGGTGGTAACCCAGTGTTAACTCCCTGCGCCTGTGTGCTCAGGTTAGAGGAGGAGTCCAGAGCACTCATGGTGAGTGCAGAGGAGGCCAGACATCCTGTGGGTCCTGTAGCAGACCAGGACGAGAAGTTAGACTTAGCATTTCCCGGGTGTGTCGCTAAGTCATGTACGGTGAGATCGTAGTTCGCTACAGATATTTGTATGCAGAGTATACTGCATATGATTAGGGCATAATAATATAAAAATGTAATCATATAGAATCACAGTAAATTTAATATGTTAAGAGTTTAGTACTTCTGTGCTAGTTCTCAATAATTGCTTTATTATTCAAGATATGCAGTTTCTGATATTTTATGCTTTACAATTATGCGATATTTGTTGTTGTATAGAAATGTGATTATTATCTGTAAAATCTGCTATGTCATTAGAACTGCTCTGTATAGTATTGTTCTTATGCTTTATTTCAATTGAATAAACTTCACGAGTTGTTTAATGATAGTTAAATGAAAAACTATTCACTGAGCGAGTAGGCTCACTCCTCTACTCAAACATTTTCAGGTCAGCGACAGTTCCAGGAATCTGAAGGATCTTACCACCCTAGTCAGTAGAAGGTATATGTAGTTAGTTAGATAGTGGTCTCTTAGTCCTTTCCCCTCGGTCCTTGGGACATGGTGTGGGTGAGAGAGAGTATGTATGGAGAATGAGTAAAAGATGTAAATTAACTGTTATGTTTTACTTTCTGTTAAAAAAATGTTACATGTTGTAAACTCTGTTTATGTTCTCTACCCAGTTTAATTGAAATGCTTCCGCAATAGTTTATTATGTTTTAGTTTACAGCAATAATCCGGATATCATTACGAGGTTTTAAAAAGAAAAAGTTCTCAGTGATTTGTTTATGTGATAATCCCTCCGTCGCGCCCTAATATCGTGATTAGTTGTTAGTGTGAGATCGGGGTGTGACAATCATAGTGTTCAAGGTGTTGGACTGATTGATTAGAGTATAAGATTGATTGAAACTGCAATTAACTGATTTTGTGCAGTCTACACTGGTCGGCTCATATGATGAATCGATCGGCTTAGGTTGGTGAACCGATCTGCTCATGTGATGAACCGATCGGCTCAGGACAGGATGAATCAACCGGTTCAAGGGTTGAACTGATCGGCTCAACTTTTCCAAACGAGAAAGTTTGGAAAGTCAGGTTGGTAAGAAATTTCTCTTGGTTTCACTTGTCCAATTTGATTGGAACAAGGATTGGTATTTGGATCAATTCGAAACAAAAGAGGAAAAGTCAATCGGGAACTGTCCAATTTGATTGAATTTTGAGGACAAAATTCCTATAAGGGGGGAAGGATGTTACAACCCCAAATTTTGGGTTCATTTGGTGAGAAATGTAATTTCTCATATTAAAGATATTTGAACAAACAAAGGATATAATTTGTTTGGAATAAATGGATTTCGTTTACAATAGCCTTGATGATTTTGTTGCGGGCTTTATTGGCTATTCGGCCCAATAACAAGGAAATTCAATTAATAAATGAATAATTGATTTTTTTTGAGAAAAGAATGAGGTAGAAACCTCTAGAAGGCAAAGAGATGTAATCCAAGGATGGATTTCGTGCCTCTTGGGTTCCTTGGATTCCAAGGAGTCCAAAGTTGCAAAAAGAAAGCAATAAGAAAAGAAAATATTAATTAAGTATTTCTTTATTAAGAAAGAAATTGAAAACAATGGTAAAATGTGGAAAACAAGTGAAAAGAGGTGTAATTGAGTTATCCTTAGTGGAATTTCGTATCCCAAGGATTTCTAATGATAAAAGGAATGCCAATGAGGAAAATAAAAGAGAAATAAAAAGAAAACCTCAAAAAGAGTTATTTTAATAAGAAATAAACAAGATAAGGTGAAATGATGAGTATTGATGCCTTTAGAAGGATAATAAGTATCCTTATGAAGGAATTTCGAAATCTTGGAGTTTCTTGGAGTCCAAGGAGCCCCAATGAGGAAAGAGGAAAGAGAAAATACCAATAATAGGAAATAAGAAGATAATATGATGCATAATGAATGATTTTGGGGTATTGTTAAAAAGGGAGTAATTTCTATTAAAAGAAAATAGAAATTCGTGCCATTGGATTAAAAAGCAAGAATAAAGAGAATAAGTGAGAGGAATTTCGAATTCCTAATATCTAAAGAACAAAGTATATCTAAAGGAATAAGTTAGGAGAGAGAAGAATTACTTCTCCATGAAGGAATAAGGATCCTATTGGGAGATGAACTCTTTAACTCTTAGATACGCACCCTAGGGCGTGGATATCCTCCTCTATTTAAGGGATGGAACCACAAACTTGAATCTAGGAAGATCTCAGACCTCTCATGTCTTCTTCAACTCTCGAATTCATTCAAACCCTAACCTTTGAGAACGACTGTATCTCAGGAGCAGCGAGGGACCGCGTGAAGTCGAGTTGATGGGTGGATGTCCATAAGAGTGGGGAGAGTCTTCACCATTGTGGCCCTGCCTTAGCCTGATCGTAGAAACCGCAACACAGCTGCTATAACAGTCGCACACTGTAGGCACGTCCATCCCAAACTGGCCGCCATGGCCACGGGCTGAAGATGCCCAGAAGAGCGCAGAGGGCCTACAGAGGTCAGGGAAGGATCGGTCATGGCCTTTGGGTCTAGAACCAAGAGCAAGAGTCACGCCAAGGCTGCAGATCGGCGGCTAGGGCGGCTGTAATCAACGTGCTCGAGGTTGAAGAAGAGTAGAGATGTGTTAGATGGCTTTGCCCTCCGCGGGCTGAAGAGCCGAACAATTTAACCAAGGGCATTTGCATCATTCTGTTATGTTTTTAAGCTATCCAAATAACGTTGCATGGAGCGGGGTGACGTGGCACTCCCAGATTGGCTCAAGTAAGTCTAATTTGCAAAATTCATATCTAATAATCTGTAGCTCGGATGAATACAAATAATATATACGTTTTGCTCAGAAATATGAGAGGAATTCAATAAAAATATGTTTAGAAGCTAATTCCTCTTACAATTCAAAAAGTAGTGTAAGTTATCAACTTTAATGAATTAAAGGTTAAGAAACTCTACTTTGAGATGATTAATGTAATTAGTAGAGTTTAATGGGTGATTAAAGTTGATATTAACCTATTAATTGTAAAAAGGTACATTAAGATCGAAAAGAATGAACTTTGCACGTAATTAGTCTAATTTAGAGTTTATGTGCATAAATATGCTTGAAATTTGAAAAGTACATAAAGTTATCATCTTTAATTATTTAATTAATGAAAAACCCTTAGATTTGATGATAGATGGATTTAATGATGTTCATTGGATAATTCAAGCCAATATTAACCTGTTGTTAATAAAAGTGAAAATAGGATCTAAAAAGATGATCTTTTTATATAATTGGCTTAATTTAGGGTTCCATGTGCATGAATATGCATTAATGGGCTTGAAAACCCTAATTTAGGTGAATATGTCTTTTAATTGTTTTAATGGTTCAAATCCATGAATAAATAGAGATATGATGATCCTAAGTCAATTTGGGTATAAAAGACTATTAAAATGGATAATTTGAGCAATTAGGGTTTATATAATTAGAAAAGAGTATTTTTAAGGTTTGTTGACCTAAAAGGGATAAAGTTTGAGAAATTGATCTAAGAAATCCTAATGAATATTAATGAAACCTTAATTCAGATTAGAAACCCTAGAAAGTGAATCAATGTCGATAAAGTAGATTCTTGATAAAGTGTGTAATAAATAGAGTACATATTCTTTTCAGGAATTATATGATTGTTGAATTGCTTGCTTGGATTGCTTTCTTGGTTGGAATTGCTTAATGCTTGTGAAATCATCAAATAAGGTATGTGGTTATGTCTATGAATAATCTCTTTAGTTTCACGATGATTCCCGAAAGATTTTATCGGTTGCTTGAAAATAACTGTTGGATGCCTTTTACTTCATGCAACTATAAAGTGACTATGTTTATCAACATGAATATATATATATATATATATATATATATATGTATATATATATATATATATATATATATATATAAACTGGCTTAGATCTGAATCCACCTCCGTGGCTTGTAAAGGCTAAAAAGGGGTAACCTAGAGTAAGGTCTAGTTTATTGTGGATTAGAAATTGGGCTACCAAGTGTAGTGCCATGAGACCCTTTAGCATGCCATGAGTTAAGGAGTGGGCTACTTATAGGTAGTTCCATGTGACTCAACCCTAGAAACTGGTTCACCTATAGGTGGGAACATGAGGGGTTTAATGGGGATCTACTAAAGGGAAAGTAGCATCCAGTTCCATTGTAGGGTCAACACATAGGATAGGGAATACATGGATCATGTTGTTATATTTCAAATGTAAAATTGTTTGTTAAGTGGTAATTGGTTGTAATACATTGTTATGAATAATTGCATGATTATTGTTTCCCCCACATACCAGCTTCGGATGACCGACATTTTGTTTGTCGGCATTTTAGGTACAAGCCAAAAGGACAAACAGTAAATCGTCATATTGTGAAATACATGAAGTAAAATACAAGGGGGAATAGTTAGAGTAGAATTCATACATGGATAGAAGTTTAGAAATCCAAGATTTCAAAAGGTATGCAAAAGTTTATTTTCTTACAGCTTTTTAGTTTAGTCTATAAAAATTTAATAATTGTTCTTGGTTAATTGTCGAACCTTTGATCCAGAAATTATGGGTGCGGCTTTGACCTCTCAGTCTCCCTTAATTGGGGGTTACCGGAAGGTGGGGTCATAATAGATATAAACATATAAGGCTAAGCCCTCCTCAAGAGATACCCCTGTTGGCTAAATTGGACATAAACATACCCTTTGTTTTGATGATGACAAACATTTCATATATGAGGATATAATGTGCTACTTGAGTATTTAAGGGATAAAGGAAACAAGGAGATCATACTAAGTGGAAAGTTGAAGATCAATACAAATTGAAGATCAAATGCACTTAATTGTTTATGTTTTCATGATTGTACTAAAATGTAATACTTTTACAAAGATGTAATTTACTTTACTTAGATACCATGTTAATCAAGTGTTAGATCTTCCAGATCCACTTACAACCCTTACTTAGGATCCCCTCTACAGTTTGAGTCATTATCAAACATTAATACAAACATTTAATAGGAGGTTCAAAAGTCTAAAGTAGGAACATCCTCAGTTGAGAAACAAGTCGACCGAGATACCCTCGGTCGAAGTCTTTGTCAACCTAGAATCACCTTGGTCAAAGATACTGAGCACTATTCAAAACCTTACACATTTGTGCTCTAAAACGTGTTTCAGTTGAAAATATAGTCGACCGACTCAACTTCGGTCCAAAGATTACGACCATTAGACCAAATGGTTGGGAGTTGGGTGTTGGAAATAGACGTTGGTACACATTTTCCTTAAACCTAGGCTCAGTCAAAGAAAAGTTTGACCGAGACACATTCAGTCAACAAACTCATCGACTGAGCAGGGTTAAGGATTGTTCTTCAAGCACAAACAAATTAGCCATTGCTACACAACTACTTTCTACATAAAGCCTAGTTAAGAACTAAGAATTCTCTAGAGACTCCTTCGAACATCCCTAAATACTTGCAAACCATCTTTATAGATAGGAGAGGCTGTAGGATGCCTAAATCACCAAAGATACACTTGAGAATCCATTCTAGCGAGCAACAAAGTTGAGTAACACTTGTCGTTTTGTTCTTCAAGCTCCAAGTTTGTATCCTATAGTCATAGCCTCTTAGACACCATCCAAGAAACGTCCCTCCTAAGTGGTTTGAGAGGTCTAACACTTGATATAGGATCAAAGCACAATACTCTATTAGTGCACTTCCTTTCTTCCAATCCCCATTTACAAGTTAAGCTACTTATGCTCCTTGGCTACTCCAAGTTGTGGAGGCCACTTGAGGGAGCTTGATTGGAGCTACTTCTTAGTGGAGAAGAATGCTCCAAGATTGCTTGAGATTACATCAAGAGGGTGACTTCAAGGGAGATTGGAGCTACTTCTAGGTGAAGTCTATCTCAAGGTGGTGGATCTACTTCAAGGAGGAGAAGGATTCTACAAGGGATTGGAGTTACTTTAAAGAAGGCTTCTTCAAGGAGGTTGAGCCTACTTCTAGATGAAGGCTAATTTAAGGAAGGTGATTGTAACATCCCTGACCTGGGTTATACTTAACCCTAGGTGTTTTGATTAAGAAAGATGATTATATGTTTAATCTTATCTTGTGAAAAGTAATTAGGGCTCCTGAGAAACTTATGTTTCAATTTTGGTCCTGTTTAAACAATATTGAAGCAATGCTTGCTTATTTTGGACTAAAGTGCAAATTACCCAAGTTGAGGGGTTAAATAGCAAATGTTGAATGATAAGATGTTCCTAATGTGTTGAAGCATCATGAGAAGAATATGATGCAAAGGTATGGCTTGTGGTATCCGAGTACCAAGGAAGAGCTGATAAAGCAATGTTTTTGCATTAAAACCTAGTTTTGGTGTAAATTGCAATTTACCCAAAACCTAGGGTACAATATGCAAATTACCACTTCAATAAGGTCCCTAATGTTTCTTGGAACCATGTAGAGAAAATAAAATGAGAGGGGAACCTCATTTGAATTAAGTTGGAGGAGAGAGAATCTTGATATTAAAATAATCAAGATTTAATCCTAATTGAAACCCTAATTCAATTTTGGGCAAAAATAAATGTATTAATTAAAGGGCCTTCAAGAGAAAAATATTTCTTGTTAAGCCTCCAAACCCGTCTCCCGTGCAAGCCCTCTCGTCTCCGGCGATTAGGGCTTGGCGGATGTGGACGCCCGTCGCTACCCGTCAGGGGTTATCTCTACCCGTCAGGGTGTCTCTCTCTTGGAGGTCCAAGGGGAAGCTGATCGTCTCGTCTGGTTTCCGGAATCAGACATGGATATAACGGAAAGGTATGAAAAGATGACATTTACGGAGGAAGAAGAAGCGTCGATCGAAGTCCAAGCAGACGAGGCGGAAGATGGAATCGAACACACGGAACTGGCTTTGGTCGCGAGATTGCTAACAGACAGAAGCTTCAATTTTGGGGAAATGTAGAGAACCCTAACGCAATCATGGGGGCTGAAGGACAAGATCTTATTCAAGAAAGTTGAGGCAGATATATTCATAGTCTAGTTATTTGACTGGAGAGACAAGAGGAAGGTCGTCGATGGGGCGCCATGGAATTTCGATAACAGACTCCTATTGTTTAAGGAGATATCACCGGAGGAGCAGCTGGCCAAGGTGAACCTGACGATGAGTCCGTTCTGGGTGAGACTCTACGGCCTCCCGCTGAGCTACAGAGGAGAAAAAGCAATCAGGGAGATCGCAGGTCGGATGGGTGAGGTACGGTCAGTGGATCGCGATGAGCTTGGGTGGGAGACGTCGTCTCGCGTTCGAGTTTTGATCGATATCTCCAGACCGCTAATGTGCACGCTACGGATCCGAACCAAGGGAGGCAGTGTATCATCCATTGAAGTGAAGTATGAGCATCTCTCCATGCTTTGTTACATTTGTGGGCGGCTAGGGCACAGTGAGAAGGATTGCGGGGAGGTAGGGGAAGAAGAGAAGGAGGGCGGGCAATGGGGGCCATGGCTGAAGGCGTCCCCAAGAAAGCCTCGACTAAGCATCTATGAGGAAGCCTACGGGGTTGGCGCTGTGAGGAAACCGCTCAAGTTCAACCAGTGTCCTACAGTGACGGTGTCGGCGGTGGGCAAGGATCAGAGAGGTGAAGGCGAGGGGTTGTCCGTGAGTGGGGGAAGAGGGTGGGAAGGTGGCAGTGAGGACGGGCGACGGGATGACCAGGAAAAGGAACATCATAGTGAGGTTGAAAAAGGAAGGAAGACAGAGGGAAAGGATGGTGCGGGAATGGTAGAAGAAAGAGTCTTATCTAGAAGAGAAGGGGGCATAAGGGAGAGTAATAGGGAAGAGGGAGGGGGAAGCTCGAGCAACCTGGACATTTTCCTAAAGGAAGGGACACAAGGCTTAGACGGGAGAGTTCGTTTCTCCTTAGAGGAGCTGTTCGCTCTCTGGGATACTACCGTCATATCGGAGGAAGCACCGTCGGTGGAGGAAGAGGGGTCAGATACGTCGTCGGAGGGTGGCGTCCGTCAAGCTATGAAGGGGAAAAGCAGGAGGGAAGATAGGCTTGCACAGGGCTCGCGCAGGGAAGATCCAGTAATCACAATGGCACAGGGCAGAACTAACAAAGTGGGGTGTAACAAAGGCTAAAACAATAAGAAGGACGCCAAAGTTAAGAAAAAGCACACACCCTGGGTATATAAAATGAGCCGAGGTGCCAGACTGGGCATTCCAAAAAGCGAGGTTGCATGGGACTCAATTGCTGGAAAGAGAGGAAGAGACAACGACAGTGCTGATATGGACCTAGATGAGCAGATACAACAAATCGATACTGGGAAAAGAGCAAGGCAGCAGGAGAGGATGGTCTTGGTAGATGACAAGGTTGAAGAAACCCAAGTAGAGGTGTTTGGTGTTGACCAACACCACGAAGGATAATGAAAATATTTAGTTGGAATTGTCAGGGGATGGGCGACCCTGACAAGGTGACGACACTACCATCGTGGTGCTGGAGAGAGAGCCCAAACATAGTTTTCATCATGGAAACTATGATTGCAGACACAAAGTTAGAATATGTGAAGAGAAGTTGTGGTTTTGTTGACGGCATCTGTATTTCCAGTGTGGGAAGATCGGGAGGACTGGGCTGTTGGTGGAAGGACGCTAATGTGGAAATCACTGGCTACTCGCAAAGACATGTGGAATGCTTGGTGGATGAGGGCATGTTTCAGAAATGGAAGGCTATTGGCATCTACGGGTGGGCGGACCAACCTAATAAATTCAAGACGTGGGAGCTGATGCGCAAGCTTAAAAGGGAGACAAATTTTCTAGTTATCTTCTTTGACGACTTAAATGAAATAGTTTCTAACTCAGAAAAATTGGGAGGGCCACCCAAGGAGGAAAGAGTCATGCAGGGCTTCAGAGATGCTATTGATGACTGTGCTCTAGTTGATTTGGGCTACACAGGCAGTATCTATACATGGAGGAGGGGGCTAACCATCGAGACGTTGGTCCAGGAGAGACTAGATAGAGCGTTGGCGGATCTTGAATGGAGAGGACAATACACATACTGCAAAGTGATTCACCTTCCTATATACGAATCGGATCATGCCCCTATCGTCATCACTACTGATAGAAGACAGGTGGACAGGAAGAAAAAGAAACATGAGTTCTTTTCTTTTGAGCTGGCTTGGACAGTGGATGAGGAATGTCAGGTCACCATTGCCAAAACATGGATGCAGGGCAGGACGGAGGGACTGGTTGGAAAAATTAATAGATGTGGAGTCAACTTGAAGGAGTGGGCTGAAAAGAAATTGAAATTCAGGAAGAAAAAAATTCGGGAATTGGAAAAAGAACTTCTGGAAGTTCAAAATCAACTGTCGGATGCACGAATGCTGCAAACAGCGAAAGACTTAGCAGGAGAGCTCCAGTATTGGCTGAGACATGAGGAATCGTATTGGCACACTAGAGCAAGGGCCAATGAGATGAGGGAAGGAGATAGGAATACAACCTATTTCCACCACAAGGCTTCCAATAGAAGAAGGAGAAATAAGATTGAAGGGTTGAAAGACAATATGGGAATATGGAAGACGGAGGATGAGGATATCCAAAAGGTGGTCACCGATTTCTTTGAAGAGCTTTTTAAAAGTTCTAACCCCACAGACTTTGGGTCAGCAACTATGGGTATGGACAGAAAGGTGGACAGAGAGCTCTCTAGGCAGATGGAGGAAGATATCGCTGATGAGGAAATTCTGCATGCCCTCAAGCAAATGCATCCTAACAAGGCTCCAGGACCGGATGGTATGAAGGCCCTTTTCTTTCAAAAATACTGGCACATTGTTGGAAAAGATGTGGCTAGTTACATAAAGGGGTGGTGGCGTGGATAGAGGATCCTGGAGGAGGTTAATAACACTCTGGTTGTCCTTATTCCAAAGGTGGATAAGCCTAAGGAGATGGGTGAATTCAGACCTATCAGTTTGTGTAATGTCATCTATAAGATTGCCTCAAAAGTGATTACAAATCGCATGAAGCCGCATATGGACAACATTATTTATGAGAATCAAAGTGCATTTATCCTGGGGAGATTGATTACGGATAACACACTCATCGCCTATGAAAATTTTCACACTATGAAGAAGAAGAAAAAGGATGGAAGGGGTAATCTAGATCTCAAGCTTGACATGTCCAATGCCTGTGATAGAGTGGAATGGGATTTCCTTATCAACGTAATGGGGTGTCTGGGATTTGGTGACAAGCTAAGGGACCGGATCTACGACTGCATATCTACTGTTAGCCATGCCTTTGTGTTTAATGGAAACCGGACCAGAACGATCAAGCCTACCCGAGGACTTAGACAGGGAGACCCTCTCTCACCCTATCTCTTTATTCTATGTGTGGATGCTTTTTCTACATTACTTCGCAGAGCTGCTAATGCTAATCTCATTCATGGGATTAAAGTTACTAGATCTGCACCGATTATTTCTCATCTTTTTTTCACAGACGACAATATTCTCTTTGTAAGAGCAACCACTACGGAATGCTTGCAAATTGCTGAAATCATCAACCAGTATGAACAGGCATCTGGGCAAAAACTTAATTACTCGAATACGGAGGTTGTATTCAGCAAAGGAATGTGTCTATCAAAAAGAGAAGAGATCAAAGAGCTATTGCAGGTTAAAGAGGTGGACAGGCATGCCCGATATCTGGGTCTACCTATGGCTATAGGGTGGTCTAAAAAACAAATTTTCAACTATATAAAGGAGAGGGTGTGGTAGAAACTGCAAGGCTGGGTGGAGAAGCTATTATCCAAACCGGGCAAAGAGGTGCTGATAAAGGCGGTGGCACAAGCTATTCCGATGTATGCCATGCGCATATTCCAGTTACTGGCAGGGATGGTGGATGAAATGCATAGTATGGTGGCAAGATGGTGGTGGGGGGCGAAGGGTAATGAGAGGAAGATAGAATGGATGAGTTGGGATAGGATGTGTAAACCAAAGAAGCAAGGTGGGATGGGGTTCAGAGACTTGCATGTTTTCAACCAAGCGTTGTTGGCAAAAAAGGTGTGGAGAATACATTCAAAGCCGAATGCGATGGTGGCTAAAGTTTTCAAAGCGAGATATTTCCCTTCATCTGATATTTGGAAGGCGAGGAGAGGTCATAACCCGAGCTACACCTGGCGTAGTATATGGGGGGCGAAGGCTCTTGCTGTGGAGGGGGTGGAATGGAGGGTTGGGAGTGGCGCGAATATTAACATATGGGAGGATAGGTGGGTTCCGAAGAGGAGAGATACGTTGGGAGAATATAGACACGTGGAGGGTGAGCAGCCCATATATATGTGAGAGCTCATTCATGATGAGAGGATGGAGTGGAACTTTGATGTTATTCACGACACTTTTCTGGAAAGCATAGCAAGGGATATTATGGCTATACCTCTCAGGATAGAGCGAGTTCCTGATGCCAGGTTCTGGTGGCCATCAAGAAATGGTGAGTTTTTGGTCAGATCAGCTTATTGGCTAGGTGTTATGGGGAGACATAATACCCTTGCACATATATCCGAGCCGGGGGAGAGTATATGGCGGTTGATATGGAGGAGCGGGTTAGCTCCAAAGGTGGCACACTTCATGTGGCGAGCAGCAACAGGTGGATTAGCAACCATGGGCAGATTATATGACAGACACTGCAACACGGATGGTACTTGTTTGTTATGCTACTCAGAGACGGAGTCCATCCCACACATGCTATTCAGATGTCCAAGCACCGTTGAAATTTGGGATCATGCGTCGCAATATGCCAGGGACAGTGTGGATCGGGTGAAGGACCTCACGGTCATGGAGGCCATTACCACCATCATGAGCACTGAGGACAAAGACATACGGGAGGAGATGGTTGCCATCATTTGGGCGGCATGGATGATGCGAAATGCCCACATCTTCAAGAAACCAAACCCAAATAGAGCAGCTACCAAGACCACCTTGTTGCCTTTGCTACGTGACCATAGCAACACAGAATCAGCGTCGAGCAACCAAGGAGAACGACACACATGGAGAACCCAGCGGGTGAGGTGGATTGCTCCAGAGGTTGACCATGTCAAGATGAATGTGGATGCTTTGGTAGGGGAGGATGGAATAGAGGTGGCAGGATGGGTTCTTAGGGACAAAAATGGTAACGTCCTAGGCATGGGCAGCAAACGGTGGAATGGATTGAAGAACACTTCTATTGCGGAGGCTTTAACCATACGTGAGGCCATTCTTTGGATGAAACATCATGCATGGAGCAATGTAGAGGTAGAGACAGACTCGCAGGTGGTGGTCAACAGTTTTCACAAAATCGGCGTGAGGAGGGACTACTTGGTAGGCATCTTGGATGACATTAGGCTGCTTAAAGGCAACTTTAATTAGTTCTTTTTCCTTATCGTTTAGGAGTCGTACTAGTAATAATTTAGCTAATTCTATAGCTAATGATACCCGTCGTGGGCCAGTCGAGTCTTTTGATTTGGTATTGTCTTTTCCCAGTATGTATTTGAACCTTGCTAGGGCCGATTGGCCATCGTAATGATATATGGCACGATACCTTCAAAAAAAAATTAAAGGGCCTTCAACCAAAACCAAAATGGTAGGATTCAGATGTGTGTGTGTGACGTCCTTGAGCCTTGCAAGGACCACAAAAATATCCAAGGGAGTGGATAACTCACACACAATTTTATAAGAAAAAGAAATATTCACTCACATATGGATATCAATATAAAATGATTTAAGGAGCTTGATTTTCTTTTCTTTAAACCATGGATAATTGAGAGGAATAAGAGGCAAACAAGATAGCCTCGTCACTAAAGAAGATGAGGGGAAAGAGGCGGCCACATTTTTGGGGTTAATTGGATTTTTTCAAATTACATTCTCTCTCATTCAATTTTTATAAAAGAACCTTTTTCAAGCCAAATGGAATGCTTTTTCGACCCCACTTCTTCTCCTTGCTTGGGAAACAACCATGAGAGGATCAGAAGGACGACCCCCAACCTGTTGTTGACCGTTTGGTGATGTTGACTAGGATTGACCATTTGGGGACTTGATCATAATGATCTAGGTTAATGACCCATCAATTATTATTGATTAACTCCAATTGGTTCATGAGTTAAAGGTCCATCAATCACCTAAACCCTAATAGGGTTGAGTGCTGATTTCATAAGTGATTGAGTTTGAAATTTGGGTTGATTGATCCAAACGGTTTGAAAACCATTTGGGAATCACCCAAACGGTCTCAAGACCATTTGGAGGTCAACCAAGACCGTTTGGAGGTCTATGGTTGAGTATGGCTAAGTGTTTGAAGATTCAAAGATATGGTATCAACCCTAATCAGCTAAGTGTTGATTTTGTAATTGAATAAGTTGATGGTTTGGGTTGATTGATCCAAACGGTTTCAAGACCGTTTTGGGATCACCCTAATGGACTCAAGACCGTTTGGGGGTCACCCAAGATCGTTTAGAGGTCTAGGGTTAAGTTTGGTCAAGTGTTTGAAGGTCCAAAAATACCAAATTGAAATACAATAAGTGCTGATTTGGTGACCAATCCTAGGGTCCAAACCCTAATTGAATGACATGGTTGATGATGATATGATGACAAAACGGTCTCAAGATCGTTTGGGGGTCACCCAAGACCCTTTGGAGGTCCAGGGTTGACTATGGTTAGGTGTTTAAAGATCTAAAGGTACTAAGTCAAAGTGCAATCAAATGCTGACTTATTGATCAATCCAATGATCCAAACTTTGATTGATTGACTTGTTGATGTTGACATGGGAAAATGGTCTCAAGACTGTTTGGAGGTCATCCAAACGACCTCAAGACCGTTTGCGGTCAGGTCATGTCCAATTTGGATGATGGTCCAATAGTTTTAAAGCAACTAGACTCGCATTGGTGAATGTTGAAGGATCATCGATTCCAAACTCTAATTCAGTTGATTCAAACCCTAATTGATGATCAATTGAGGGTTAATTGAGGATCAAATCAGTTGAAGGATGACCTAATTAACCCAATTGAAGTATGGTGATGGGTCCAATTGAAGATTGGTTACCTGAATTCAATGATTGAAGAAATCAACATTGAGAACCCCAAATCGATTTGATAGGTTGAGACCATCTTTGGTCCATGCGATTTTGAGGAGGTTTGGACCAAACGGTCTCAAGACCATTTGAGTCCAAATGGTCTCAAGACAGTTTGGGACCAAATGGTCTCAAGACCATTTGGGACCAAACGATCTCAAACCGGTTGAGCCCATGCAGTTTCAAAAGGTGCTTTACAAACGGTTTCAAGTACTTGCTTTAGCAAACGGTCTCAAGCACCACCTTTACCAAACAGTTTCAAACCGTTTGAACTTTGAATGACTAAGACCATTTGGGTCTCAAGTAGTCAAAATTAATTGAGGACTCAATTGGTTAATCCACTTGGACACCTTTTGTAATTGAAGATTCAATTGGTCAATTCAATTGGATACCTTATGTAATGGAGGTCCAATGTAATCAAATTTCTTGAGAATTAAGATGATGAATGATCCATTGATCCAATGATGATTAGTAATGATAATCAATGAAGGTACACAGGTTGAATCCCTAATAGTACCTAAGTGATTAGTGCCAATTAAGGGATAAACCCTAATTGCCTATAAGAACAATGACTTGGTACATTATGTTAATCATAATTGTATGTACTTGATTGAAGGATTGATGTAGCCTAATCAAGTTGAGAGGATGATGGAAAGGAATTCATACATGAGTAGTGATCATGTGATGAATAGGGTATGATCCATAATAAAGAGATCATGAAACCCTAATCAAGAAGGTTGTTGAACCACGATCCCTAATTTAGAGCAATATCAGATGTAACCCAAACCTAGGGTAATGTTGTGACTCTAAAACCAAGATAATAAAATGTGAATCCCTAATTGAGGCTGATTCCATGTGAATCCTTAATTGAGGTTGATTCAATGTGAATCCCTAATTGAGTTTGATTCCATGTGAATCCCTAATTGAGGTTGATTCAATGTGAATCCCTAATTGAGGTTGATTTCATGTGAATCCCAAATTGAGGTTGATTCAGTGTGAAACCCTAATTGAGGTTGATTCCATGAGAAACCCTAATTGAGGGTGATGCTATGAGAAACTCTTATTAGGATGAATAGTAAACCCTAATTTTAGGCAATAAGGTGTGAAAGCCTAATGAAGGGTAATGTTATATGCAATCCTCACTCTAATGAAGTATGATAGTATGTGAAACCCTAAACCCTATTAAAGAGTAATGATATGGGAAACCCTAATTCAAATAATGGAATGGTAACCAATACATTGATGGGGGAAATACCTATAGTGATTGATTGTAGATACCCTTATAGAAATCAATGCTTTAACCTGAGATGAGTCCATATCATTGAAGATAGTTGGACTATTCTTATGCATGACCTATGAACTTCATGATAAGAGTGATAGGTTAGTGGATGAAAGGATTAAGATGGGAAATACCTTAATCCAAGAGAAGTTGACAACTCAAGAAAGTTGGAAGTAATGAGGTAAGTGATACATCAAGATATGAAAGACTTCACAGTTAGCATCTCAAAGTTGATATACTTTGATAACTATGAAATCCTAATATGAGATGGGAAACCTTAACCCTAAATTGGGTAATGGGACATGAGAAATCATAATATGGAATGAATAGTAAGCCCTAACCCTATTGAAGGAATAGAGGTGTTACTATTGTATTACATGAAGTAATATGTTATGTTGCCTAGTGAGAGGTGACAAGATGCTTTATGGGCCTTATGAGCCATGAGGATGGTTGTTGCCTAGTGAGAGGTAACAAAATGTTTTAAAGGTTACCCAAGATTGATATAGATCAATACCTGGAATAAAACCACAGGATTGAGATAGTTCAATACCTGGAATAGAGGCACATGATTAGCATAGTCTAATACATGGAATGCACAGGATTGGCTAACTCCCAATACCTGGAATAATAACACAGGATTGGCTAATTCCCAATACCTGGAATGCACAGGATTGGATAACTCCCAATACCTGGAATAATAACACATAATTGGCTAACTCCCAATACCTACAATAATAACATAGGATTGGCTAACTCCCAATACCTGGAATAATAACACAGGATTGGATAATTCCCAATACCTAGAATGCACAGGATTGTCTAGCTCCCAATACCTGGAATAATAACACAGGATTGGCTAACCCCCAATACCTAGAATAATAACAGAGGATTGGCTAACTCCCAACACCTGGAATAATAACACAGGATTGGCTAACTCCCAATACCTGGAATGCACAAGATTGGCTAACTCCCAATACCTAGAATAATACCACAGGATTGGTAATAACCCAATACTTGGAATAGTTGCACATGATTGACATAGATCAATACCTAGAATAGTTATACAGGATTGACATAGATCAATACCTGGAATAGTTGCACAGGATTGACAAAGATCAATACCTGGAATAGTTATACAGGATTGACATAGATCAATACCTGGAATAGTTGCACAGGATTGACATAGTTCAATACTTCGGAATGGATACACATGAATAATATAAGTCTAATGCTTGTACTATTTGCACAGGATTGGTGTAATCTAATGCCTGGAATATTTATATAGGATTGGTATAGAGAAATGCCTGAATAAGACATGATGATGCACACTCTAATGTCCAATATAACCAAAATCTGTTTAACTGATTGGCTAACGCCAATAAGTTGAAACAAGAATGTCTCATGGGTGACATATCAAGATAATGAGTGTCACAAGAGAAGTTTGACATGATGGTATAATATGGAGGATAAAAGATATACATGTTCTTCCTATTTCTTATTAATAGAAAAGTTGATCTATTGTTCTATCATAGATAGTTACAATGCTTTAAGATGAGAATGCTTTAAATTGCATATCCTCTGTCCAGTTTTATGTATATAACTGCAATAATAATGTTTTGGCAGAGAGTTATATCTCCCGCTGGGACAATTTACAATTGTCTCACCCCCGTGGGATCTAATATTGTTAGGTGGACACGGACAAAGAGGTAGGAAACCTTTAGCAAAGAAAGAATAGCAGCAACAGTATCAAGGACAGTAGTAATATCTCAGGTGGAGATACTGCTTGTCTAGTCATATAGTTAGAAAGTCCTATGTGTCGTCTCTGTACTCTCAGGTCCTCGGAGTTAGTAGTCAGTGTTTTTATTGAATCGATCTGGGATTTTGGCTTGATGCCTTGAGGTTTTATGCTGTCTGTATATAATGTTGAATAGGACAGCTGATGTTGCAATCCTCGAGAAGAGATAGTACACATTGTGTACTTATGGAATAGAATGTAAATATTATACTTTGGTTCTTGATGAAAAAGATTTCTTATGTGTGTATCTCTTTGCAAAAGTTTTAATTTTTAGTGATTTTTAGTAATCCACTGCAAATGATTTGCTTCCGCTTAAGTAAATTTCGTTTTTATAAGTTGGATGCCATAATTTAGTGGTATCAGAGCTCTAGGTTCGCTGAGTCTATAGAGACATAGGACTAAGGTAGTAGAGTCTGTTCTAGTGTCATCCAATGTATCTAATAGTGTCTTCTACTCATATAGGAGAAGAAGACTGGGTCACATGAGGAGTTTGTTGCAGAAAGCAGCAATGCTGCACCAAGAAGAGGTGTAGGGAGGCAGGCAAGAGAGGGACAGTTGCTTGAGAACCCCCTATCTAATCCAATTGTGATAAGAAATCATTCCTTAGGAATCACTGTTGGGGAATTTAGGGCAACCATGATGTATTTAGTGGATCGAGCACTAGCAGTGCAACCTAGATTACCGGCCCCTAATGATGATGTTTTGGATATCAACAGGATATGTAATCCACAACAGTAGGTTGAAGCAATGGGAAATGATGAAGTTCTGGACTTAGAACAAGTCTGTGCTCAACCTCAGCCTGTTGAATCAATAAATATTGAATGAAGGAATAGGGTTCAACCCAAAAGCCTGATTTTCTATAGGTGTAGAAAGCCTGGACATATTGTAAAGAATTGTCCAACAAAGAACAAGGAAGAGAGAATTGAGAAATGGCCTATCCAAATCCAAGGACAGAGGCCTAATGGTTCCAAAAAGGGAAATATTTTGGTACCACCAGTACAAACAGGACCTAGTGCACCAAGGCAATGGTCATCTAGAAAGGGTAAAGAACCCTCTAGACCATACCTGGCACTCAGAATTTGCTACATGTGTAGACAAGTTGGACATCTGGCAAGAGATTGCTCAGCCAGGAATGTTATGGTGAATCAACCTGTGAGGAAGAATCAGCTTGAGGCAGTGAATAATCTACGAATCATGACACGTTAGACAAAATAATGTCATTCTTATATGTCTTTTTATGATTTCTTGAGTTAATTTGAGAAGGTAATTGATTGAGTTGTCTTTGATCAGTCCTATGAGGACTTATATTTTTCATAATAAACATTATAGATGTTCATGTTGCTCTTACCTCTATGAGAAGAAGATGAGGTATTGAAGAGGTGCCTGGGTAAAACCCAGTAATGTTAAATCTTATACTTGTGATAATATGAAAAGGAAGGAATATGATAGTATAAAAAGTGCATACTACTTGATATCAGTATTTATATACCCTGGCCAGGTATACAACTATTGATGATAAAGTGAGTATGGAAACTCTTAGGTTGTAATCTTTTTTATTGCCCTGATCAAGCAGTCATTCTGATACAATCTAATGAGTATCATGAAATAAGAAGAATGAAATGAATAAATGTGTCATGTTTTAAACATAAGAAAGAGAAATCTGAGATAACCTCAGATGAGCATGTTTGTATGAGGAATTAAAATCATAATCCTCATAAGATAAGAATGAGAATAAGGGAGATGAATCTTATCCAATAGAGTTGTAAGTATAATAAAGATCTTTCCCATAATAAGGAAATGGGAAATGCGATGAGATCATGAGATGATCATAAACGTGTTAGATAATAATAAAGAAAAGAATAATGTTATATGATCATCCTTATAGATTCCTGAGCTTAGGGAAAGGAACTTAGGATGAGATGAAGAGTAAATGGTTCATGAATAGTTGAAAACACAGGAATAAATACGAGGAATATGAATCCTTGTTTTCTTTTCTCTCATGGATATGGCAATCAAGTGGATCATAGAACACTTGATCTACATAATATAAAGATGTTTATGTGATGGATACTTAGAAAGGTATCCATTTATATTGGACTTTAGCTCCAAGATTAAGATATATGTAACAAGTAATGTCCCAAGATGAAAGGAAGATAAATAAGTGATGTGTTTTTAATACATGTGATAGATACCAAGGCAAGAGATTCTGGTATCTAAGAAATAATAGATGGTTTATGTTGAATATGTGAAATGGTCAATTATGAAATCAAATTAGTCATGTAAAATAATATGAACTTCACATGTTAGGGGTTTATGTTTTCCATAAACATAACAATTGAAGATATCTTTGAGAAAAGTTCTTGGTTGATATGTCACCTCTTCTTATGGTAAGAAAATGTACAACTAATGACATAGTTAGTGCAGGTAATAAGGAAAGATAGTATGGTGTTATCAGGTGAGATGACACAATCAGGGTATGAAAAGACTTATAGTCTCAAGTGGATGACATAATATAATGGTGATCTTGAAAGAGAAATACTGAACCAACTAAGGAACATGGGAGTATGTGTTCCATGTGAACCATTACATGATAAATTTGTGTGAAATAACTTTTTGTTGATCAAAACTCTATGGTGTCTCCATAATAATGAGGTGTTATGTGAGTACATGATGATATGATGCATGGATAATATCTGTTTCTCTTTATCAGGGATTTTGGGGACGAAATCCTTGTTAGGGGTTTATAATTTGTAACATCCCTGACCTGGGTTATACTTAACCCTAGGTGTTTTGATTAAGAAAGATGATTATATGTTTAATCTTATCTTGTGAAAAGTAATTAGGGCTCCTGAGAAACTTATGTTCCAATTTTGGTCATGTTTACACAATATTGAAGCAATGTTTGCTTATTTTGGACTAAAGTGCAAATTACCCAAGTTGAGGGGTTAAATTGCAAATGTTGCATGATAAGATATTCCTCATGTGTTGAAGCATCATGAGAATGAAGATGATGCAAAGGTATGTCTTGTGGTAGCCGAGTACCAAGGAAGAGCTGATAAAGCAATGTTTATGCATTAAAACCTAGTTTTGGTGTAAAGTGCAATTTACCCAAAACCTAGGGTTCAATATGCAAATTACCACTTCAATAAGGTCCCTAATGTTTCTTGGCACCATGTAGAGAAATTAAAATGAGAGGGGCGCCTCATTTGAATTAAGTTGGAGGAGAGAGAATCTTGATATTAAAATACTCAAGATTTAATCCTAATTGAAACCCTAATTCGATTTAGGGCAAAAATAAATGTATTAATTAAAGGGCCTTAAACCAAAACCAAAATGGTTGGTGGTGGATTCACATGTGTGTGTGACGTCCTTGAGCCTTGCAATAACCACTAAAATATCCAAGGGAGTGGATAACTCACACACAATTTTATAAGAAAAAGAAATATCCACTCACATATGGATATTAATATAAAATGATTTAATGTGCTTGATTTGATTTTCTTTAAACCATGGATAATTGAGAGTAATAAGAGGCAAACAAGATAGACTCGTCCCTAAGGAACATGAGGGGGAAGAGGCGGCCACATTTTTTGAGTTAATTTGATTTTTGCAAAGTACATTCTCTCTCATTGAATTTTTATAAAAGAACCTTTTACAAGCCAAATGGAAGGCTTTTTCGACTCCACTTCGTCTCCTTGCTTGGGAAACGACCAAGGGAGCTTGGGAGGATCAGGAGGACGACCCCCAACCTGTTGTTAAGGTTCTTGATCCATTTCACCTTGATTCCATGGTGGAAATAAAAAATAAATTATGGATTTCTTCCTATTTCGATCTCCTCTTCAATTCTAACCATTCCTTTTCACTCAAACCTTGAGGACGAGCCTTGGAATGGTGAAAGGATTTGCATCCACCATTCTTTCCATGGACATGGAGATTTGGAGCTCAATTGGAGGTGGGTTTTATAACTTGAAACCCTAACTTTGTTATTGCATTCAATTCCCCATCAAATAATGATCAATTTTCTTATTACTATTATGGATTTGGTTGATTGATGCAATTTCCATGAAAATAACAGCAGGTTTCGTGGGTCTAGAGATTGATGATGATGACATCATCATAAGCACACACCTCCCCAAATATCTAGACCAAACGGTTTCAATCAAATTTCCAAATGATTTGTGTTTTGGGAGCAAACGGTTTCAAACCATTTGGAATGAAACGGTTTCACTAAACCGCATAGAAGCAAATGGTTTAAGACCATTTGGTGATGTTTACCAGGGTTTACCATTTGGAGACTTTATCATAATTATCTAGGTTAATGAACATCAATTAATATTGATTAACTACAATTGGTTTATGAGTTGAAGGTCCATCAATCACCTAAACCCTAATAGGGTTGAGTGCTGATTTCATAAGTGATTGAGTTTGAAATTTGGGTTGATTGATCCAAACAGTTTCAAAACCATTTGGGAATCACCCAAACGGTCTCAATACCGTTTGGAGGTAAACCAAGACCGTTTGGAGGTCTATGGTTGAGTAAGGCTAAGTGTTTGAGGATCCAAAGATATGGTATCAACCTTAATCGGTTAAGTGCTGATTTTGTAATTGAATAAGTTGATGGTTTGGGTTGATTGACCCAAACGGTTTAAAAACCATTTGGGGATCACCCAAACGGTCTCAAGACCGTTTGGGGGTCACCCAAGACCGTTTGGAGGTCTAGGGTTAAGTTTGGTCAAGTGTTTTAAGGTCCAAAGATACCAAATTGAAATACAATTAAGTGCTAATTTGGTGACCAATCCTAGGGTCCAAACCCTAATTGAATGACATGGTTGATGATGATATGATGACCAGACGGTCTCAAGACCGTTTGGAGATCATCCAAATGGTCTCAAAACCGTTTGGGGGTCACCCAAGACCGTTTGGAGGTCCAGGGTTGACTATGGTTAGGTGTTTAAAGATCTAAAGCTACTAAGTCGAAGTGCAATCAAATGCTGACTTATTGATCAATCCAATGATCCAAACTTTGATTGATTGACTTTTATTTTGATGTTGACATGGTAAAACGGTCTCAATACCATTTGGAGGTCATCCAAATGACCTCAAGACCGTTTGGGGTCAGGTCATGTCCAATTTGGATGATGGTCCAATAGTTTTAAAGCAACTAGACTCACATTGGTTAATGTTGAAGGATCATCGATTCCAAACCCTAATTCAATTGATTCAAACCCTAATTTATGATCAATTGAGGGTTAATTGAGGATCAAATCAGTTGAAGGATGACCTAATTAACCCAATTGAAGTATGGTGATGGGTCCAATTGAAGATTGGTTACATGAATTCAATGATTGAGGAAATCAACATTGAGAACCCCAAATCGATTTGATAGGTTGAGACCATCTTTGGTCCATGTGACTTTGAGGAGGTTTGGACCAAATGGTCTCAAGACTGTTTGAGTCCAAATGGTCTCAAGACCATTTGGGACCAAACAATCTCAAGACCATTTGGGACCAAACGGTCTCAAGACCATTTGGGACCAAACGATCCCAAACCGGTTGAGCCCATGCAGTTTCAAAAGGTGCTTTAGCAAATGGTTTCAAGTACTTGGTTTAGCAAACAGTCTCAAGCACCACCTTTACCAAACGGTTTCAAACTGTTTGAACTTTGAATGACTAAGACCGTTTGGGGCTCAAGTAGTCAAAATTAATTGAGGACTCAATTGGTTAATCCACTTGGACACCTTTTGTAATTGAAGATTCAATTGGTCAATTCAATTGGATACCTTATGTAATGGAGGTCCAATGCAATCGAATTTCTTGAGAATTAAGATGATGAATGATCCATTGATCCAATGATGATTAGTAATGATAATCAATGAAGGTACAAAGGTTGAATCCCTAATAGTACCTAAGTGATTAGTGCCAATTAAGGGATAAACCCTAATTGCCTATAAGAACAATGACTTGGTACATTATGTTAATCATAATTGTATGTACTTGATTGAAGGATTGATGTAATGTAATCAAGTTGAGAGGATGATGGAAAGGAATTCATACATGAGTAGTGATCATGTGATGAATAGGGTATGATCCATAATAAAGAGATCATGAAACCCTAATCAAGAAGGTTGTTGAACCCCAATCCCTAATTTAGAGCAATATCAGATGTAACCCAAACCTAGGGTAATGTTGTGACTCTAAAACCAAGATAATAAAATGTGAATCCCTAATTGAGGTTGATTCCATGTGAATCCCTAATTGAGGTTGATTCCATGTGAATCCCTAATTGAGGTTGATTCAATGTGAATCCCTAATTGAGGTTGATTCCATGTGAATCCCTAATTGAGGTTGATTCAATGTGAATCCCTAATTGAGGTTGATTTCATGTGAATCCCTAATTGAGGTTTATTCAATGTGAAACTCTAATTGAGGTTGATTCCATGAGAAACCCTAATTGAGGGTGATGCTATGAGAAACTCTTGTTGGGATGAATAGTAAACCCTAATTTTAGGTAATAAGGTGTGAATGCCTAATGAAGGGTAATGTTATATGCAATCCTCAATCTAATGAAGTATGATAGTATGTGAAACCTTAAACCCTATTAAAGAGTAATGATATGGGAAATCCTAATTCGATTAATGGAATGGTAACCAATACATTTATGGGGGTAATACCTAAAGTGATTGATTGTAGATACCCTTATAGCAAGCAATGCTTTAACCTAAGATGAGTCCATATCAATGAAGATAGTTGGACTATTCTTATGCATGACCTATGCACTTCATGATAAGAGTGATAGGCTAGTGGATGAAAGGATTAAGATGGGAAATACCTTAATCCAAGATAAGTTGATAACTCAAGAAAGTTGGAAGTAATGAGGTAAGTGATACATCAAGATATGAAAGACTTCACAGTTAGCATCTCAAAGTTGATATACTTTGATAACTATGAAATCCTAATATGAGATGGGAAACCTTAACCCTAAATTGGGTAATGGGACATGAGAAATCATAATATGATATGAATAGTAAGCCCTAACCCTATTGAGGGAATAGAGGTGTTACTATTGTATTACATGAAGTAATATGTTATGTTGCCTAGTGAGAGGTGACAAGATGCTTTATGGGCCTTATGAGCCATGAGGATGGTTGTTGCCTAGTGAGAGGTAACAAAATGTTTTAAAGGTTACCCATGATTGACATAGATAAATACCTGGAATAAAATCATAGGATTGAGATAGTTCAATACCTAGAATAGAGGCACAGGATTAGCATAGTCTAATACCTGGAATGCATAGGATTGGGTAACTCCCAATACCTGGAATAATAACACAGGATTGGCTAATTCCCAATACCTGGAATGCATAGGATTGGCTAACTCCCAATACCTGGAATAATAACACAGGATTAGCTAACTCCCAATACCTGGAATAATAACACATGATTGGCTAACTCCCAATACCTGGAATAATAGCACAAGTTTGGCTAATTCGCAATACCTGGAATGCACATGATTGGCTAACTCCCAATACCTGGAATAATAACAAAAGATTGGCTTACCCCCAATACCTGGAATAATAACATAGGATTGGCTAACTCCCAATACTTGGAATAATAACACAGGATTGGCTAACTCCCAATACCTGGAATGCACAGGATTGGCTAACTCCCAATACCTGGAATAATAGCATAGGATTGGTAATAACCCAATACCTGGAATAGTTGCACATGATTGACATAGATCAATACCTGGAATAGTTATACAAGATTGACATAGATCAATACCTGGAATAGTTGCATAGGATTGACAAAGATCAATACCTGGAATAGTTATACAGGATTGAAATAGATCAATACTTGGAATAGTTGCATAGGATTGACATAGTTCAATACTTGGGAATTGATACACATGAATAATATAAGTCTAATGCTTATACTAGTTGCACAGGAATGGTGTAATCCAATGCCTGGAATATTTATATAGGATTGGTATAGACCAATGCCTGAATAAGAAATGATGATGCACACTCTCATGTCCAATATAACCAAAATCTATTTAGCTGATTGGCTAAGGCCAATAAGTTGAAACAAGAATTTGGGTGACATATCAAGATAATGAGTGTCACAAGAGAAGTTTGACATGATGATATAATATGGAGGATAAAAGATATACATGTTCTTCCTTTTTCTTATTAAGAGAAAAGTTGATCTATTGTTCTATCATAGATAGTTACAATGCTTTAAGATGAGAATGCTTTAAATTGCATATCCTCTGTCCAGTTTTATGTATATAACTGCAATAATAATATTTTGGCGGAGAGTTATATCTCCCTGTGGGACAATTTACAATTGTCTCACCCCCGTGGGATCCAATGTTTTTAGGTGGACGCGGACAAAGAGGTAGGAAACCTTTAGCAGAGAAAGAACAGCAGAAACAGTATCAAGGATAGCAGTAATATCTCAGTTGGAGATACTGCATGTCTATTCATATAGTTAGAAAGTCATATGTGTCATCTCTGTACTCTTAGGTCCTCAGAGTCAGTGTTTTTATTGAATCGATCTGGGATTTTGGCTTGAAGCCTTGAGGTTTTATGTTGTCTGTATATAATGTTGAATAGGACATCTGATTTTGCAATCCTCGAGAAGAGATAGTACATGTTGTGTACTTATGGAACAGAATGTAAATATTATACTTTGGTTCTTGATGAAAAATATTTCCTATGTGTGGATCTCTTTGCAAAAAGTTTTAATTTTTAGTGATTTTCAGTAATCCGTTGCAAATGATTCGCTTCCTCTTAAGTAAATTTCATTTTAATAAGTTGGATGCCACAATGATTGTACTTTTTAGTAACATTCTTGAGAGGTAAATGAAATCAATCACTTTTTAAATCCCAATTGCAGACAATTGGGTAGTTGACTGACAATCTTTAATTAAAAGGTTGGATCCACTCTACATCGAAGTGTCTTCCTTTTTTACTCCTCCTTTGGTTGAGTGTCTGATTATTTTTAAAGTATCAAAAAACTCTACCACCCCCTCTAGGCCTTTCAATTGGTATCAATGTAGGTCTTCAAGGATCTCTAACAGGTCTTGAAGAATGGGAGATAACTTGATTAGCAACCTCAACCTTAAAGGAAATCATGTGAATGGGCCACCACCCTTTGATGAAAGAAACTACACCTATTGAAAAAGAAGAATGAAATTCTACTTAAAAGGGATCATATTAGAGCTTTGGAGGATGGTGTCTTCAAGTTGTGAACTTCCTACTACTGAATATGCAACATGGAGTCCTGATATGGTAAAGCAAGTTCAATTAAATGCAAAAGTGGTAAGAATATTATATTATTCTATTTATGTTAGTGAGTTTAATAGGATATCTTCATGAGAAACAACTTATGATACATGGCATAAACTTTCAATTACACATGAAGGTACCACTCAAGTTAAAAATACCAAAATTAACATGCTTAAACAAAAGTTTGAACAATTTTGTATCCAACATAATGAGTCCACTGGTGAAATGTATGCAAGATTTTCTTCCATTTTTAACATCTTGAGTGCATTAGGTAAGTATATAAGTGAGGAAGACCAGTTGTCAAAGATCCTTAGATCTTTGCTTCCAAAATACATGCCAAAGGTCACGCCCATTGAAGAAGCCAATGAGCTTACCACAATGAGGATGGAGAAACTCATTGGCAATCTAGGGACTCATGAAGTCACCCTTGAATAAGAAGAAAGACTAGAGGCTAAAATTTAAAAGGAAAAAGGAAGGAAATTGCTTTTAAAAGCTACAACTAAGGATCGATCAAAAGTTATCACTCAAGAAAGTGATGAAACAAGTGAAGGAGATGATGAAGAAGTGCACTCATTGTAAATGGTAAAAAATATAGAAGGTATAAATCATACAAAAATTCCAGTGCTTCTTCCTCTTCTTCCCTTAGGTGATTTGAATGCGGCAAGAAAGGACATATAATGAATGAATGTCCTAATACCAAGAAAGGGAATAAGTCTTCCTTCAAGAAGAAAGATAAGGGAGATAAAGCTTACAAAGATGCTTGGGATGAATCAAGTGATGCCAGTGGAAGTGGAGAGGAAGAAGTGGAATGTCTCATGGATAAAGGAAGATGAAAATTAAGACTCAAGTGAAGTAAGAATTCTTGAATTATCTAAAGAAGAATTAGTTACTAGTCTTGATGAACTACATGATAAATATGTTGATTATAAGAAGAAATTCAAGAAGCTTAAAAAAATGATGATTTGCATGCTAAATTGTATTTGATTTCTTCTGCAAAAGAAAGCCTTATATCTAAAAAATATACTTTGAAATTATATATCAATGATCATAATGTAAAGTTGCTTGCTCTAGAAACAAACTATAATTTTCTTTCTCAAGAAAAGGTTGGATTGCTTTCTAAGATAAATAATCTTTAAATGCAACCTATTCTATGTACCCATTTGGATTATGATGTTAAAAAGAGATAGATTGTTATCTATCTTAGATCAAACAAAGTTAGACATTAAAAGGAAAATGGATGAAATTTTTGAGTTGCAAGAAGATATTAATAGTTTGAAAAATAATGATAATCTTGATAAGATCCTAGAAAGCTCAGTTGGTCAAATTGGAAGGAGAGACCTAGGTTATGTACCCAAAGATAAATCCTATCAAAAATCTAGATCAAGAAAGGCATAAGTACCTAAGACCAAAGTCATGTATGTACCTAAAAACAATCTAGCTCATGACCACAATGCTAAAAAGAGAAATTAAATTGATTTCATTTGATGTCTTTATTGTTTACGTCTTGGACATTATTCATTTTCATGCACATACAAGAAAAATAAGGACAAAGATTTGGTTTGTGTTTCAAAACAACAAACTTAGAAACAAGGAAGATTTATTTGAGATTTGACCTAAACTTCAATTTTAAATACACATTGTCTTATCTAAACTAAAATAAGCTCTAATTTCCATATTGGTGTATAATTTTATTGAAAATGATAACATGTTTTTTTGGAATTGATAAATTTACTAAAAATACACAAAACTTCATATTGGTCAAAAAAGTTCTTGACCGAGACCTCTTCCGGTCGAATAAATAATCGACTAAAGAGAGTTCTATGAAAACTTGTATTTTCTGACAAATCCTCCTGGTGGAAAATTATTATGACTGAGAACACTTCTGGTTGAGGAAATGTTTGAATGAGGATAGTTCTGTCAAGAACTATTATTGAAATCATAAACATGTTCTTGCATTTAACTTTGGTGCTTTGCTCTTCATATTAAGTTGCTCTAAACCATGAAATGCTTTAATTAATGTTCCTAACCAAAAGGACCACCACATGGGTACCAAAATCTACATATATTACATGATTGGGTGGTTGATAGTGGTTGTTCCAAACATATGAATAGAAATAAGGAATCTTTCCATACACTTGAAGAAAGAAGAGTTGAACAATCACATTTGGAGATCACACCAAAGGTAAAACTATTGGGATAGGTAATGTTGATAAAAATCTTCAAATTAAAAATGTGCTACTTGTAGATGGATTGCATCACTATTTGATTAGTTTTGGTCAATTATGTGATAGTGGTTATGATATTATATTTAACAAATCTTGCTTCAAGTTAATCATAGGAAATACTAATGATTTTGTTTATGAAGGAAAAAGAATAGCAAATTTTAATATACTTAGACCTAACTCTATACAATCCCATTGATGCAAAATGTTTTCTTACAAATGATGAATCTCTAAAATTATGCCATATAAAGCTAGGTCATGCAAGCTCATATGTTATCAAAAAGTTGATTAAGTATGATCTTGTTCGTGGTGTACCTAAACTTTCTTTTGATAAACCTAGAAATTGTGAACCACGTACTCTAAGCAAGCATAATAAAACTTCTTTCAAATCTAAAGACTTGCTTAGTACTACTATATCATTATAACTTATTCATATGGATTTTTTTTACCCCATGAGGACTCAATCTATTGGTTGTAAAAGATATTACTTTTTCATTGTTGATGATTATAGTAGATACATATGGGTCCATTTTCTCTCAACAAAAGATGACACTACTAAAATATTCATTCAGTTTTGTTGTAAGATTGTAAATCAACTACAAAAAAAAATATGCACCATTCGGAGTGATCATGGTGGGGAGTTTGAAAATCACATCTTTGAAGAATTTTGTACATCCCAATGGTATACTCATATTTTTTCAGCTCCACGTACCCCACAATAAAATGGGATAGTAGAAAGGAAAAACCGATCCCTACAAGAAATGGCTAGAACAATGTTACTAGAACATAATACACCTAAAACCTTTTGGTCTGAAGCAACAAATACATTATGCAATGTGCTAAACCATTTGTGAATTCACTCTTATCTTAAGCAAACTCCTTATGAACTCGTTTTTAACAAGAAACCTAAAGTGGACTATTTTCATACCTTCGGTAGACCTTGTTACATCTTGAACACAAAGGATGATAGAGAAAATATGACCCTAAATCAAATAAAGGATTTTTCTTGAGTTATTCAACTTCTAGTAAATCATTTAGAATTACAACACTATTTCTAGAATAGTTGAGAAATCAATTCATATCACATTTCATGATATGATAACACAAAGTGCTGAAAATGAAATTGAAAATGGAAACTTAAATGATATTACTCATCAAATTGAGGACCTAACCATAACAACAAAAGACGATCAAAATTATGAAATTGAAAAACATATTAATGAGGTACAACAACCTATAACTTGAATAATCAAGGACCATCCTCAAGACTTAATCATAGGAAATCCTTCTGATAAAGTAAAAATGCGATCATCATTTAGAGATGTTCCATACATGGGATTTGTATCAATTGTTGAACCTTAAAAGATAAATGAAGCTCTAAAATATGAGTATCGGATAATGGCTAATAAAGAAGAGCGATATCAATTTACTAAGAACAATATATGGGACTTAGTTCCTAAACATCTAGACAAAACCATCATTGAAACTAAGTGTGTTTTTCAAAATAAACTTAATGAAGTTGGGGAAGTAGTTAGAAACAAAGATAGGTTGGTTTCTCAAGGATATAATCAACAAGAAGGGATATACTTTGATGAAACCTATGCACCTATGGCTAGACTTGAAGCCATTAGAATGGTATTAGCTCTATCTGCCCATAAAGACATCCAACTATTTCAAATGGATGTAAAAAGTGCCTTTTTAAATGGAATCATAGAAGAAGTCCATGTTGCTCAACCACCTGGTTTTGAAATTCCTAACAAACTTGACCATGTTTATAAACATAAGAAATCTCTTTATGGTCTAAAATAGGCACCACTAAATTGGTATGAAAGCCTTCAAAATTATTTCTTTGATAATGGTTACCCTATTGGAAAATCAAATTCCACATTATTTTTCAAGTCATATGAATTAGATTTTCTTTTTGTTCAAATATGTTGATGACGTGATTTTTGGTGCTTCAAATGATTTCTTATGTAATCAATTCAGTGATATCATGCAAAAAGAATTTGAGATGAGTCATATTGGAGAATTAACATTTTCCTTAGTTTTCAAATAAAACAAAAGCCCGCTGGAATTTTTCAATGCCAAGAGAAATATAACAAGGAACTCTTAAAATAATTCAATATGGAAAATTGCAAACATGCTACTTCACCTATGGCCACTTATGCTAAAATTGACAAGGATGAAGATGGTGAACCCATTGATGATTCCTTATATAGGGCCATGATTGGTAGTTTGCTATATTTGATTGCTTCTAGACTGAATATCATGTTTGTCGTTGGACGTTGCACTAGATTTCGATCAACACCAATGCATTCTTATTTTCAATCCATCAAAAGAATTTTAAGATATCTTACTGGCATTTTAGACTATGGTTTGTTGTATCATAAAGGTCAATTATCAGATCTAAAATCTTACACCGATGTCGATGACGATGGATGTCGTATTGACCAAAAGAGCACAAGTGGTGGTTTTTTATTACTAGGAAGAACCTTAGTATCTTGGCTTAGTAAGAAACAAAATACAGTTTCCCTATCTACCATTGAAGCCAAATAGATGGTTGTTGGCTCATGTTGTGCTCGAGTGCTCTATATGAAATTAGCTTTGAATGATAATGGCTTTGCATTTTCTTCTACACTGATTTTATGTGATAATACTAGTACTATAAACTTGTCTCATAATCCTATTTTCCATAGTTGTGCCAAGCATATTGAGATTAGACATCATTTCTTAAGAGATCATATTTCTAAGAATTAATATATCTCTTCATGGTGTTGATATAGAAGAGCAATTAATATATATATTTACCAAACCACTTCCTTTGGATTAATTTCAATATATTAGAAAGATGTTACTTGTTACTCCCCTTAAAGATGTTTTCTTTGATATACGTGCTCAAAAATCTTGTTAAATTGCTGATTTGAAATTCATGAGATTTTAGTGCATAAAATTGTACAAATATTCCTTTGTTTGTCAAAATAATTTAATATCATGAACAAGCACTTAAATAAGCTTAATTCAATTATGCAATGCTACTCACAATATCATATTCAGTCAAAAAGATATTGGACTGAGAAATTCCTCAGTAGAAAAAATTCTCAACCAAGTTTCACTCGTTGGGACGCTCTACCAACTATCTGAATCTTAGCTGAAATTCTTCTAGATACCTCTTGGACCGAAAATTTTCATCCATAGGTCCCTTGGTCAAAAATATTCCCGATCGAGTCCTCAACCATTGCGACCAAAATTTCAAATTCAAACGTCGATGACTAGCCGTTAAAGAGATGTTGAAGAAGAGAACTGTTGGGGTCTCAGTGGATGAGTTTGTCGACTGAGTAAGGATTTGTTTTTATATAAATAGCACCACAATCTACCCAATTTCTTCACAACTTAAGAGATCTCTTCTCCATTACCTCTCTAGTGATTCTTAGAGCTACCTTCTAGCAACATTCCTCCACTATCATCTCTGTCTATTCTTCCACCACACTTTATCAAGATGGCTTCCTCTTCAGCTCATGGTGGCAAGAAGCATGTTGCTTCAAGGAAGGGACAAATGCTTATTCTATCCTTAAGCATCATCAATGATATCCCCTTCAAGGATGTTACTATTGGAAATCTCTACTTGAAGCTCACCTCAAAGTCTCCTCTTACTCGACGACCGGTGGAACTCAATGACTTCATCACTCTTCTCAATCTTTCCCAACTTTTCAAGGTGCAAAAATTGACTGAGTTTCTTATCCCCTCCTTTCATTTCTAGTCCACCCAAGTCGTTAATGAATTCTATGCCAACCTCACTAGAGACTCCAATGACCCATTTATTTCACCTCCATGGTTGATAGGTTATCCTTTTGTTTTCTAAAAATGACATCCTCAAAATGCTAGATATAGATGCAAAAGAATAAGGAGTATTTCTAGACCTAACTACTAACAATCCCATCTCAAAAATCTCCACTGAAGAAGACACCATAAGCCTTAGTGATATAAAAAAAGGTTATCTTTTTTCCCAACACCTCATCACATGAACATATTGGAACTTATTATGCTATCTCCTTAACCCCTAATGCTAGTATCTAATTATTTCCCATAACATTTATCCTAGAGCCAACAAATTGAAATTGCACAATTTAGGATGTGCCTTATCTACGACATACTGGAAAGCATTCATGTGAAATTCATTCGCATCATCCAATCCAATATGTTTGATTTTTCAAGAAATCCACCTTATGTTGATATTGTTTGCCAAATAATCCAACATCCTCTTAGAAAAAACTTAGAGTACTTAGGCTACAAATGTGATAGGTGTCCCAAAGAATTACCCAAACCAATGTTGACAACATGGGAATTGACTTTGGGCATAAAAGAGATAGGACTGAATGGGATACATCCACTGAAGCCAATCCTCCACCTCCTACTCCTCCTAGCTATTCCATAGAAAACCTTGGTAATGATTCTTCCTATCTCAAAGAGACCACTTATCAACTTGGGAGACATCTAGACTACAACTACCATGCCATGACCTATCTAAACCAAATAATGTAAGCCTTATCTCCTAATTTTCCTGACACATACCCTTATGCACTATATCCCAGGAGAATCTATCCTTTTAACCCTTACATCCAATACACCCAAGTTTCACCACCACCATCAAATTATCTTTCTCACACCCAATACTTACCTATGCAACTCTAAGACATAGCTTCTTACTTCATATTTGATCGGGCACCTACATTTCTGGAAGCATATGCTATCACAAATACAGGTGCGCTTGACTGGTAGCTACTTGTCAAATATTATAGTGATACTCCATTACTTGGGAAAGATCCTAAAGTTGATGTAATTTTAAACTCTTTCAAGTGATATAGTTATCCTATGTTGTGAGTAGTAAGGCTTATGTAATCATTTTATTATCAATGAAGTTGAGTTTGCTTGTGTTCACTTGTTCATGAAAACAAATCATTAAAAGTCTGTATATTTTTTGAATTATGGCTTTAATTGGACATGTTCACGTCTTTGTTTTTAAATGTGAGTATTCTATTGAGAGGGAGTATTATATTCAGGAGGAGTAAGTTTAAAATGATTATATGGTTATCTTTTTGAAATGACAAAGGAGGAGAAATAAAATATATTTATGAGTTTCATGATCTCATGGATTAACATTAATTGGTGCTACATTCCCTTAAGAGATGGATATTATGTTCCATATCTCTTTAGGAATGTTAACACACATTTTATGAGAACAAAATAATCTATTCATCTCAGGTATTTCACATGTATGAAACTCATTTCATTTAAATTATTTTGATCATATTTTAGAAATGTTTGTCATCTTCAAAAAGGGGACATTGTTTGCTAAATTGGACATTAACATAGCCTTTGTTTTGATGATAACAAACATTTCATATTTGTGGATCTAAGTGCTACTTGAGTATTTCAGGGATAAAGATAAAAAGGAGATCCTACTAAGTGGAAAGTTGAAGATGAATACAAATTAAAGATCAAATACGCTTAATTGCTTATGTTTTAATTATTATACTCAAATGTAAATAATTATACAAATATATAATGTACAAGTACTTATATATCATGTAAATCAAGTGTAGATCTTCCACATCCACTTACAACCCTTATCTAGGATCCCCCTATAGTTAGAGTCATTATCATCCATTAGAACTCACATTTTATAAGAGGTTCAAAAGTCTGAAATAGGAACATCCTAAGTAAAGAAACTAGTCGACCGAGACATCCTCGGTCGAAACCTTTGTTGACTAAGAACCTCCTCGGTTGAACATGCTGAGCACTATTCAAAACCTTACACATTTGTTCTCTAAAATGTGTTCCGGTCAAAAATATAGTCGACTAAATCAACCTCGATCAAAAGCTTATGACCGTTAGACCAAGTGGTAGGAAGTTGGGAGTTGGAAATAGATGTCTGCACACATTTTCCTTAAACCCAGGCTCGGTCAAAGAGAAGTTTGACCGATACACATTCGGTCGAGCAAGGTTCTAGATTGTTCTTCCAAGCACGAACAAATTAGCCATTGTTAGCCAACTACTTTCTACCTAACAGCTAGTTAAGCACTAAAAACACTCTAGAGACTCCCTAGAACGTCCCTAAACACTAGAAAACCATCCCTGTAAATAGGAGAGGCCTTAGGACACCTAAAGCACCAAAGATACACTTTAGAATCTGTTCTAGTGAGAAGCAAAGCTGAGCAACACTTGCCATCTTGTTATTCAAGCTCCAAGTTCATGTCCTATAGCAATATCCTCTTAGCTACCATCCAAGAAATGTCCATCCTAAGTGGTTTGAGAGGTCTAATGCTTGATATAGGATCAAAGCGCAAATCTCTATTGATGTACTTCCTTTCTTCCAATCCCCATTCACAGGTTAAGCTACTTGTGCTCCTTAGCTACTCCATGTTGTGGAGGCTGCTTGAGGGAGCTTGATTGGAGCTACTTCTCGGTGGAGAAGGCTGCTCCAATATTTCTTGAGATTACTTTAAGAAGACAACTTTAAGGGAGATTGGAGATAATTCTACATGAAGGCTATCACAAGGTGGTGGAGCTACTTCAAGGATGAGAAGGTTGCTTCAAGGGCTCAGATTTACTTCGAAGAAGGTTTCTTTAAGGAAGTTGCAGCTACTTCTAGGTGAAGGATACTTCAAGGAAGGTGATTGTATTTTATAGTAACATCCTTGAGAGGTAAATAAAATTAATTACTTCCAAAATCCCAATTGGAGAGAATTGGGTAGTGGACTGAAAACCTTTGATCCAAAGGTTGGAACCACTCTACATCGAAGTGTATTTGTTACAACCCTAACTTTTGGGTTCATTTGGAGAGAAATGTAATTTCTCATATTAAAGATATTGGAATAAATAATGATATAATTTGTTTTGAATAAATGGATTTCTTTTACAATAGCCTTGATGATTGTGTTGTGGGATTTATTGGCTATTGGGCCCAATAACAAGGAAATTCAATTAGTAAATGAATAATTGAGTTTTTGAAGAAAAGAAAGGGCTAGCGTGGCAGCCAATAATTGGCTCAAAGGTATGTTATTTTGTAAAATTGTAGGAAAAGATTGGTAGCTCTGATGGAAAAGTATAAATTATGAAACTTGCTCAGAAAAATACGAGGAATCTACTAAAAATATATTTAGAAGTTAATTCCTCTTAAAATGCAAAAAGTATGTAAAACTTCTATCATTAATAGTTTAACTAATGAAAAACCCTAATCTTTGTTGAATAATCATTAAGGAAGGGTTATATGAATGACCAGAGTTGATATTATCATGTTAACTATAAAAAGGAACATTAAGAACAACAGTAATGAACTTTGCACGTAATTAGATTAATTTAGAGCTCCATGTACATAAATGATCTTTAATGGGTCTTGAAACCCTAATGAGGGTAATTGTGACTCTTAATAGCTTTAATTGTTCAAATTCATGAATAAAGTTGAGATATGATGTTTTAAGCTATTTTGAGTATAAAAGTTCCTAATTGCGGATAAATACCCTTAATGTAATAATTAGGGTTTTCTGATGGATAAAAGTAGAATTAATGACAAATAGAGTTCATATGTGAGTTAGACCATAATGAACTATGAATTGATGATAAAGGAGCATAGTGATATTGTCATAGATTAAAAGGATAAAAATGGTAGCTTTAATGTAAAAGAAGCTTAGTGGACTTAATTAAGGTTTAATTGTACCTTAAATCGAAATTAAGGTTATATATTGTTAAAAGGTAACCTTAATAAATTTCATGAAGGATAGATGAAAAATTAGGGTTTAAAAGAGTAAAATGAAGTAAAAACCCTAATTCCAAAGTAAACCCTAAAAGATGTAGAAATCCTAAAAAGGAATACAAACCTTAAGTAGAAAGATGGTTTGAATAGATTTTGATAAAAAGGAATTGGATGTGATTTCAGGATTCGTGTACTTGCTTGATTGGATTTCCCTTCTTGGTTGATTCTGTCTCAAATCTACCTGACAGGTATGTGGTTACACTTATGAATATCTCAAATTAGTTTTTCGAGGTTTTCAGAAGTTTTACTTAATGACTTGAATTAAATAGTTGGATGAATTTAATTCATGCAAACTATAATGTGGATATGACTATCACTTAATATATGTGCCTACTAGCTCAGATCCTAATCTACTCTGTGGCTTAATAGTTTGACCTAGTACATGGCTACCTATGGGGTAGGTCCATCAGGTCATTGGATGACTTAGTACATGGCTGCCAATGGGGTAGGTCCATCAAGTAACTGTGAGTTAGGGATTTGGATACCTATGGGTAGTGCCATGCCACTCTTTAGCACACCATGAGTTAGGGATTGGGCTACCTAAGGGTAGTGCCATGCGACTCAAGCCTAGATATTGATCTACCTATTAGGTAGGATCATGCAGGGTTTAATGGGGATCTACCATGAGGAAGGTAGCATCCATGTCCACTACAAGGATAACACAAAGATAGGGGATAGGTAAGGATTTAGTAGTATTGCTTAAGACATAATCTTGGCTGTTAAATGATAATTGGCTGATTACATTATTATCATAGTTGCATGATTATTGTTTCCCCCGCATACCAGCTTTACACTGACCGACATTTTGTTTATCAGTGTTTTAGGTACAAGTGAAAAGAACAAACAGTAAAGTGGCATATGTGGAATTAAATGAGGATTAACAATCATAGAGGATTAGTTAGAATATTCTCTCATATGGATAGAAGAATAGTAATCCAAGTTTTGCAAAGGTATGCAAAAAGTTTTAATTTGTACAAGATTTAAGTATAGTTGGTAGAATTTGATAATTGTTATTGATTATTTGTCGAACCTTTGATACGGAAATGGGACTAACAGCTTTGACCTCTTGGTCTCCCTTAATTGGGGGTTATTGGGAGGTAGGGTCATTACATTTGGTATCAGAGTGTAGGTTCCTCATTTAATCTTTAATAATTATTAAATTTTACAAACTTTGTAGAACCCAAGGGAGTTATTAGAGGAATTTCTGAAAGATAGAGGTGTCTAGAAAAGGATCACGTCTGGGGGCTGGCAATATTTTCCTCCACACCGCTAGTCGGAACATGAGGACTCCTGGATTAGTGTGACTTCCTGGCCAATGTCTCAGGATTGGACTCGAAATAAGATACCTTTAGGACTCTGTCATCTCATTCATCCTTTTCTCAACTCAAATGCTATTAAGGATTATAAGGATTAGGGTTTTATCTATTTTTCTCACCCTCTTGAGGTATGGGTAAGATTGATAAGGTTTAAGGGATCCTCCACCAAATTAATAAAAGGCATGTAAATAAGATGTCATGGACATAAGCTTAATAGATTAAGCATAAAAGAATAGATACATGCATAGGTCGTATGACATAAGTTGTCATGCCCGCAGGAGAGACCTGGGGCTAGACCTTCTTGTTAGGAGGATAAGTAAAGAGAGTTAGTCTTGGAGGTAGAGACCTCTATTATAAGTAGAGATCTGACATATCCTCTAAGGATGATGTTAACCCTAACCCTAAGTGAAGGTTAGAGAGAGAGAGATGACACGATGAGTTAGATGTCATGGTAAACCAGACGTTTGGATAGACATGCCTTGGATGCCATATGAGCCATGACAGGTTGGATGATAGAGTACCTTTGGCGACCCAACCCTAGGAAGGGTCGTCCATGTTAGAGCGAAGGATAGCTCCTTCTTTGATGAGGTTAGAGAAGAACCTAGCGAAACCCCATGAGCTTATATGAGCATGGAATAGTAGACACCCATAGTACGTCAGTCATGCTAAAACCCTGTCCAAGAGAGTATGATGGATAGCGTATGAGATAATCATAAAGGGCTATGGATAACCTTGAGAAAACATAAGTTGGAACATAAGTATCACCCATGTAGGGGTATGCTTGTAAGCTTGACCCACCTTCATGGAGAAAGGATAGTGAGGTTGGTTGTAGGGTTAGCTCTAGAGAGAGAGAGTAGGACCCCGAGCAAGGAGGTTGGAAGCGTAGACTCTGAGATTTGAGGAACATTGGAGAGTTGAGGATGATGCGACCTAAGTGGATGATAGTGGTTGCCTCATGCTTGATCCCTGGAGGTTGATGATATCTGGGTTTCCCTTAGAGGAACCAAATCCTAGAGAGAGGATGATGTTTCTGGTACCTATGATCCTATGGTATAGGTGTTTACTTTCTAGGATAGGAAGAAGAGTTCCTTAGACCTCGAGAGGTTTAGTAACAGATTGTGAGGCCTTGTACCTTGTTGGTTGTCCTTGAGGAGGACTCAACTCTAAAGTGTTTCTTGAGTAGAAGGATGACAGTAAGTGCATGTTGTACCTTGTACATGTTTGGTTCGTGGATTAAGAGGTTGAGGATGCAGTTGGACACCCAAAAAGTGAACCTAGGCCTAAGAGGGGAAGTGGTGTAACTCATGCTCATGACGAGATTTGAGTTTCTATAGATTCGAGCATGGTACCCCTCATGGTTAGAGGAGAGGGAAACCCCCTTAAGTCTAAAGGTATGTTTGATGAACCCCCACAGCTAAGTAATGACATGGGAAGGTATGATCTTGATCCAATGTTGAGGATGAGAACAAGTATGACCTAGCATGGTTTAGTAGGTGGTCTGCTTGTACCTTGGTAGCCGCTAGGTTGAGCATGATTATATGGATGTAAGCCCTAAGAAGGTTTGTGACCTTGTTGTAAAGAGTTGTAGTTTCCTCCCATCCTGGGAAAGGGACCATTTGGAAGGGTGTATACCAGTTTTGTGGGTTTTGAGGAAATCTAAAGAGGTCTCATAGGATCTTGAGAAGCTAAGTGAAAAGTACATGGTATGAGAATGAACATGTAGACCCATAGATAACCATCTCTAAGTGCATGTGGATGTGTTACCATGGAGGTAACCGGTATGGGGCCTGACCAAGGTAGGCAGGTCGCCATGACCCTATGAAAGAATGGAAGTCAGCCCATGAATGCAGAGAGAGAGATGGTGAAGGCTTGGGTAAGGTTCCAAGTTGACATGTACTATAATAGAATCCTAAGTCTATCCTAGGGTCAGGTAGGGAGAAGACCGATGGAAGTATGAGTTGCCTAATTCCCTAGTTGCACATGACCATAGGGTCAGGAGGTAACACCTATCATTGTCTGAGGGCCATGGGTTAGGAGATTGAATACCTTCATGAACTCATGGGACCCAAAGGACAGATGAGTAGGGCACTCTCTGGTTGCATAAGGGGAGAGGTATGAGCCCCAAAAGTGTTGGCACCCTATAGACCTAGAGGAGAGGACCAAGGAATGTGTGTGGACCCAAGTAGGTTCAAGACCAGTGTTCCATGGAGGTAACTTTGATGTCAAGATGTTTGGGATGTTGAGACATAAGATGCACATTTCAACTAAGACTTAAAGGTGTACTAGCAAGGTGGGATGTACCATCTCTACTCTTAGAACAGGAAGAACTCTGTATTTGGACTGCAGCCAAATGCTTATTTCCTCTTGTTATGGGAGTGAAAGATAGGACAATACGCATTCCATACACCAAGGATAAAAGATGATGTGAGTTGGAACATTGCTATGAGGTATGAGGACAGAGATGAGAACATACCCTAGTGGAGTGAATGATACATGGATGTTTTACAAACATTAAGAGAAACAATGTAGTCATCTTATGAGGATGTTGTTATCATGAGCTATGAGTTATACAAGTTTGTGTTCAAAAAACCAAGAGAATAAGCTCAGAGTTTTCTTGATGAAGATAGACTTAGAGCTGAGATGAGATGATAAGTGAACACACAGAGGTGTATGTCTTTGACGTTACCTAACACATAAGGATGTGAAGTGGTAATGTATGCTCTAGATGAGATACAACTGCCTAGTTTAGATGGAGGCTAGAAGAGGTTGTTAGGTTAACCCTCAGTTGGAAAAGAGATAAGTTTGGCTAACACTTAGATGTAACAATATCGGTTGATCAAGTTAAAGGTTTTTTGGTTAGCCAGCCTAGTCCCTGATGCAATGAAAGGATGGTGGTAGTACCTCAGATACATTTCTTCGGAAAAGAAGGTGATAAAACCCTGATGAGAGTGGTTTTGGGTTTTTGAGGAATCGATCCTAAGGAATCATGACAATACAGGAGATCATGATTGAAGATCACCATACACCATGGTACTATGAATATAGTAAGTGACAGTGGTACTTTGGATGCTTAAGAGGAATTTACATGTGGTATGTTACCATGCAAGCCAAGAGGTGAAGGACGAACACTAGTAACCCAGTGTATTGATATAGAGGATAAAAGAGTCCCTGAGAGGGAATGGGAGTTCATCACAATGGATGTGTTGTAAGTTTCCCAGGGACCAGAGAAGGTTAAGATGCAATTTGGGTTATGGTAGATTGCCTTACCTATATGACATGAGAAGGAAAGTGTACTATCAAGGGACAAATCCGGTTGAACTACATATGAGAGAGATGGTTCAACTACACCATGATGTGAGTTCAAAGGTTCTTGCATATAACCTAAAGGTTCACTTCGATGAGGTGGAAGTAGATGCATGAAGAGCTTGATGCTAGTATAGTTTATCACCCTAGATAATGGTTAGTATGATCCAGACTAGTGGGTCTGATGAGAGCATGTGTGCTCATTCAGGGTGATAGACAAAGATAGTTCTTGTCTTCTGTAAGATGTGATGATAACCACCATAGCCAGTATCAGGATGTAAAGAAGCACTGCAAGGGAGGTTTCTTCAGTCACCACTTCATTAAGATGATGTTGGTGAAGGGACCTCGCAAAGGTCATGAAAGGACCACAGTGTGTGCAGATGAAGTCGCTTTGATCATGTAATGGCTGAAAGGAACCCAGAGACGACATGAGTTGTAAGCTGATGCAAGGTAGACTGACATGTAGTTCACTGTGGGGTAATATGTGACATGAAAATCTGACCCCTCTAAGTTATAGCTAAGAGAGTTGAGTTCCCGATGCATGGGTTTGGATTAATTTAGAACTCCATGTACATAAATGAGCTTTAATGGGTCTTGAAACCCTAATGAGGGTAATTGTGACTCTTAATAGCTTTAACTGTTCAAATTCATGAATAAATCTGAGATATGATGTTTTAAGCTATTTTGAGTATACAAGTTCATTATTGTGAATAAATACCCTTAATGTAATAATTAGGGTTTTCTGATGGATAAAAGTATAATTAATGACAAATAGAGTTCATATGTGAATTACACCATAATGAACTATGAATGGATGATAAATGAGCATAGTGATCTTGTCATAGATTAAAAGGATAAAAATGGTAGCTTTAATGTAAAAGAAACTTAATGGACTTAATTGATGTTTAATTGTACCTTAAATCGAAATTAAGGTTATATATTGTTAAAAGGTAACCTTAATAACTTTCATGAAGGATAGATGAGAAATTAGGGTTTAAAAGAGTAAAATGAAGTAAAAACCCTAATTGTAAAGTAAACCTTAAAAGAGGTAGAAATCCTAAAAAGGAATAGAAACCTTAAGTATCAAGATGGTTTGAATAGATTTTGATAAAAAGGAATTAGATGTGAGTTCATGATTCTTGTACTTTCTTGATTGGATTTCCCTTCTTGGTTGATTCTGTCTCAAATCTGCCTGACAGTTATGTGGTTAAGCTTATGAATATCTCGAATTAAGTTTTTGAGGTTTTTCAAAGTTTTCCTCGATGATTTGAATTAAACTATTGGATGAATTTAATTCATGAAAACTGTAATGTGGATATGACTATCAGTTAAGATATGTGCCTACTAGCTCTGATCCTAGTCCCCTCTGTTGCTTAATAGTTTGACCTAGTACATGGCTACCTATGGGGTAGGTCCATCAGGTCATTGGATGACTTAGTACATGTCTACCAATGGGGTAGGTCCATCAAGTCACCGTGAGTTAGGGATTGGGCTACCTATGGGTAGTGCCATGCAACTCTTTAGCACACCATGATTTAGGGATTGGGCTACCTATGGGTAGTTTCATGTGACTCAACCCTAGATATTGATCTACCTGTTAGGTAGGATTGTTCGGGGTTTAATGGGGATCTACCATGAGGAAGGTAGCATCCAGGTCCACTGCAGGGACAACACAGAAACAAGGGATCGGTAAGGATTGAGTAATATTGCTTAAGACATAATCTTGGCTGTTAAATGATAATTGGCTGATTACATTGTTATCATAGTTGCATGATTATTGTTTCCCCCACATACTAGCTTTACGCTGACTGACATTTTGTTTGTCAGCATTTTAGGTACAAGTGAAAAGAACAAACAGTAAAGTGGCATATGTGGAATTAAATGAGGATTAACAATCAAGGAGGATTAGATAGAATATACTCTCATATGGATAGAATATTAGTAATCCAAGTTTTTCAAAGGTATGCAAAAAGTTTTAATTTATACCAGATTTCAGTATAGTTGGTAGAATTTGATAATTGTTATTGATTATTTGTCGAACCTTTGATCTGGAAATGGGACTAACGGCTCTGACCTCTTGGTCTCCCTTAATTGGGGGTTACTGGGAGGCGGGGTCGTTATAGTCTTTCTTAGAGATTAAATGAAAAACCATCACTTTGATACCAAATGCAACGACCCCACTCATCAGTATCCCCCAATTAAGGGAGACCAAGAGGCTAGAGCTGGTATCCCAAAATAGGATCAAGTGTTTTTGCAAATAATAAAAAATAATTAGTAAATTCTACTACTACTAAGATTTAAATGGAATAAAAAAATTTATTTTCTCATACCTTGCAAAATATAGGAATTGAGAGACTTTACCCAGATAACATCTATCCTCTCTACAATCCTCTGATCCTTTATTAAGCTTTATTCCATCAATGTCACTTTAAAGGAATATCCATTTTCTTGATAAATCTAAAACACTGACAAACAAAATGACAGTCAATATAATGAATTATACTGGTATGCGGGGGAACCAAAATTTCGCATCTAATTTTGACAACATATTGCAATCAAATTATGATTTAACAAAACAAATTTTACGCTTAAAACATAACTACTCAATCCCTAGATATCCTTGCCTCTATTCTATCCCTATAATGGATATGGATACTACCTCTCTCACATGGTAGATCTCAAATAACCCCCATGATCCTACCTTATAGGTAGATCACTACATAGGATTGTGTAGTCGTATGGTCCTACCCAATGATGGAATAACACATCGACTACAGATTACCTGATGATCCTACCCCAAGGGTAGACCATGTACTAGATCATCCATCCCATCATCATCAAAGCTACATAGGAGGACTGGGATCTGAGCTAGTCATGTGCATATACTTATGGTGATAGTCATAGTCACTTTATAGTTGCATGAAATAAAAGTCAACAAAGTAATCATTTCTAAACAACCGATAAAACCTCATAAATAGTTGTGAAATTAGAGAGATATAACCATAAGCGTAACCCCATACATATTTTGGAGATCTCAAAGAAGCAATATATATCTAAATCCAACTAGATGTCAAATCAAGAAAGCCAATCAATCAAGTAAGTGAACATTGATCTTGAAAACATGTATAATGTCTAATTGTCACAAGCATATCCCAAACAACTCCTTATTGACTTGGGACACCTTTCCAAGGTTTCTAAGTCTCATTAGGATTCATTAGGGATTCTTAGATCAATTTCTCGAACTTTATTCTTTTTTATGTCAACAAGCCCTAAAATAACTTTCCTACTCATAAAAATCCTAATTGCTCAAATTATCCACATTAAGGATTTTTATACTCAAATTGGCTTAGGGTCATCATATCTCTATATTATTCATGGATTTGCACAATTAAAATCATTAAACGTCATATTCACCTAAATTAAGTTTTCTAAACCTATTAATGCATATTCATGTACATGAAACCCTAAATTAAGACAACTATGCATAAAGATCATCTTTTTAGATCTAATTCTCTCTTTTATTAAAAACAAGTTAATATCCACTTTAAACATCCATAAAACCCTTCCCAATTCATTAATCATCAAAATTAGGGTTTCATACTTATGAAAGCATTACAGATAGTAGCTTTAGGTACTTTTTGAATTATGAATAGATTCAGACCTCAAAACTATTTTTATGGGTTCCTTGCATTTTTCTGATCAATTTTCATATATAATACTTCTCAGTCCGAGTTACCAATTTCCTGCTATGATTTTTGCAAAATAATGAATATTGGGCCAATTAAAAACTGACAAGTCAACATATCAAACCTTACCTTATTTTCCATGTGGACCGGCTTCCGCAAATAAGGCTTTTCCACATCAGCCACACGCTCTATGGGAGTAACGCCTTCGAACCAACAGATGTACCCTTTTGCTCCTGCTCTTCTTCACACATGTCGGGGGTAAGGGAGTCTTTTCTCAATGTTCATCTTCAACCCCTGATTCTCCCCCTCCTTGACATAGTGACATGGCCTGGTCAACTCAAAAGTTGACTTCTTCCTGTAGGCCTCCTCTCTCACTCGTGTGAGGCCCCTTGCCTTCAGCCTTCACCACCAAACCAAACCGTACCCTCAATTGGGTGAGTGGTGGTCAGTGTTGGCTGGGTGGAGAAGCTCTGTCCACTGCGGTTTCCTCATCGACAGGGATAAAAAGATGGTGTTACTAGAAAAATTTCTAGCACAAGATGACTTGCGACACTTAGCCGAACCCAAAGAAGCCAATCACAGCCTCGAAGGGGTCCATGGACCCATATATATAGGTCTAACTTAGGCGGTCGAGAAGCCATAGGTACCTGGTTTGGGGAAAACACATGTAGGATACAAAATCTCACAAATCTTGTAATAGACCAACTCATACGGTCTCTTGATGTCATTGGACATGTTTCCTAAAATAGCCATGCCTTGGTTCACAAGATTTCCCCTCGGGAAGGTTATTAACTACTATTTCACATTTTCCTTTTCCAATTCGAGGTAGAAAATAGTCTCTGGATCATTGGATCACCATCCAATGACTATTGTTGAGCATGACACTCTCCTGGGCTGGGCCCTAGGTTTCCGATTCGAATTGAAATGTGACAAATTGCATTAAGATATTAGTTAATCCTTCACTTTAGGGAAACATAACAAATTCATAACTCTATCCTCTTTTATCCAATCATCCCCGGATTTTAAAGGAAAGTCCATAATGATTTAAACTACTTGTGTGCCAAGTTTGGGACTCAAATACAAAAGCATGAGAGACTTTTCTTTATATGTAAGTTATCACTTATTGAGGCATATTTAATGCATATTTTCTCTCTCCTATTCTTTTTATTCCTTATTTGGATTCCTTTTACCAATAGAAACCTTATGGATTCGAAATCTCATCTATGATAAGTCAATCATACCACTTTTCACATATTTCTCATATTTTCATTTATCTCAATTTCTTTTCCTATTTATGCATTATTTGATTTCCTTCAATTTTCTTTCTCTTTTTATCATCTTGGACTCATTAACACATTATTATCCACGAAATCACATGCACAAAGAAAATATTGCAAAGGGAATCCATTCAATACATTTAATTCATACAATTCCCATAATCATACATTTATTGGGGAAATTGCATTTCTAACCATATGAACCCAAAAAATTGGGGTTGTAACATCCTTCCCCTCTTATAGGAGTTTTTCCCTCAAAATTCCATCAAACATACAAACAATCAGGATAAGACTTTCCCTTGTCCATCATTGAATCCCATTTGGATTCATCCTCTCCATGGTGCTTCCAAAGAACTTTTATCATCTTATATTCTTACATCTGAGTTCTTTCACCTTGGTACTTTGGATATTTCAGCCTCCCTTGAAGCTCAATAGGTTCATGGATCAGCACATGGCTCAGGTACATCACATAGTTCTCTAGATTGAATACATGGAACACATCATACATCATATTATCCTACGGGGTAAAGCTAAACATAAGGAACTCCACCAATCCATCTCAAATGGACCCATGTATCGGGGATTCGACTTTCTTTGTTATAGATGATAGGGGTCTGGTTTTCATAACATATATTCACCCACAATGAACTACATATCAGTCTGCTTCGCATCAACTAATGACTTATGTCCATCCTAGGCTTTCTCACACATTACTTGATCAAGGTGTCTTCATTTTCATACACAGTGGTCTCACTGACCTTCACAAGGTCCTCTCATCGACATCATCCAAGTGAATCGATGATCGACACAACCTCCCTTACATAGCTTCATGCATCTTGATACTGGCTATGGTGGTTATCATCACAAGCAAACTCCTCTAGGGACAGGAACTACTCCCATGTATCACCCAGAACGAGCACACATGCTCTCATCATACCCTTTAAAGTTTGGATCATACTCTCTCGACTTTCCATAAGTTAGGGGGTGATAAGCTATACTAAACTTCAATCTATCATCGAGTTCTTCATGTACCTACTTATACCACATGGAAGTGAACTTGAGGTCATGCTCAAGATATTGAACTGGAATCATTGTGCAGTCAAACTATCTCTCTCTCGAATATATGGTTCAACCAGATCTTATCATACTGGAATGTGTTGACTTGGTAAGGCGATCTACCATAACCCATATTTCATCATGACCTCTCTTGGTCCAGGGGAGACCCTACCACAATGTCCATGGTGGTCTGCTCCCATTCCCTCTCTGGGACTCTTCATTATCCATAGAAACTCACTGGGATACTGGTGTTCAGCCTCCATCCTCAACCTTGTATGGCAACTGTCCACATGCAACTCTATATTCTTCTTTCGGGTAACACAACAACCCTTAACCATCTTGGTAGTACCACAATGTACGACGTATGTAAAATCATGAACTTCTACATGTAATGATTCCTTAAGGTTGACTCATCAGAAACCCAAAAACACTCTATTAGTGGGTTTCACCACCTTCTTTTTCCTGAGAAGGGTATCTGAGGTTCTTACAACCATATTTGTATCTCATCAAGCTTTGTGGTGGCTAACTGAGCAACCACCAACTTGACCAATGGGTCTGGTTGTATTTGAATGTTAGCCACATAGGTCTAGTCTTCTACCGATAGTAGGGTTCGCCTAGCAACCTCTTCCAACCTCTCTACTGGCTATACTAGACAGTTGTACACCTGAGTTGTATTTAGCTGAGAACATCTCATTGCCACATAAGCTTCCTTACGTGCTAGGCAATAGTCAGGACATAAACCTCATATACTCCACTCATCATCCTCATCTTGGGTTTAGGTCTAACTGAGTCAAGAAAACTTTGAGCTCATCATCTCAGTTATTAAACCCAAACTTATAAATCATAGATTCCAAACTACTCTGGATATGTACATTCTCATATTCCCTTATTCTCCTTATGCTCTCAAATCACCTATCCAATACATTTCACAAAGGGCGTGGTACTTCCTTCAATCCTCAAACATCATAGAAGGGTTTTAACTCATATCACCTTTATCTTTAATATATGGCATGCATTTTGTCCTATCTCTCACACTCATAAAGAGAGGAAATAAGCATTTGGCTACAGTCCAAATATAGAGTTCATCCCATTCCAAGAGTAGAGACAGTGCATCACACATCACCATCACTCTTTCCAATCTAAATTGAAACATACTTCACATGTCTCCACACCATGAATATCTCAAAACTATTTTTACATCCATGGAAAGGCTATTCCCAAACACTTTCGGGTCTGAAACATCTTTCCTATGTACAATCCTTAATCATTACCTCTAGGTCTCTAGGGTGTCGATACTTTTGGGGTGATCTAACCCTTATGCACCTAAGGAGTGACTCTCACATTTACCCCTTAGGCCCCATGAACTCATGAAGGTGGCCAACCTCCTAACCCATGGTCCTTGAGCAAAGGTAGTTGTTACCTACCGACCCTATGGTCTCATGCATCTGAAGAATAGACAACTCCTACTTTCATCAGTCTTATCCCTTCTTGACCTTAGTATTGACTTAGGATTCCATCATAGAACATCTCATTCTTGAATCCTCACATGAATCTCCATCCTCTTTCTGGGCATTCATGGTTATCCCTCATAGGAATCATGGCGACCTACCTAACTCAGTCTGGCCCCATACAAGTTACCTCTATGGCAACATATCCTCATGCCCCTTAGAGATGGTCACATATGGGTCTATAGATTCATGTTCATACTATGTGATCTTACACTTAGCTCATCAATATCTTATAAGTGACCTCTTTAGGTTACATCAAACCTAATCAAAAGTTGGTTCTCACCCTAACATGAAGGATCCCTCCCCAGGACGTGAGAAAACTATCACTTGATAGTAACAAAGCTCACAAAATGTTCATACCTTCAAGGTTTACATCATCATGTATATGATTAGCTCCTAACATGGTACTTATGCATGTATCTAGCAATGAGACAACCTACTAAACCATGCTAATTTCCTTGGTATGTCATACATATTTATCATTCCTCAAGGTTGGACCAATATCACATATACCTATGTCACCAACTTGTAAGAGTGGTTCATCAAACATATATCTCCGTTCAAGTGGGGTTTCCTTTTTGCACTAAAACATGAGGGGGTGCCATACTCAAATACCATGAACTCAAACAACCTCATGAGCATCTTGTGCACCAGATACTACTACTTCCCCTCTTTGGTCTAGGAGCCCTAGGTTCACCTCTTATGCGTAAATAGTCTAACTACATGATCACCTATTCAACCATGAACCAAACCTATACCAGATAGGGAATATACACCCTAACACACTTCCATGCGAACAACCCTTAGAGTCCTACACAAGGACAACCAACAAGGTGTGAGACCTCACAACTTACTCTCATACCATACCTCTTTAGGGTCTTATGGAACTCTCCTTCCTACACCTAAAAGGTAGGCACTTATAACATCTGTTCAAGAAGTCTCTTTCTCTTTTAGGGTTTGGTTCCTCTAAAGGAAACCAAGGTATGACAAGCCTCTAAGGTTCGTGCATGAGGCAACCACATATATCTACTTAGGGTCATCTATTCCAAGCCATATTATACCCAACTTCTCATGATTCCTCATGTCTTAGAGTCAAGGTCTCCAACCTTCTTCATTGGGTCTCACTCTTTTGCTCTAGAGCTAGCCCTACAACTGTACTACCACTGGAGATTATCTCCCAAAAGATGGGTTAAACTCTTAAGGTTAGATGTCCATTCCTACTTTGGTGGAACATACTATTAAGACCTATATTCAGCCAAGATCATCTAGAGTTCTGCATGCTCATCACATAACCATCAGTTATAACATATCTGGCTTAGGTCTAACACCCACTGCCAGCCTTACCGCCACTCTCTTCTATGCTGGTACATGCCTCTTTCTATTTATATATTCCCATTAGGGTTCCTATATGGTCACCACCTACAGGGAACTATCCCTCACCCTAATAGGCACGACCCACCCAAGGTCGGGTCGCTACAAGGCACTAGAGGTCAAGAAAACACTCATAGTCTGTGTCGCCTACATACTCAAAGCCTTTACATAATGCATGCATGCCAAACCCATGTACATGCATGCATGGTCAACTACAATGTCCAACTCGTCGTATCTTCGCTTTCTCTATCCACTGCTTAAGGTTTTGGGTTGAGCTTCGTCCCTAGAGGAAGTGCCAAGTCTCTTCCCGGAGGTCTTCTTCCTCAAAATATATCCCTCTCCTCCTCATCTTACGAGAAGGTCTAACCTCAGGGCTCTCCTGAGGGAACGACTACACATGCCATGCAACCTAAGCATGTATTTAAACTCAGTCTGAATTTCTAATTATCAAAACTTATGCCCATGATATGTTTCTTACATGCTTTTTATTATTTGGTGGGGGATTCCTTAATCCTTATCATTCTTAATCCCAAAACTTAGGAGGGTGGTGGAGAGAGAGAAAACCCTAATATCATTAAGTTATTCAATCAATGGGGTAGAGAAGGGACAAAGATAGATGAGACAAGACCTTGAGGTATCTTATTTTGATTCAAATACTCTGATTTTGGCTAGGTAGTCACACAGTATTCAGGGGTCCTTGTAGACCGACTAGCGGGGGTGGAGGAAAATCTTACCAGCCCCTAGATCATGATCCTTTTCTATACACCTCCATTATTGGAAAATCCCCTAATAACTCCCTTGGGTTCTAAAGAGTTTGTAAAATTTAATAATTATTAGAGATTAAATGGAAAACCATCACTCTAATACCAAATGTAATGACCCCACCCCTCGGTAATGTATCATCCCTGACCTGGGTTATGTTTTTACCCTAGGTGTTTTGGCTTAATAAAGTTGATTAGATGCTTGCTCTTATCCTGTGAAAAGTAATTAAGTCTCTTGAGGAACTTATATTTCAATTTCAATCCTTTTTTAATAATGTCGAAACATTATTTTGTTAATTTTGGACTAAAGTGAAAATTACCCAAGTTGAGGGGTTAACTTGCAAATTTCACATGAGAAAATGTTCCTCTGATGTTGAGACATCATAAGAATGAGTATGATGTAGTGGTATGGTTTCTACAAGCTTGGGCAACAAGATAAAGCTTGTAGAGCAATCCTTGTGCATTAAAACCTAGTTTTGGTGTAATGTGCAAATTACCTGAAACCTAGGGTTCAATATAAAAAATATCACCTCTAGAGGGTCCTTCATATTTCTTGACATCAAGTAGAGAAAATAAAATGAGAGGGGCGCCTCATTTGAATTATCTTGGAGGAGGGAGTATCTTGACATTAAAATAATCAAGATTTAAACATAAATGGAACTTTAATTTAATTTAATGCAAAAAGAAATAAATTAATGGAGGAGCCCTTCAACCAAAAGTTGAGGGATGAAATAGAAAAGTGTTGGACGGGCTTGTGCCTTGCTATGGCACAAAAAGATCTTGGTTGAGTGGAAGCCCACTCACATTATCATAATAAAAAGTATTATCCACTAAAAGTTGGATATTAATATAAAACTCATTAAGGTGCTTAATTCCTTTTCCATTAATTCTTGGATAATGGAGAGGTTTTGCAAGAAACTCAAGGTGGCTTCGTGGAAAAGGAATGGAGGGGGATTTGGGGGAAATAATTTCGGAATTTAAAGAAAATAATTTCTTTTTCTCTTTCCTTGAAAATCCTTATACATATCCTTTTTCCAACACACTTAAGGATCTTTTCCTTAAAATTCCTTTTCCCATTTGCTTTTTCCGACCACGGGAAAGCTCATGAGTAGGAGAAGGACGACTCTAACCTCTTATAATCTTTTTATCATCTTCCACCTTGGATTCATGGTGAAAACTCAAAATCAATGCTTGATTCTTTGTTTTCTTCACTCGATTTCCAATCCTAGCCAACTTGTTCATCCAAAAGCTCAAGAACGGACCTTGGGAAGTTGCTAGAACTTCATCCACCATTAGAGCCGTGGAGCTTGGATCTTGGAAATCAGATTCAAAGGTGGGTTTTATAACTTTAACCCTTAAACATTGATATTGCATCAAATTCTCTATGATTTGTTGGTTATTTTCTTCTATTTGGAACTCTTTTAATTCATTGCTGAAATTCCCATGAAAAACGACTGTAGTTCTTGGATGCATGAAGGAATATGATGATGACATCATCTTGGACATATTTCCCAATAAATTAGTAGGCCAAACAGTTTCCATAAGTTTCTCAAACGGTTTCCTAAACCTTTAGGGAGCAAACGGTTTCAAACCGTTTGAGGGGAAACGGTTTCACCAAACTGAATGAGAGCAAACAGTTTCAAACCGTTTGGAGGTGTTAACCAGGGTTAACCGTTTGGAGATTTTCTGATAATGATATTGGTTAATGACCCACTAATTATAATTGATTAGTTCCAATTGGTTCATGAGTTGAAGGACAATCAATCACCAAACCCTAATCGGGTTAAGTGTTGTTTTTTAATTTGATTGAGTTAGTTCTTTGGGTTGATTGACCCAAACGATTTCAAAACCATTTGGGGATCACCCAAACGGTCTCAAGACCATTTGCGGGTCACCCAAGACCATTTGGAGGTCTAGGGTTAAGTATGGTTAGGTGTTTGAAGATCTAAAGATACCAAGTTGATTTGCAATCAAATGCTGATTTGATGATCAATCCAATGATCCAAATCCTAATTTGATGTCATAGTTCTTGATGATAAGATGGGAAAATGGTCTGGAGACCATTTGAAGGTCATCCAAGCGACCTCAAGATCGTTTTAGGTCAGTTCATGTTCAATTTGGATGGTGGTCCAATGGTTTCAAAGTAATTAGTTTCACAATGATTAACATTGAAGGATCAACGATTCCAAACCCTAATCCAATTGATTCAAACACCTAATTGGTGATCAAATGAGGGTTAAATTAGTTGAAGGATGACCTATTAATATCACTTTAAGCATGGTGTTAGGTTCAATTGATGAGTGGTTACATGAATTCAATCGATCAGGGGATCAACATTGGAAATCCTAAATCAACATGATTGGTGGAGACCATATTTGGTCCATTCGGTTTTGAGGAAGTTCGGGCCAAACAGTCTCAAGACCGTTTGAGTCCAAACGGTCTCAAGACCATTTGGGACCAAAGGATCCCAAACCGGTTAAGGTTCAAACAGTTTCAAATGTCACTTTATCAAATGGTTTCAAGAATTATTTTGGCAAACAGTTTCAACCTCCTACTTTACCAAACGGTTTCAAAGGTATGTTTAATACCGTTCGGAGGTCTAAATGGTCTTAGACCGTTTGGAGGTTACACAAGCAAGACCGTTTGAGGTCTGATTTTCTCAGGACCATTTGAGGTCTAAGAGACCAAGATCGTAAGGAAGTTAATCAACTAAATCATATGAACTCTTAAAGTGGTTGAAGGTCAATTGTTTGTGAATAATTGGATGATGTGAACCAATGGTGATTATAATAATGGTACCCTTAATGAGATAGGGTGATTAGTACCCTTTAAATAATTAAGCTTTAATGATCATGGTGATAATGACATAAATCATGGTGTCAATTCTTCTTCAAGTTGAGTTGACTTAGCTTAATCAAGGCTGAAGTAAGCATCATTCATAGAATATGAGAGAGAGAAGACTTCCTATATGAATGATAACCAAGTAATGATTAAGTCTTAATACTTTCAACATGGATGAATGTCAAATTAGGGTATGATCCTTGATAGTGAGATCATCAAACCCTAATTATGAAGGTTAATGAATCATAACCCTAATTGAGGGCAATGATAAGTGAAATCCTAATCCATGAAGATATTATATGATCCTAAATTTGGAAAATGATATGAGAAACCCTAATTCAGGGTATTTTAATGATAAACCCTAATTTAGGGTGATGCAATGTGAATAGTAAACCCTAATTTAGGGTGATGCAATGTGTGGGTTATTGTATATAAACCCTAATCTCGGATGATGCAATGTGAATAGTAAACCCTAATTGTGGGTTATTGTATATAAACCCTAATCTAGGGTGATGCAATGTGAATAGTAAACCCTAATTGTGGGTTATTGTATATAAACCCTGATCTAGGGTGATGCAATGTAAGTAGTAAACCCTAATTCCAAATAAGGTGAATGAAAATGTGAAACCCTAATTCTGGGTTATACTTTATAGCATGAAGCTCTAAGGTTGGATAATGAAATGATGAGTCATTAATCCTAATTGAGCTAAGGGGATGATTAACCCTAATTGAAATGAAAAAGGAAACCCTAACCCTAGAAAGGGCATATGGGTGTAACCCTTGAATAATGATGTTATAATTGTTTTGCATTGTGCTGATATGAAATTGATGTATCTTTTATCATCTGTACTAATTATGCAAGTTTTATGAGATAATGAACATAGCCAGGTATGAGCTATAATGCCTTATTTATTGAAAGTACTTTATGAACCTTGTGAGCAATGATATTCTATGTTGCCTAGCGAGAGGTAACCAAAGAGATTATTAGGCTGTAAGAGCAATGTGAAATACCTGCACTACAATTATCATGTTTATACTGTCAGATGACTTGATGGCATTAAGTTACCTGTTAAAGTGGTAACAAGTGTTTTGATGATCTAAGGGTTTTGAACACCCATATTCTTGAATCATGATGATGAGATGATAAGGGATTGATATCTCAATGTTAATAAAGTTGTGAAATGAAGTTGATAAAAATAGTACTCTTTCTTTATAGAAATTGTTATAATGTCTTATGTTTGAAAACATGCCTGATGCTAAAAGAATGTTGTAATGTACTTAAATAATCAAGTGAAATGATATCATGTAGAGCCAAGACCATAGATCCATCATCGTCAGTAGTTTGGTGATGGTGAAACATGTTTTCCTAAGGGAACTGCTGGAGGGCATACTTTTGAGTATGTGGGGGTTATGGGGGAGAATATCCTTACACCCCAATGGAGGAATTGATGTGAGATAAACATTAAATCTCTCAATCCTTCATTATATGTATATGCCGGGATGATGTATCATTAATCTCCCAATGATGATGATGTTTATGCTGAATTGATGTGTGATAAACATGAAATCTCTCGATTGCGAAGAGAGTACAACATGCCACTGTAACTCTAATAGCGAAGTTTCTAGTATACCCTAAAAAGATATTTGGCAGAGACACGAGATTTCCTGCAAGTTGTTCCTCACACTGACTGAGGAGGATGAGGTCATAGAAATCTGGCTCTTCTATTGACCTATGTATGGAACCGATTTCGATTTGGGAATGGTCGGTTGGAGTATGAGCGGTATACCTCATCTCCTCAGGGCATAAGTATGTTTGAAAAATGTAATCAGCCGTATAGCATATTTGCTTTGGGTAGAATTATGAGAATCAATGGTTGATGATACATTGTCTATTATGTCCTAGTTGGATAAATTCTATACATGTTCTTCATATTCCTTTTTGAATAAATGACATGCTGCTTTATCAAGTTATAATTGAAATGAAATGCATAGAGAATACTGCTCTACATAGTTTAATCAATGATTTACCTACTACTGAATATTATGATTCTATTGCTCAGTGTTATTCTATTATCTGTGATAACAATGTTTCTGGCGAAGAGTTATATCTCTCGCTAGGGAAATTTTTCAATTGTCTCACCCCCGTGGGATTAAATTTTTAGGTAGACGCCGAGGAAAAGGCAGAAACCCTACAGAGGGTGAACAACAACAATAGCAACAACATCAAGGACAATAGTGATCCTCAGGTGGAGACACTGTCTGTCAAGTCCTGTATATAGAGAGTCCTATGTGTCGTTTCTGTACTCTCAGGTCCTAGGAGTCAGTAGATGGTTTGATATAGATCTGAGATTTTTGGCTTGATGCCTTGAGATTTTGTATACTGCTTATGTACAGTGAACAGGGCAGAAAATGTTTGTGACTCTCGAGATGAGATGATACAGAGATGTACTGATGAATCAGAATGTAAATAACTTACTTTGGTTCCCTATGAAAGAGTTTTATAGTTTGTGGATCTATTTGCAAAATTTTTTACTATTCTTAGTGATTTTTCAGTAATTCCACTGCTAATGATTGCTTCCGCTTTAATCTTAACTGATGTTTGGCAATAGACGTCATAGTTTAGTAGTATTAGAGCTCTAAGTTTGCTGAGTCTACAGAGACATAGGACTAAGGTTGTTGAGTCTGTTCTAGTGTCTTCCAGTCTATCTGATAGTATCTTCTGCTCATATAGGAGGAGAAGAAGAAACTAAAGATGTATGGATCACATGATGAACATGTTACTGAAAGTAGTGTTGCTGCACCTAGAGGGGGTGCAAGAGACCAAGGAAGGGAGGAGCTTGTGCCTGAACCACCCCAGTTCAATCAAGCTGACATGGGGAACCCAACCTTCCAAGCCATGTTTGGGCAGTTTATGGATGCCGTGACACATATGACTGATAGAATGCCCATACCTGCACCTAGGGCACCTACCCATGATGAAAGATAGGGAGTCGGCAAGACGTTTGAATGACTTCGCCAGGTTGGAGCCATGGAATATGCTGGGACAGCTGACCCAACAGATGCTGACATGTGGCTAACTGAATTATAGAAGGCCTTTAGAATCCATAACATCCCAGAAGCTGAGAAGGTTAGACACACAGTGTACCTTCTTAAAGGGAGTGTTGGTCATTGGTGGACCATAGAGGAAGGGAAAAGGCCAGGTGTGGAGATTGAATGGGAAGTATTCTAACGGGAATTCATCAATAGATACTTTCCTAAGACGTTCCTAGATGAGAAGATCTCTGAGTTTGAGAGGTTAAGACAAGGACCAATGTACATTAGCGAGTATGAGGCTAAGATCATGGAGCTTTTTCAGTTTTGTCTTCATATGGCAACCACGAATGAAGAACGGATTCAGAGTTTTGAGAAGGGATTAAATGCTAAGTTGACCACCCTTGTGTCTGCTCTGGAGAATAGGGAAAGATTTTCTATTTTTATGGAATCTGTTAGAAGGATAGAGAGGTCTGTGACCAAGAAGCGACATACCAAGAACAAGAAGGTGTACCCCCAATTCCATGGATCCTCATCCAAAAGTTTCAAGAAACTGTGGTTTTCAGCACCAATGGCACCACCTAGATTCAATACCCAGACGTAGTGGACATCAAATAGGGGTAGAGGATGAAGTTTACCACTAGAAGGAGCCCACAGCTCAGCATCAGTGTCAGTTATAGGACCATCCAGACCACAACCAAGGATCAGGAGCTATTTCATATGTGGAAAGATGGGGCATCTGATGAAGGATTGTAGAGCTAGAGAGGCAAGTATGACTCAACCTCAGAGACAGAGTCAGTAAGGTTCTCAAAGGTGACAGTTTCTAGGTGGCGCTAGAGGACGTGGACAAGCATCCCAAGCTAGATCATTGGCACCCAGTCATCGAGCACTAAATCAACCACATGCAACGGCGAGATTCTATGTGATGAATCAACTTGATGCAGTGATCAACCCTCAGGTTGTGACAGGTCAGATGGAACTATTTTATTTTTACATGTCTACATCCTGCGTCGTATCTATTTTAATTGATCTAGGTGCTACGCATTCCTTTATCACTCAAAGAGTGATTCTTGACTGCAACATGACTACCAGTCATAGAGCAGATAGTCTGATGTTAGAAACTCTTTTGATGGGATCTGTTGTGTTGCGGGAGGTGTGTTCTCCCTGCATTCTTTTCTTTTCTGAACATCGCATTCAAGTGGATCTTATACCACTTGAGATGCACGGGTTCAATATAATTCTAGGAATGGATACCTTAGAAAGGTACAAGGTTGTCTTGGATTGTGAGTCCAAGCAAGCCGTTTTCATAGATGAGAGTGACACATGGATCTTTCAAGGAGATAGAAAGATTATTCCAACCTGTCTTGTTTCATCTATGATAGATGAGAAGATGATGAGGTAAGGATGTTTTGCATTCTTGGCCCATGTAGTAGATACCACCATGAAAAGTTCTAATCCTACTGAAGTTCTGATAGTTAGGGATTTTGAAGATGTATTTCCTGAAGAACTTCCAGGTGTACCTCCACCCCGAGAGATTGATTTTGAGATTAATCTAATCCTAGGCACGCTGAAAATAGCACAAACACCATATAGGATGGCGCCTGCTGAGATGGAAGAAATAAAAAAAAGCTGCAAGAGTTGCTTGAGAAGGGTTTCATCTGACCGAGCACTTCACCCTGGGGTGCTCCAGTCCTCTTTGTTAAAAAAAAGGATGGATCGATGCGGTTATGCATTTATTATAGACAATTAAATAAAGTAACTATAAAGAATAAGTATCCTTTTCTAAGGATTGATGATCTGTTTGATCAGTTGCATGGTGCAACTATTTTCTCAAAGATAGATATGAGGTCGGGATATCACCAGCTGCGTATTAAGTAGGGTGACATACCTATGTCTTCCTTTAGGATAAGGTATGGTCACTATGAGTTCATAGTTATGTCGTTTGGACTGACTAATGCACCAGCTGCATTTATGGAACTCATGAATAGAATCTTTTGACCTTTTCTCGATCAGTGTGTAGTCATCTTCATAGATGACATCTTGATATATAGTAGAGATGCTCAGTAGCATGAGCAACATCTTCATCAGGCTCTAACTTTGCTAAGAGATCATAAGTTGTATGCTGAGTTTAGTAAGTGTGAGTTCTGGTTACCTGAAGTTTCTTTTCTTGGACACGTAATATCTGCTTCAGGTATTCGTGTTGACCCTAAAAAGGTAGAATCTGTCCTGCAATGGGAACAGCCGAAGACACCAACGGAGATTTGTTGTTTCTTAGCGTTGGTAGGCTATTACAGGAGGTTCATTAAGAACTTCAATTCTATAGCTTTACCCTTAACCAAGTTGACTAGAAAGGATGTTCCTTTAGTCTGTAAGGACAAGTGTCAACAATCATTCCAGTTGTTGAAGGAGAGGTTGACAATTGCACCAGTGCTAGTGTTACCTGAGCAAGGAAAAGGGTATATAATTTTCTGTGATGCCACTAAGAATGGACTAGGATGTGTGTTAATGCAGGATAAACAAGTGATTTCTTTTGCTTCTCGACAGCTTAAGAAACATGAGAAGAATTATCCTACACACGATCTATAACTAGCTGTAGTAGTCCATGCTTTGAAGATCTAGAGACATTATATCTATGGAGAGACATTCCAGATTTTCATAGACCATAAGAACCTAAAGTACATCTTCTCTCAGCATGAGCTAAACAAGAGGCAATGCAGCTGGATGGAATTAATCAAGGACTACGATTGTACAATTGATTATCATCCAGGGAAGGTCAATTTAGTTGCTGATGCATTAAGTAGAAAATTAGCAACACCAGCCCTAGATAAAGCACAGTTGAATTCTCTGGTGTTCTCTAGGGGGGTATTCTTATCTCTTTAAGGAAAGACAATGTACAATTAAAAGTATCATTGTTATCAGGGTTGTTATCTGAGATGCACATAAAACCTACTCTGAGACAACAGATTAAGCAGGCACAGCAAGCTGATGTTGTAGTTCAGCAGATTAGATCAGAGTATGGTAGTGAGAAACGAGATGGTTTCCATGATTCAGATGATCAGGTAGCCTGTTATCATGGTAGAATGATAGTACCTGATGTTGATAACTTAAGGATGTTAGTCCTGGAAGAGGCTCATTCTTCAATGTATGTTATGCATCCAGGAAGCACCAAGATGTATCATAACTTGAAAGATATGTATTGGTGGCCTGGTTTGAAGAAGGATGTTGCTGAGTTCGTTATGCGGTGTCTAGTGTGTCAGCAAGTTAAAGTTGAACACCAGAAGCCTGTTGGAACACTGCAACCTTTGCCTATACCACAGTGGAAGTGGGATCATGTAATCATGGACTTCGTGGTAGGTTTACCTAGAACAACCAAAGGTCATGATTCCTTCTGGGTAATAGTCGATAGGTTTACAAAGACAACACATTTCTTACCTGTCAAGACAACCTATTCTGTAGAGAGACTGGCACAGTTATAAGTAGATGAGATAGTACGGCTGCATGGGGTCCCAATTACCATTGTTTCTGACAGAGGTCCCCAGTTTACAAGTCATTTTTGGGAACGACTTCATAAAGCCTTAGGCACACAGTTAAGGTTTAGTACAACCTTTCATCCTCAGATAGATGGACAATCCGAAAGGACTATACAAACCTTGGAGGACTTGCTTAGGGCATGTGTCCTCCAATTTACAGGAAGTTGGAATCTACATCTAAGCCTGATAGAATTTTCCTACAACAATATCTATCAACATAGTATCGACATGGAACCTTATGAAGCCTTGTATGGTAGACGTTGTAGATCTCCCCTATGTTGGTATGAAACTAGTGAATATCAACTTTTGGGTCCTGATCTTGTGCATCAGACCACCGAGAAGATTAAAATAATACAACAACAATTAAAGACTGCACAGGTTAGGCAGAAATCTTATGCTGATAAGTGTCATAGACCTTTAGAATTCTAGGTTGGAGATAGAGTGTACCTCAAGGTCTCACCTTGGAAAGGAGTTCTTAGGTTTGGAAGAAAAGGAAAGTTAGCTCCTAGATTTATGGGGCCCTATTCAATCATTGAACGGATTGGAAAGGTAGCTTATAATATGGAGTTACCACCTGAGCTACAAAAGTTTCACCCAGTGTTCCACATTTCCATGCTAAGGAAATGTCATCCTGACACAGAATCAGTTATGCAGCCTATGGAAGTAGAATTAAATGATGATATATCTTATGTTGAAGGACCTATGTTGATTCTTGACAGAAGGATCAAGAAGCTAAAAAAGAAAGACATTAGTCTTGTAAAAGTCCTCTGGAATCACCATGGCGTAGAAGAAGATACATGGGAATAAGAGGAAAAAATGAAGAGGAAATACCCTACTCTTTTCTCTTAATATCTTGTTAATGATTTCGGGGACGAAATCCTTATAAGGGGTGGATAATTTGTAACATCCCTGACCTGGGTTATGTTTTAACCCTAGGTGTTTTGTCTTAATAAAGTTGATTAGATGCTTGCTCTTATCCTTTGAAAAGTAATTAAGTCTCTTGAGGAACTTATATTTCAATTTCAGTCCTTTTTTAATAATGTTGAATCATTGTTTTGTTAATTTTGGACTAAAGTGCAAAATACCCAAGTTGAGGGGTTAAATTTCAAATTGCACATGATAAAATGTTCCTCTAATGTTGAGACATCGTAAGAATGAATATGATGTAGTGGTATAGTTTCTACAAGCTTGTGCACCAAGATAAAGCTTGTAGAGCAATATTCCTTGTGCATTAAAACCTAGTTTTGGTGTAATGTCCAAATTACACAAAACCTAGGCTTCAATATGCAAAATACCACCTCTAGAGGGTCCCTCATGTTTCTTGACATCAAGTAGAGCAAATAAAATGAGAGGGGCGCCTCATTTGAATTATCATGGAGGAGAGAGAATCTTGACATTAAAATAATCAAGATTTAAGCATAAATGGAGCTTTAATTTAATTTAATGCAAAAAGAAATAAATTAATTGAGGAGCCCTTCAACCAAAAGTTGAGAGATAAAATAGAAAATTGTTGGACGAGCTTGTGCCTTTCTATGTCACAAAAAGATCTTGGTTGAGTGGAAACCCACTCACATTATCATAATAAAAAGTATTATCCACTAAAAGTTGGATATTAATATAAAACTCATTAAGGTGCTTAATTCCTTTTCCATTAATTCTTGGATAATGGAGAGGTTTTGCTAGAAAATGAAGGTGTCTTCGTGGCAAAGGAATGGAGGGGGATTTGGTGGAAATAATTTTGGAATTTAAAGAAAATAATTTCTTTTTCTCTTTCCTTGAAAATCCTTATACATATCCTTTTTCCAACACACTTGAGGATCTTTTCCTTGAAATTCCTTTTCTCATTTGCTTTGTCCAACCATGGGAGAGCTCAGGAGAAGGAGAAGGAGGAATCTAACCTGTTGGTAACCTTTTGATCATCTTCCACCTTGGATTCATGGTGAAAACTCAAAATCAATGCTTGATTCTTTGTTTTCTTCACTCGATTTCCAATCCTAGCCAACTTGTTCATCCAAAAGATCAAGAACGGACCTTGGGAAGTTGCTAGAACTTCATCCACCATTAGATCCGTGGAGTTTGGAGCTTGGAAATCAGATTCAAAGGCGGGTTTTATAACTTCAACCCTTAAACATTGATATTGCATCAAATTCTCTATGATTTATTGGTTATTTTCTTCCATTTGAAACTCTTTTAATTCATTGCTGAAATTCCCATGAAAAATGACAGTAGTTCTTGGATGCACGAAGGAAGATGATGATGAAATCATCTTGGACATATTTCCCAATAATTTATTAGGTGAAACGGTTTCCAGAAGTTGCTCAAACGGTTTCCTATACCGTTTGGGAGCAAACGGTTTCAAACTGTTTGAGGGGAAACAGTTTCACCAAACCGAATGAGAGCAAACAGTTTCAAACCATTTGGAGGTGTTGACCAGGTTTGACCATTTGGAGATTTGTTGATAATGATGTTGGTTAATGACCCACTAATTATAATTGATTAGTTCCAATTGGTTCATGAGTTGAAGGACAATCAATCACCAAACCCTAATCGGGTTAAGTGTTGCTATCTAATTTGATTGAGTTAGTTCTTTGGGTTGATTGAGCCAAACGGTTTCAAAACCATTTGGGGATCACCCAAACAGTCTCAAGACCGTTTGGGGGTCACCCAAAACCGTTTGGAGGTTTAGGGTTGAGTATAGTTAGGTGTTTGAAGATCTAAAGATACCAAGTTGATTTGCAATCAAGTGCTAATTTGATGATCAATCCAATGATCCAAATCCTAATTGGAAGTCATAGTTCTTGATGATAAGATGGGAAAATGGTATCAAGACCGTTTGGAGGTCATCCAAACGACCTCAAGACCATTTGAGTCAGGTCATGTTCAATTTGGATGGTGGTCCAATGGTTTCAAAGTAATTAGTTTCACAATGATTAACATTGAAGGATCAACGATTCCAAACCCTAATCCAATTGATTCAAAACCCTAATTGGTGATCAAATGAGGGTTAAATTATTTGAAGGATGACTTATTAATCTCACTTTAAGCATGGTGTTAGGTTCAATTGATGAGTGGTTACATGAATTCAATCGATCAAGGGATCAACATTGGAAATCCTAAATCAACATGATTGGTGGAGACCATATTTGGTTCATTCAGTTTTGAGGAATTTTGGGCCAAACGGTCTCAAGACCGTTTGGGTCCAAACAGTCTCAAGACCGTTTGGGACCAAACAGTCTCAAGACTTTTTGGGACCAAATGATCCCAAACTGGTTAAGGTTCAAACGGTTTCAAATGTCACTTTATCAAACGGTTCCAAGAATTACTTTGGCAAACGGTTTCAACCTCCTACTTTACCAAACAGTTTCAAAGGTATGTTCAAGACCGTTTGGAGGTCTAAATGGTCTTAGACCATTTGGAGGTTACATAAGCAAGACCGTTTGAGGTCTGATTTGGTCAGGACCGTTTGAGGTCTAAGAGACCAAGATCGTTTGGAAGTTAATCAACTAAATCGTATGAACTCTTAAAGTAGTTGAAGGTCAATTGTTTAATTGAATAATTACATGATGTAAATCAATGATGATTATAATAATGGTACCCTTAATGAGATAGGGTGATTAGTACCCTTCAAATAATTAAGCTTTCATGATCATGGTGATAATGACATAACTCATGGTGTCAATTCTTCTTCAAATTGAGTTGACTTAGCCCAATCAAGGTTGAAGTAAGCATCATTCATAGAAGATGAGAGAGAGAAGACTTCCTATATGAATGAGAACCAAGTAATGATTAAGTCTTAATACTTTCAACATGGATGAATGTCTAATTAGGGTATGATCCTTGATAGTGAGATCATGAAACCCTAATTATGAAGGTTAATGAATCATAACCCTAATTGAGGGCAATGATAAGTGAAATCGTAATCCATGAAGATGGTACGATCCTAAATTTGGAAAATGATATGAGAAACCCTAATTCAGGGTATTTTAATGATAAACCCTAATTTAGGGTGATGCAATGTGAATAGTAAACCCTAATTTTGGGTTATTGTATATAAACCCTAATCTAGGGTGATGCAATGTGAATAGTAAACCCTAATTGTGGGTTATTGTATATAAACCCTAATCTAGGGTGATGCAATGAGAATAGTAAACCCTAATTGTGGGTTATTTTATATAAACCCAAATCTAGGGTGCTGCAATGTGAATAGTAAACCCTAATTCCAAATAAGGTGAATGAAAATGTGAATCCCTAATTCTAGGTTATACTTTATAGCACGAAGCTCTAAGGTTGGATAATGAAATGATGAGTCATTAATCCTAATTGAGCTAAGGGGATGATTAACCCTAATTGAAATGAAAAAGGAAACCCTAACCCTAGCAAGGGCATAGTGGTGTAACCCTTGAATAATGATGTTGTAATTGTTTTGCATTGTGCTGATATGAAATTGATGTATCTTTTATCATCTGTACTAATTATGCAGGTTTTATGAGATAATGAAAATAGCCATGTATGAGCTATAATGCCTTATTTATTGAAAGTACTTTATGAACCTTGTGAGCAATGATATGATATGTTGCCTAGTGAGAGGTAACCAAAGTGATTATTAGGCTGTAAGAGCAATGTGAAATACCTACACTGCAATTATCATGTTTATACTGTCAGATGACTTGATGGAATTAAGTTACCTGTTAAAGTGGTAACAAGTGTTTTTATGATCTAAGGGTTTTGAACACCTATATTCTTGAATCATGATGATGAGATGATAAGGGATTGAGATCCCAATGTTAATAAAGCTGTGAAATGAAGTTGATAAAAATAGTACTCTTTCTTTATAGCAATTGTTATAATGGCTTATGTTTGAAAATATGCCTCATGCTAAATGAATGTTGTAATGTACTTAACTAATCAAGTAAAATGATATCATGTAGATCCCTGACCATAGATCCATCATCGTCAGTAGTTTGGTGATGGTGAAACAAGTTTTCCTAAAGGAACTCCTGGAGGGCATACTTTTGAGTATGTGGGGGTTATGGGCACGAATATCCTTACGCCCTAATGGAGGAATTGATGTGAGATAAACATTAAATCTCTCAATCCTTCATTATATGTATATGTCGGGATGATGTATCATTAATCTCCTGATGATGATGATTTTTATGCCAAATCGATGTGAGATAAACATGAAATCTCTCGATTGCGAAGAGAGTACAACATGCCACTATAACTCTAATAGTGAAGTTGCCAGTATACCCTGGAAAGCTATTTGGCAGAGACACGAGATGTCCTGCAAGTTGTTCCTCACATTGAATGATGAGGATGAGGTCATAGAAATCTGGCTCTTCTATTGACCTATGTATGGTACCGATTTCGATTTCGCAATGGTCGGTTGGAGTATGAGTGGTATACCTCATCTCCTCAGGGAATAAGTATGTTTGAAAAATGTAATCAGCCATGTTGCATATTTGCTTAGGGTTGAATTACGAGAATCAATGGTTGATGATACATTTTCTATTATGTCCTAGTTGGATAAAATCTATACATGTTGTTCATATTCCTTTTTGAATAAATGACATGCTGCTTTATCAAGTTATAATTGAAATGAAATGCATAGAGAATACTTCTCCACATAGTTTAATCAATGATTTACCTACTGCTGAATATTATGATTCTATTGCTCAGTGTTATTCTATTATGTGTGATAACAATGTTTCTGGAGGAGAGTTATATCTCTCGCTGGGGCAATTTTTCAATTGTCTCACCCCTATGGGATTAAATTTTTAGGTAGACAATGTGAAAAAGGCAGAAACCCTATAGAGGGTGAACAACAGCAGCAGTAGTAGCAACAACAGGGACAACAGTGATCCTCAGGTAGAGACACTGTCTGTCAAGTCCTATGTGTCATCTCTGTACTCTCAGGTCCTAGGAGTCAGTAGATGGTTTTTTATAGATTTGAGGTTTTTGGCTTGATGCCTTGAGATTTTGTATACTGCTTATGTACAGTTAACAGGTCAGACAATGTTTGTGACTCTCGAGATGAGATGATACAGAGATATACTGATGAATCAAAATTTAAATAAATTACTTTGGTTCCCTATGAAAGAGTTTTACAGTTTGTAGATCTCTTTGCAAAAAGTTTAAATTCTTAGTGATTTTCAGTAATTTCGCTACTAATGATTGCTTCCGCTGTAATCTTAACTGATGTTTGGCAACATACTTCACAATTTACCCCCAATTAGGGGAGACAAGGAGGCTAGATCTGGCTATCCTAAAACAAGATCAAGTGGTTTTTCAAATAATAAAAAATAATTTGTAAATTCTACAACTAATAAGCTTTAAATAGAATATTTTTTTTCTTTTCTCATACCTTGCAAAATATAGGAATTGAGAGACTTTACCCAGATAAGATCAATCTATCTACAATCCTCCAATTCCTTATTAAGCTTTATTCCATCAATGTCACTTTAAAGGAATATCCATTTTCTTGATAAACCTAAAACGTCGACAAACAAAACGACGGTTAGTATAATGAATTATATTGGTATGTGGGGGGAACCAAAATCTCGCATCTAATTGTGACAAAATATTGTAATCAAATTATGATTTAACAAAACAAACTTTACGCTTTAAACATAACTACTCAATCCCTACATATCCTTGCCTCTGTGCTATCCCTACAAAGGATATTTTTACTACCTCTCTCATATGGTAGATCTCAACTAACCCCCATAATTATACCTTACAGGTATATCACTACATAGGGTTGTGTAGTTGTATGGTCCTACCCAATGGTAGACCAACACATCAACTATAGATAACCTGATGATCCTACCCCAAGAGTAGACCATGTACTAGGTCATCCATCTCATCATCATCATCAAAGCTACAGAGGAGGACTAGGATCTGAGCTAGTCATGCACATATACTTATGGTGATAGTCATAGTCACTTTATAGTTGCATGAAATAAAAGTCAACCAAGTAATTATTTCCAAGAAAATGATAAAATCTCAGAATTCTCCATGAAATTAGAGCAATTTAACCATAAGCGTAACCACATACCTGTTTTGGAGATATCAAAGAAGCAATATATATCTAAATCCAACTTGATGTCCAATCAAGCAAACCAATCAATCAAGCAAGCAAACATTGATCCCAAAAACATGAATAATGTCTAATTGTCACAAACATATCCCAAACAACTCCTTATTGACTTGGGACACCTTTCCAAGGTTTCGAACTCTCATTAGGATTCATTAGGGCTTCTTTGATCAATTTCTCAAACTTTATCCTTTTTAAGTCAAAAAACCCTAAAATAGCTTTCCTACTCATAAAAACCCTAATTGCTCAAATTATCCATTAAGGATCTTTTACACTCAAATTGGCTTGGGATCATCATATCTCTATTTTATTCATGGATTTGAACAATTAAAGCCATTAAACGTCATATTAACCTAAATTAAGGTTTCTAAACCCCTTAATGCATATTCATGTACATGAAACCCTAAATTAAGCCAACTATGCATAAAGATCATCTTTTTAGATTTAATTCTCTCTTTTATTAACAACAAGTTAATATCCACTTTAAACATCCATATAACCCTTCCTAATTCATTAATCATCAAAATTAGGGTTTCCTACTCATGAAAGCATTATAGATAGTAGCTTTAGGTACTTTTTGAATTATGAAAAGATTCAGGCCTCAAAACTATTTTGTTGGGTTCCTTGCATTTTTTCTATCAATTTTCAAATATAATACTTCTCTATCCGAGTTACCAATTTCTTTCTATGATTTTTGCAAAATAATGAATATTGGGCTAATTAAAAATTGAAAAGTCAGCATATCGAACCTTACCTTATTTTCCACAAAGACCAGCTTCCACGAGTAAGGCTTCTCCACATAAAACAAATGCTCTACACGAGCAGGGCCTTCAAACCAGCAGATGTACCATGTTGCCCCTGCTCTCCTTCACGCATGCTGAGGGTAATGAAGTCTTTTCTCCCTACTCATCTTCAACCCCCGATCCTCCCCCTCCTCGACACAGTGGCATGGCTGGGTCAACTCAGGAGTTGACTTCTACCTACAGCCTCCTCTCTCACCTGCACAAGGCCCATCACATTTGGTCTTCACCACCGAACTGAATCGTACCCTCAACTGGGTGAGTGGTGGTCGGTGTTGGCTGGGCAGAGAAGCTCTGCCTGCAATGGTTTCCTCATTGACAGGGATGTAAAGATGGGGTAACTAGCAAAATTTCTAGCCCAAGGTGCCTTGCAGCACTCAGTCAAACCCAAAGAAGCCCATCACAGCCTCGAAGGGGTCCATTGACCCATATATATGGGTCTAACTTAGGATGCCGAGAATCCACAAGTTTCTGGTTTGGGAAAAACACCTATAGACTATGAAATATCATGAGTCTTGGAATACACCAACGCATACAGTCTCTTGTCATTGGACATGTTTCCTAAAATAGCCATGCCTTGATTCACAAGATTTCCACTCGGGATGGTTATTAACTACTGTTTCACATTTTCCTTTTCCAATTTGAGGTAGAAGACAATCTCTGGATCATTGGATCACCATCCAACGGTTGTTGTTGATCATGACACTCTTCTGGGTTGGGCCTAAGGTTTCAGATTCGAATTGAAATGTGACAAATTGCATTAATATATTAGTTAACCCTTCACTTTAGGGAAACTTAACAAATACATAACTCTCTCCTCTTTTATCCAATCATCCCCACATTTTAAAGGGAAGTACATAGTGATTTAAACTACTTGTGTGCAAAGTTTGGCACTCAAATATGAAAGCATGAGAGACTTTTCTTCATATGCAAGTTATCACTTATTAAGGCATATTTTATGCATATTTTTTTTTGGTCGGTTGAAAACTCGTGTTGCTTTTTTTGTATTTTTCTTTTTGGTTTCTGTACAATGGAGTCCATCTTCAAGTGAAAATGGAGAAAGAAAAAGAACAAAAGAGGAAGTATAACTATACAGTGTACTCAAAGAAAGGGCGGAAGAGGAGGGAGAAAAAATGAGCAACAGTAATGCTCCAACTCCTCCAGAGTTAAAGAATCTTCAGGAATCCCAGAAAAAAAACACTTGTCATGAAGACCAATAGACATCCGAAATAGATTAACAGATGAAAACAGCCTTCAGCAGATCAACAAAAGAACTCCCGAGGAGCATAGCATCACATATCAGCATAAAGAACTCAACCATCATTGCATAAAGCAATGAGAGGGGAGAAGGACAATAGTAGAAGGAAATATGAAAAAGATCACAGCAAACAAGAAGCACTCCTAAACCGCCAACCGCTTCCAGTCATCAACAGAAGAACAAAAGAGAACCCAGCCAGCTAGTATGTCTGAACATCACGCCCACCAGCAGCAAAACAACGACCATAAAGGCACCAAACAGGACTCACCACATAACATAGGAATCCCACACAAAAGGACCTGGTAGAGCAACAGACAGCCACAACAGAAAACACATTTGCAAGCTTTTCTTTTCTTCTAATAAACGATGAACAGAAAGCCACCAAGGAGACTATGACATTAGTGCCACTCTATAACCCAGAATCCAAGGATCCAAATGACAGTACACCATGCAGAACAGCGTTGAGACAGAATATATATAATCACAACTCAATCTTCAGCAAAAAAATGTCTTATGTATGACTGTCCATCATATGATTCAATTCAAGAGCAGCAAGTCATACGAACTAAGATGATCCTCCATCATAACACCAGCCAGCAGCACAACCAAAACAACCAGAACCAACCGATCTTCAGCAAGAAAGGCAATTAAATTATCCAAAGAGAGCAACACCAAGACATCTCTTTCCAACACCATCCAACATCAAAAAATCAATACAAAACAACACCTGAAACTCTATCAACAATCACATCACCTGCAGAACGTATAGATACAGCAGCTTCTAAACATGGTCTAGATCAAAACGAAGACCGACCACCATGATGGAATGGGAGGGGAGCGTCGACATCCATGCAGGATGGTGACTCGACCCTCTCATCAGACATCAAATAAATGGTGAGAGGGGAGCGTCGATATCCATAGTAGGATGGGGACTCAACCATCACCAGAAAGAGCAGAACAAACATCAAGAAAACCTGCAGCACTTCTTTAACAACGAAGAGAGTGCAATCTCAGCAATCTAACAACATTCTCATCAAACAAAGAACCAACCTCCAGAAAACCATATCCAGATAACGAACAACAAGAAAACATAACACCAGGCCTCCATAAACCATCAAACCTAACCAAACATAATAGAAGCTGTAGAAACTGCCAACGGACGAGCTACCACAGATAAATCTCTCCCAAACACTAGCTCCTTAAGAGAACAATGCCAACAGCTCCTTGACCCAAAAAGAACAGACTGAAAAGCAACTAACCTCCAAAGGAGAGCAACCAACAGGGGACAACAACCCTACGCAATTAATTGATAATGATGTAAAAGTCAGAATCAATAATCTTCCAATGAGTAAGCACATCTTTGTGGATATTCTCATGAACCCTCCTATTCCTTTCAGACCAACAGTGATACAGAATAAGAGGGATAATAACCCCAGCTTTCCTCTCCTTCATATTAGCAATTGAATCCCAACTTAATGGAATACTTTCGATAAGCTTATCTTTCAACGCAAAGTTCCACAAAGCCTTGGCGAACTCACATTCAAAACAAATATGATTCGTATCCTCATATCCTTTCATACAAAGAATACAAATCGAAGTAATAGAAATCCCTCTTCTTCTCATATAGTCATTAGTTCGAATTTTGTTATGAATAGCTTTCCAAGTAAGTAGCTTTGCATTCATACTGCTTTTTGACTTCCAGAGCCATTTAAAAATGTTTTTCTCGTTGCCTTTATGTCTGATCATCTCCCAAACATTCTTAATCTTAACATCACATTGGACCTCAACAAAACATTATCTCTGCAGCCTTTGGCAATAGACCTTCTTAGTAACAGACCTCGTCAACAACTGTTAAGATTACAAATATCCTCATCTTTGCGAACATGTTTCATAATGAGCATACTTTTATTTTTATTAACACATAAACTAGACATAGACCCAAACTTGCTTTATACCTTTAGCACTACTGTTATCAGCTTTAGAAAACAACATTAAGTCATCAGTGAAGATCAAATGAGAGCAACTCAAATTGTTAGAGACCTGGATAGGAAAGAAAGAATTATCCATCTTTATCATCTCTGACAAACCCTGCATAGCGATAGTAAACAAATATGGAGCTATCAGGTCCCCTTGTCGCACCCCATTAGAAGGAAAAATAGTTCTTGAGGCTTCACCATTTACCAAAATTTGATAAGAAGAAGTCCTAAAAATCATCTCAATCAATCAAATCCATTTATTGGAGAACCCCATTCTGCACATGATAGAGAAAAGAAACTTCCAACTTACATAGTCGTATGCTTTAGATATATCGGCCTGAATACACATACTTTTCCCATTCTTTCTCATGATATCGCTAATGATTTCATTAGTCAACAGAGTAGCTTCTTTGATACATCTTCCCTTGACGAAGGCACACTGATTAACATCAATAATAGAAGGAAGACACTCCTGCAACCTGTTAGAAAGAATCTTCGAGATGAGTTTATAGAAAATGTTACATAAAGCTATAGGTCACCAGTTAGTAATCAAAGAGTTATCAGTTCCTTTAGGTAACAGCGTAAGATAAGTCATGTTAGCTTCTTTCAACATATTGTTACTCGTAAAGAACTCTTTCACAACACTAAACACATCATCTCCAATAACCTTCCAAGCAGACTTATAAAAGTAACCGTTAAACCCATCCAGACCAGGACTTTTATCAACATTTAAGTTTTCAACAACTTCATCCAGTTCCTTCTTAGTAACAGACCTCGTCAACAACTCATTCTGCTTCTTAGAAACTTTAGAACCATTCCATTCCCCCTTCCAAACCTCACCACAATTGTTACTATAGAAAATTCCTTCATAATGCTCAGCAATAGCATTTTTAATCATATCATAATCCCTCGTAACAGTACCATTGATATTGAGGCAATTAATCAAGTTCCTTGCTCTTCTAGTCTTCATAGAAGAATAAACAAATTTAGTATTCAAATTACCTTCCTTCAACCACAGAGATCTAGACTTTTGTCTATAGAGCTCCTCCTCCCTAATAGAGGCCAACCTAGCCTCTTTCCTCAAACCATTAGCAATCGTTCTCAAACCAGTGTCAGTTAGGTTAAGATCAGCTGCCTTTTGGGCTTCTAGAGCACTATGATTCGCCACATCAACATTTTCCATAACATTTCCAAACTCCTTTTTATTCCACTCTTTTAGAATATTTTTAAGATTCTCCAGCTTTCTGTACAGCCTAAACATGGCATGACCTTCGACTTCCTTCTTCCAACTTCCCTCCAGAATGTCCTAAAAATCTTTATGATTAGCCCAACTATTAATAAATCTGAAAGGAGATTTATACTTCCGAGGCTCCCCAATCGTTAGCATGATTCTATTATGATCACTAATAGTATTCAAAATGACTTCACCATAAAACTGGTTATGCTTAGTTTGGAACTCCACGTTATAGAGAATTCTATCAATTTTAGTAGTGACAAAATTGTCTCCATCTTGATGGTTGCTCCAGGTACAACGAGGACCAGAAATATCCATATCCAACATACCACTATCAAGCATGAAGTTATTAAAGTCTTCCATAGACTTTTTTGAAGGAGGTTGCAGCCCAATCTTTTCATCGTTCATCCTCACAGCATTAAAGTCCCCAAGGACAACCCACAAACCACAATTCACCAAATTACTATTTTCCAAGCTCCTCCACAGGCCTTCCCTATCATAATCGTCATTATGCCCATACACAGCCGTGACATTAAGAAACAGATCTTCCTTCTCGAGCCTGAAATGGATAGTCTGATCAGATTCATCAATCTTCATCACCTTACAATTCTCCTCCTTCCAAATGATGACAATGTGTCCTAAAGCATGAGACCTATTATTAGAAATCCACTTATACTCTCCAAAGAACTTTCTCATAACCTTTTCAATCTTACCAAATCTAATCTTAGTCTCCACAAGGACAAAAACATCACATTTTGCCCTTCTCACCTCCTCTTGGACACTAAGGAGCTTATTACTAATGCCCCTTACATTCCAAGAGGAAATGGTACACGAAGGACTCATTTATACACTTCGGTTGTTGAACTGACAGCCTCAGTGTTTTCTGAGTTTAATTCCAATTCACGTGGGATAGGAGCTGATATTAGACTATCAATTCTGATATTCGTATTCAGTTTACCCTGACATTTTGGCGGCACTTTCTTGCTAACCTTTCTCACCAAGAAATTAACAGAACTTGACGAAGCTTGAGAACTCCCATCACTGTCAGGCGATTCTTTAGACACATTATCTATAGGTGTATGAATTATAGAACCAGAAATAACCTCTTCCATCGAAGCCAGCTCCTTCAGTCCACTAGGCATAACTGTAATAACATCATTTTGTTCACTAGCCTTACTAGTATCATCCTTCATGATGCAATCAATCTTCTTTGCAATGACCACTCCTTCATTCACCTCTATCGATAATTTGTCATCCTCTATAATCAGATCCTCAGGCATCTGAACTACTGTTCCACTCCTTATTTCCTCCTCATCCTCTATCTCTTCAACAATGAATTCATCATTGGCATTACTCCTTCCCTTAGGAATTTCTTCAAACACCTCGGCAGCCTTTTTCTTCTTGACTTCCCAGATCTTTGTTGTTCTCAAATCCTTCGAATTTAGCATAGGTGTTACTGACGGTGACTCACATTCATCATGCCCCATGTAACCACATTGAGAACACACATACGAAATCCAGTCGTACTCAAACGCAATGTAGTGTTCAAGACCTTCATCGCTTCTGAGAATGAGTTTATCAGGATACTCGGCCTCTCTGTTCATTCTCACCAAAATTCTTGTGATATCTATCCTTCTTAGTTTTAACGTCATCCCATCAATCCTCATCGGAACACCAAGATAAGAACCGATTCTGTTGAACATTCTCAGATCCCAAAGCTCCATCGGAAGATTTCTCACATTAACCCAGGCCGGAACATCAGACAGAACAATCTTCGACTGCTTCACCTCCATTTGCCATCTTCTCAGAACAACATGTCTTCTTTTAACATACCATTCGCCTTTGAGAACACACCTCAAATCCTCTTCGTTCTCGAATCTTATCAGAAAGAATCCATTCCCTCTATCGAAGATTTTGAAGAAATCGTTTGTATTCCAGATACTCTTGAAATAGTTCACCAGCGTCGCGATATGAGGATCGAAATCAATAACATATCCTATTAAACACTTGCTCCACTTTTCCCCATTTTCCTCTACCTCCTATTTAGGATATATATACCAGTTTCCCTTCCGACAAAACTATGCTTATCTTCTTCAGATCTGATGCTCCTCCACCCGTACTCGGCTTGAGACTCTCCCAGCTGATAGGTTTATTCTCAGGATCAGTATGTGATGTGCTCCCCTTGACCATGAGTTCACCGGAAATCTTCTCCCTTCACCTAAAACCACCCCAAGGAGGTGGACGATGAAATTTCGTCGCACCCTTGGTCGCCCTTACGATCGCAGCGTCGGGAGCTCAGGGGTCCATCGTTTCGATTGCCAAAGTTTTTTTTTACATTTTTTTATATTCCTTATTTGGATTCCTTTTACCAATAGAAACCTTATGGATTCGAAATATCATCCATGATGAGTCAATCATACCTCCTTCTACATATTTCTCATATTTTCATTATTATCTCAATTTCTTTTCCTATTTATGCATTATTTGATTTCTTTCAATTTTCTTTGTTTTTTTATCATCTTGGACTCATTAACATATTATGATCCATGAAATCACATGCACATAGAAAATATTACAAAGGGAATTCATTCAATACATATAATTCATACAGTTCCCATAATCATAGATTTATTGGGGAAATTGCATTTCCAACCATATGAAACCAAAAAATTGGGGTTGTAACAGACTGTGTTCCCATCGCCAACTCTCACCTATGATGTCGATACTTTTCCCCAGGGCTCCAATTTATGCTCCTTTGATTCATTTTGCTTTCTTCTTATCTTCCCCACTACACAACACTGGGGTTTTCGATGGAAACCTCACCACCGATTAGGGATTCCTTAGTCGCATAGGCGACCAAAGATATGTGTGGAGGAAAGACATTATAGGAGAGGGATGACCGGCCTAGGCACCAATGCCAACCCACAGTGTAGTGGTGTGGGCAAGATTATAAAGCCCCAAATAAGAGAAGTCCTCCTCGCAATGTGAAGGAGGAGGATGGTGGCAGGAGGCACCAGGAGGAGTGCTTATTATTTTCAAACGATGGGGGAGGAAGAAAACTATCTGTCTGGACTTGCACTGCGGCAGATCCATTTGGGGATAGACTACTGATGAGAGAGGAGTGTGGGGCCCTAGATAAGCATCTTATATATCGTATAAGAATCACGGGAGTAGGTGTGGAGACGGTGTTTGATAGCTGCAACCCGATTGCAGCACTAGTCGTGATCGACGCGTGAAGCAGTATCAATGCACAAGTGAATAGAAAGATCAATGCAAAAATACTAAAAATCCTATGTGGCTATACACCTTCCATGAGTGTAATGAGGTACTTTTCCTCTTTTATCTTTAGTTGGCCCAATAAAAAATAGAAATAAGAAAGGGGTGACCTGTCAATGAGGAATTGACCCAATCAATTTGTTCTAAAATTGTAGAAAATGATGGGTAACTCATATTAAGGCATGTAATATATGAAAAATGATGAGAAAAAGGAGAGAAATAAAAATAAAATAGTTTTAGGGTATAATTATTCATTCAATTCTAAAATTATTACTATACTTTATTAAATGGTGGTTAAAGCACACAAACCCTATATTTGTATACTTATCATGTTAAATATGTTTCCTGAGATATAATATCAAAATGTTGAACATAATGATGATTTAACATGGTTATGATTATAATGATTAGAAACTAGGTTTTGTAGAGTGGATGATCCTTAACATGTGTAATTATGACCCTAAAAATCAATGATGTAACCTATTGAGACCTTAATGTGACTAATATGATATAAGTGTTCATGAAGAAATAATATGTTAGATTTGAGGATCATGGCAGAACCTAATGTGAATTAGGTTTCTTAAGTCGTTAAAATGATAATCATGTAAATTAGGGTTTCAAATCATAACTCTAATGATAACTAATACCAAAGAAATCTAAGACCTAGATTAGGGCCCGAGTAGTGTGATGGTGACTTTAGGATTTACATATATGTAGATTAAAGTTGATTGCTTGAATTTCTTGGATCTGTTGATTGGATTGATCAAATAATCTTGAAGTAAATTTAATATATGTATGGCTCACCATTTAAGTAAATGGTTATGCCTATGAATACTCGCATTAGTTTTCTAGTGTTTTCTTAGTGTTTCTCGAGGATTGAATAGCTAAACTATTGGATGTTTATTTAGTTATGTTAAATTATAATGCCACTACAAGTATAACATAAAGAAAGATTATGTGAACAAAATGATAGTTCTTATGTGCAAGTATTTTATGGAATATATCTTGTTAGTTTACTTGAACTCTTTTGCATGCGCCCCATGTACATAGTATAACTTGTTGTACTGATCCATGCTTTTGTTTCACGGTGTTTTAGGTACATGCTAGATAAGAAGATATCAAGATATGATGGCCATGATAATTAGATGAATTTACTTGAAGACATTAATGTTAACTTGTAATGAGCACTAGATACATACTTCTTCTCATATATTTCTCATATGTACAATTTGGATGATGGAAAGATTGTGTAAGTTCTAAAGGAAAATCTTCTAATTTTTTTGAACAAATGGAAATTATTTACTATTGATTATTATTTGTTTAAAATATGGGTCCTAGGGGAAAAAATTAGGTGATGACACTCATCTTTTATCCTTCCTTAATTGAGGGTTGCTCAAAAGTCAGGTCGTGGCATCTTCCTTCATCCCATCTACTACGGTCACACCCAAATGAATAAAGACCCGTAGTAAGTTTGTTGTGGAAGGATGAGGTGATAGTACCTTCACTCAATGATCAAAGAATCAGATACTCAAAGTCAACTTGCTAGCTGACCATCCATTTTTTGAATGAGAACTGGATGAAGGTAGAATATTATGAGTTGTGGAAAGACCGGTTAAATCCTGACATCACTTCACATAGGTAAGGATGATTATTTCCTTTTCACTTCTTCTTTTCTCCCTGACTAAGCGAGTCATGTAGGCATGGATCGTCATGTGGCACAAACCCATTGACTCAGCCCAACTAAGTTGGCAAGACTGGGACCCGGGCACGTTTCCTAGGTGGCAGCATGTGATTGGCTAAAACCAATTAATTTTATAAAAATGCTAATAATTATTTGGATGATCGAATGGTAACATATAATACATGAAAAATAATAGAAAATACAAGGAATGCAATAAAAATAGTTTAAATGCCTAAATCTGCCTTAGATTCTAATAATGCCCAAATTTGTTAACTTTAATGTGTTTAATGTATCAAAACCCTAATTTGTAGGTCTTGATGATCATAACATGTGTAATTGAACATAATAGTCAAAGACTAGTCTTTTTGGATAAAAAGCTATCTTGGATCTAATTTAAAATTAACAATTCATATAATTGGCAAATTTGGGTTTCCATGAGTTAAAAAATGCATATGATGATAAGATTAGGGTTTGTAACTTAAAAAGGCATTCAAAGTGATAATTAGAGTTTGGAAAGAAAAAACCCTAATGAAACCCTATGATGACCCCAAAACCCTAACTTGTAACCCACATCAGTCTTCATGATACATTTTAGATAAAGTAGTAATACCTATTTGTTATGAACTAATTTCAAGGTGATTACTTTCTTGCTCTCAATATGAATTTATTGCTTGGACTTTGATATCTTATAAGAAAGGTATGTTGTCACGCCTATGACTACTCTCCTTAACTAATTCCTGTGGTTTTTCCAAGGTTTTCTATATTTTTTACAAATTGAGTGTTGGTTGTTTGTTTAATTCCTACAATCTATAAATTCACTATGGATATCACATTATATAAGTATAACTTGCTCAACTATATCTAGTGGGTTTAAGTGATACATGTGGGATGTAAGAAATATCACTATGGTGACAAGTGAAAGAATATCACTTTAGGAAAATGCCTATGTACAAAATGTCACTATGGTGACCAGTGATCTGGCCCAGAAAGGAAAATCACCTTAGGCAAAGGCCCATGTACAAAATGTCACTATGGTGACTGGTTATAGGGTGAAGGCCAATGTATGGTGTGTCCACTGCAGGAACTAGACCCTAGAGAGAGTGTTCCCCATATGAATACTCTAGAGGGAGAGTGTACCATAGAAAACAAGTTGAGAAATTAGAAAGAAAATGCATGTTTGATTTTGTAATCATATTTGTTGCTATGGACAAATATTGTAAGACCCCTGACCTAGATTTATGGTTGATCTTGATTCTTAACATAATAAGATGCTTAAAACCTTAATCTAATCATGTGATGTGCCTTAATAACATGTGACATGCTTATTTTTTAGTTTGGTTCAGTTTGAATGTTGTTCGACCTAGCTATGCTATATGTGTGCTTGCTTTCGACCTAGCTGTAATTTAGTAATGTTTAGGGTTTATCTTGCACTTTGTCACTTTCTTTATGTGCTACACATGTTTTGGCATCATGTTGGATAGAGTGGTTCTCTTGGATGATTTTTGGTACCTTGGTTTGAGGAGGAGAGTTGTGGTGACATCTTGAGTGTTGATGTTTCTAGGGTTTGTTTGGATGCCCTAGTTTGGTGTTGACCATGTGAGTTTACTATGGAGGTTTTGCTTTTCATTCGACCACCTTATTTTTTCTTGGCTTTGATCTCTACGGTCGAAGATGTTTTGAGTTGAGCTATGTGTTTGCTTCAGTTAAAGAGATTTTACCCCTCTCTTTGGTTTGAAGAAGACCTAGGGTTTTGATGTTGTGTGACCGCATGAGTTTGAGGTGTTTTTAGTTACAGAGAATCTATTTTACCGAGGGTACTCTGGACCAAGAGAGGTTGGTTCCTTTACTAGGTTTTAATGAGCCTTTTTGCATGCACGGTTCTAGTGCTTGCATGATTGCTATCTAGTGGAAAATTGGCATGTTTAGTTGGACACCTAATCTCCATCGTCTCTCTTCTACCCTTAGATTTATATACCTCTTCCTTTGCATGCAAGTGATCCTTTTACTATCTCTTCTTTCTCTCTTCTCTTTGAATCTTGTCCCTTGTGTTCTTGGTGTGGAGGAGAGCTCAACCTTGGATCAAGGTGGTCGAACCCTTGCAAGTGTCGATCTAAGGTTGGAGAAACTCATTGCTGGTGATCCTTTCATGATCCTTGATCTTGGTAAGTGATCTATCCTTCTTGGTTTCATTTTTCTTGCAACCCTACCCTTCTCTTCTTTATCTTGGACGAATCCATGGGTTTCCATGGTGGTGCTTCTTGAAGAACTCCTATCTTCTTGATTGAATCCATGGTTCTCCAAGGGAGTGTTGAGGTGAGTTGGATATTTCCTCTCTCCTTATTCTTTTTGAAGTAGGGTTTGTTCTCCATCTTGTGCGTCATTTCACCTAGGGTTTTTCTTCTTCCTTTGAGGTGATGATAGCTTGTCCATGGAGTTGATCAAGCTTTGCCTTTCCTCTCTTTCCTTGGAGCATCTTTCTTTTGGAGTCATTCTTCACAATCTAGGTGAGTTATATAACCCTCTCCTAGATTATTGTTACTCTTAACTTTGCATGCAATTAATCTATCCCTAAAACATGGTTACAAGTATCTTAGTGATAATATATTTGTTCTAGAGTTTTTCTTACATGATGATCTTGAGTAGCTAAACTCCTTTGCTAAACCCTATTCTATGTGGCTGAATTCTCATTTGATGGTGGAAGTGATGATCCTTTCAAGCATGTGCTTTACATTGGTTTCCTTCCTCATAATTGTGGTCTTGTCCTTTGCATCCTGATGGATGTTTTAGAAACATGCATGGCATGTTAAATGTTTGATTTTCTCTCCCTCATGAGTGTGGTTTCATATTGCTTGTTGATAGCCAAAACTAGGGTAATAAATTATGTTTATGAATTTTAGACCTTGTTGTTTCAGTTTAATGGTGATTGTTGACTTTAGGGTTTTGGGTTGGATTTTTTATTATGTGTTCTACTCCTTAGTGCCTTTGGTTTCATAGTAACAAGTGACATGTTTTGATCACATGATTGATGATCTTTCTCTCTCTCTCTCAAAGGTCCCAAGATTTTTATGTGTTCATTAGCCCCAAGTTTGACTTCATGACATCGTTGCCAATGTTGTTAACTCCTTTGATTGATGAGTTTTCTATGATACTCTTCGACTACTAAACCTTATATTGCATGGATGGTGATGCTTTATTTTCCCTCAATCAATGAGAAGTTGATGATTCTTTTTAGTTTCTTAGCTTGGGCCCTTGAGGTCGCTGATGTTAACCATCTTATGCGACCGATGAAGGGGTTAAACCCTAGTCTCTTTAATCGCCAAGAGTGTCCTAGATTATGCGGTCGCATAGGTTGATGTGACATGGTTTTATGTGGTCAATGATGTGCTTTCCCTTATGTGACTATTGGTAATTTCTAATACATGTGATTGTCTTATGTGGTTGAATCTATGATGTTGATGATTGACCAAATGTGTTTCCAAGAAATTTGGAGATAATGTTTACTAGGGTTTAATGTTAATTGCTGATTTGAAACCCCAATTTTGTTACAATGTTGAAACCTAAACATAGTTGCACATGTATAATGATATTGCTTTCTTGAAAAATTATCATGATGTTTGGCTGTTTTCTCTCTCCTAATGATGTAACCCTAATTTGTTAATCTTATGATCAACATAGTTCTTATTTTCAATACTATGCCAAAATTGTGTAAAACATGTATATGATGGTGCTGATTAGGATCTTTGATGAGGCATGGAGAGATATTAATGTTTCTTAAAGGGAATATTGTGAATGGTCCTATGACCTTGGTAGTGGTTTTTGCATCCTGGTTTAAGTGGTATCCTCAATTGATAAGATGAGGGATTGATGTCCCACAATAGTGTCACAATGGTGATTTCTTTGTGTAAGGCATTGTGACAATATCAGGTGGTGATGTGATCAACTTTATGGTTTATACATTTTATATATTTTGAAGTTTCCATCAATCCCTATCTCTGTAGAACCTTTTTAGTGTTTGTGTATAACTTGATTGATGCATTTAAAAGACACCCAATAGGCTTAAATAATCAAATGAAACCCTAATCATGTAGTTTCCATGGCCATAGATCCATTCCAGTGCTAGAACTTGATGGATGGTGATCGAGTATTCCTAAGGGAAACTTGGAGTGCATAGTATTGAGTTTGCGGGGTGCTTGGAGAGTAGTGCATCCTTGTCATCCAGATCCCAAGTGTTTTAGGGAGGATGTATGTGGTCATTCCTAGCCCTTAGTTTGAGAATGGATACGGTCGTGTCTTCGTGATTATATACTTGAACTGATTGGAGGAAAATTACAGTTGTACGCCGATGATTGTGTTGCATACCTTGGTTTCTAGCACCATGACATGTACCAAGGCAGGCTAGGTGTTTGTAGCTGACTATATGTCATTGGTGGCAATTTGATTGATATTTCACTACGGTGCATAGTCGTACTAACTGAGTAGTGTAGGAGAAGATCTTGGGGTTCGACTCTTTCTTGATCTGGTATGGCATTGATTTCGACATAGCAGTGGTCAGTTGGATTTGATGGTACAACTCAAATCCTCAAAGCATTAATAAGAGATGTAACATAACCATGTAGCATATATGCTTGGGGTTAAACACGCTTCACATTAGATTTTTACCATTTCCATGTTTTATTTACTGCTCATTTGTTATATAATGCGGTAAGAGAAATCAATTTTTATACATGTTCTTCATAATCATTCCAACAGTATATGATGATTTGCTTATCTGCTAGAGCTATTAAATCTTCCTAACCTATGTACTTAGATTTAAATAGATCTTTTAGTTGAATATGCTCATCCTATTTAATAATGTTATAAGCTACTATAGTAATAATCATTGGTTGAGAGTTATATCTCTCTCTAGGACATGGGTCTCACCCTTGTGGTTCGCCACATCCTTCTTAGGTGGCCGTCAGCAAAGTGGGAAGGATCATGTTGTTGAGGAAGAGCATCTTGAAAATCAGTGGTCGTAGATGTTTGGCTAGAAGCTAGTGTTGTAGTAGAGTCCTATGTGTAATCCATGTAGTCTCAGGTCTTTGAGGGATGTGTTTTGTAAACGATATGTACATCGATATGTGTTTTTTGCAGTATGCCTTGGTTGTACATATGGCTTGTATAATTGGTTTGTATATGTGAACATATCTTTTGTAACATGTGTGTGGCAGATGACCACTGTACTAATATATATACTTGGTATGATATGTGATATGTTACAAGTTGTTGAACTTTTTGTAATATGTTTCCTCATAGTGGTGATGATATAAAAATTGGTTTTAATAAACCCATTTTGTTGATAATGTGGTTGCTTAGTAGTTGATCACGTGCTTTGTTGAGTTATCTCACTTATGTGGCATCGAGTTGTCATGTGAAAAGATTGGTATTAGATATCTAGGTCCACTGAGTCTACATGGACATAGGACTAGGGTTGTGTCTGTTCTTGCGTCCTCCAACATATTTGATTATATCTTTTGCTTATGTAGATATGTTTGGAGAGCATGAAGAACATGTTGAGAGCATCGTTGGTGCACCAAGAAGTGGAACCAGGAGGTAGGACAAAGTAGATGGATTCCCTAAAGTACCTAAGTTTGACCCAACAACTATAGACAACCTCACTTTTCAGTCCATGTTTGGATAGTTTATGGCTATGATTTCACATATGGTGGATAGTGTGCTCGTACCTCAAGCAAGGGCAGTCGTCTCCAATGCATAATCCCAATGTTTTGGGAAGACCTTTGAGAGGTTGCGACATGTTGGAGCATTAGAGTATGTAGGTACAGTAGAGCCAACATATGTAAACATGTGGATGATAGAGTTAGAGAAGGCCTTCAAGTTTAGGAAAGACATCCTCGAACTCTTAGACAATAGGCACCTCCTGAATAATAGGACTCCTCACCTTACTATCCACCACATGATCCAAGAAAGCTTCACATCCTTGCCTCGTTAACATTTCTACAGTCAAATATGACACCAAGCATGTCGGGAGAATCTTCCTATATCCTTGGAAGACCCATGAAAAATCACTATCAAAGAGTGTCACCGCCATGGAACTATATTCCAATACCACCTTATACTTCTGCAAGGTATTCATTCCAGGGATCACATCAAATCAATGCATGTCAAGTGGCATAAGGTCCTTTTGATTGTTGCATCCCAAGAAAGAAAGAACATATGATGGAAACACTTCCCACAACTCGGCGTAAACAACAAGAGTGGTTTCTAGAAACAAACTATCAGATCTATGACTAACAGGTAAGGAACAACTACACATCACCTATCTAGTGATAAAAGAGTTTGTGGCACCGGAGTCAACCAAAATAGATATGAAAGAAGATGTAGACAAATCACAACAAAAAGGCTCCATATGACCTGTCACGACCTATGGGTTGACCACTCCCTCTGGAGGAATCATGGCATAGAATCAATCTATCATCTGTTGTCATCCATGTCCCCTGCTAGCTTGCCTAGAGGAACCTACCTATGATGCCTGACTGCATCATGTACCACCGCACTACTGAACTACAGCCACTGGGAACCTGGTTGACTCTTCCTTGATTATTGTGTAACCTCCTCTTCCTTCATAGGGAAAAACAACTTCCTATGCCCAGTATGACAATGCTTGATGCAGGTATTACTCTCATACCATGACCTAGATGGCCCTATCACTGATATTGATGTTCTCCTACAAGCTACTGTTGACAGAAAAGTACAGCCTCTGCCCTTACTTGGTGACCACTAAGATGGCACTCTAGATCTCTTTTGTGACTGAGGTGACAAAAAATTAGGCTTCTTGAAGCCTCCAAAAGATTGTCCTTGAAACTAAACTAGTCTTTTCTTAGCATTTGCCTCATGCTTCTCCACAACTAACCTCTCTGTCCACCTTACAGACTCCATAAAGGTCGCAAACTGCTTCCCAGTTCTCTAAAGCATACATTGTCATCATCAACTCAGTACTCAAACCTTTCTCAAACCATCAGAGGCTGTCATTATCTATCTCTACCATGTGAGGAAAAAACCTCAACAGATCCATGAACTTGGCCTCATACTCATTGATCGTCATTGATCCCTACCGGATCTTCTCAAACTGTGAGATCTTCTCATAGAGATACGCCATTAGGAAGTATCGACTCATGAAATCTCACCAAAACTCCTCCAAACTGATTTCTACTCCATGTCTCTTCTCCTCCTTGATGGGCCACCAATGGCCAACACTTTCCTTCAACAAGTACAATGCATGTTTCACCTTATTCTCTTCAGGGATATTTCCTAGAGAGATTGATTTTGAGATCAATCTGGTCCCTGGTACGTAGCCGATAGCAGGGTCATTATACAGGATGGAACCCACAGTGATGTAGGAGTTGAAGAAGAAGTTGTAGGATTTGCTTGACAGGGGCTTTATCAGGCTGAGATCCTCCCCTTGGGGTGCTCCAAAAAGTTGTTCATGAAGAAGAAGGACGGTTCCATGGGGTTGTGCATCGACTACTGGAAGTTTAACAAGGTTACTATCAAGAAGAAGTACCCTTAGTCGAGGATGACCTATTTAATTGGTTGATAGGTGTTACAGTGTTCCCAAAGGTGGATTAGAGGTTAGGGTACTAACATTTGTGGATCAAGGTAGATGGCATAGCCAAGTCAGTTTTTAGCACTAGGTATGGTCACTATGAGTTTGTGGCTATGTTGTTTGGGCTAATCAATGCCCCAACAACATTCATGGACCTGATGAACAAAGTGTTTAGGTTTCATCTTGACTAGTTCATGGTGGTTTTCATTGATGACATCCAGATATACTCCCGAGATATCTAGCAGCATGAGCATCATCTACACCTAGCATTGACTTTGTTGAGGCAACACAATCTATATGCCAAGATCCTAGGAGGCATCTTTCCTTTAGCATGTGATATCTACTAGAGGTGTCTGCATGGACCCCAAGAAAATACAGTCAATGATGGAGTGGGAAGAGCCTAAGACATCGATGGAGGTCTATAGTTTCCTAGGCTTGGCAGGCTACTATAGGATGTTCATCAACAACTCCAGTGCTCTGGCATTACCCCTAATGAAGTTGATAAGGAAAGGTGTACCATTTGTTAGAGATAACAAGTTTCAGCAATCTTTCCAACATTTGAAGGAGAAGTTGACTAGTTCCCTAGTTTTAGTTCCACTAGAGGAAGGGAAGGGTAATGTCGTCTTATGTGATGCATCAAAGAATGGTTTGGGATGTGTGTTGATGCAGGACAAGAACATGATTTCTTTTTCTTTGCAACATCTTAAGAAACATGAGGATATCTACCCAACACATGATTTGGAGCTTGCAGCTATGGTCCATGACTTGAATATTTGGAGACACTACCTTTATGGAGAGAAACATCAGATCTTCACCAACAACAAGAACCTTTAATATATCATTCTTAAAGTAGAAGTTGAACATGCAATAGAGGAGGTGGATTGAGTTGATCAATGACTATAATTACATGATAGATTACCATCCAAGGAAGGAAAACATGGTGGTATAAGCACTTAACAGGAAGTCTTCTTCTTCATCATTGTCTATTGATAAGGAACAATTATGTTCCTTGGTGTGCCATAAGAGAGATATGTTGGTGGCATAGTGTAAGATGAATGTGAAGTTAGAAGTTTCCTTGTTGACAGGATTTTTGGTGTAGTTACAAGTGAATCCTACCTTGTTATAGATGATCAAAGATGCACAACTTGATGATACAATGATACAACATATCCTATCATAGTTTGGTAGTGAGAAGTGTGAAGGCTTCCATGAGATAGAGGATGGGATATTTTGTTTCCATGGTAGGATAGTGGTTCTAGATGCTGATAGTTGGAGGAAAATGACCCTTGAGGAAGCTCACTCCTCAATGCATGCAATGCATCTAGGAAGTACCAAGATGTACCATATTTTGAAGGATATGTATTGGTGTCCTAGCTTGAAGCATGATGTGGCAGGGTTTGTGGCAAGGTGTCATGTGTGTCAATAGGTCAAGGATGAGCATCATAAACTTGTAGGGACGTTGCAAACTTTTCCTACACTGTAGTGGAAATGGAATCATATTACTATGGACTTTGTGGTTGGTCTCCCTAGAACAGCAAATGGTCATGGTTCAATCTGGGCGATCATTGATAGGTTGACCAAGTCAACGCACTTCCTTCCTGTGAAGATGACATATACAATAGAGAAGTTGGAAAAGATATATGTGGATGAGATAGTTCATTTTCATGGTATTCCAATTATGATAGTGTTTGATAGAGGTCCTCAGTTTACCAGTTATTTTTAGGAGCATTTGCATACAACCATGGGAACGCAGTTAAGGTTCACTACAGTGTTTCACGCATAGACAAATGGTTCATTAGAGAGGACCATTCCAATTTTGGAGGATCTATTTAGAGCTTGTATTTTACATTTTCTTGGGGGTTGATATGTGCACCTCAGTTTAATAGATTCTTCTTACAACAACAGTTACCAGAGGATCATCGGCATGGCACCTATAATGACCCGCACTTTTGAGTGTCTAAAATACCTTAAAGTCACAGATCATCATTCAAAAATTCCAGGATCAGATTCATGAAATAATACAAAATAGTAAACAATTTCCATTAATGATCAAATATTTACATGTTTAGATAAAAAGCTCCTCTAAGGAGTTACATAACTTTTAAACAGAATTAACTTTTACAGGTGTGAAGATAAACCATTAAGACTAAACCTTCATGATTAAACTATAATGTCTTCAACATCTCTATCTGTACCCTTATGTCCATGAATCAAGTATATCTGATACCTAAAACATCGACAAACAAATATGTGGTCAGTATATTACTATACTGGTACGTGGGTTCAAAGAATAATCACGAGTATAGATATAAGCAAACATCTTTATCTTACATGTAAGAATATAAAATTATTTTCATATTCTAACCCTTATCTGGTCTGCTACCTCAGGTGTAATCACTGTCCCTCTTGTGCTCGTGTGTGTTACCCTTAAGATCAGTCTAACCCAGGGTTCAGAATATTGTTATTTAGTTTACATGATACTCGTAAGAACTTTTTAGTTTGCAAGAACTAAATAAATAAGCAAGTTTATTTGTCATTCAATCTCATCGAGAAACATCGGCAACTTCAGAATTCGATACATGTATTCTTAAGCATAACCACGTACCTTATGCCATTGTAGAACTGTGTAGAACATCATATGTACTTTAAGAATATATCCAAACATCCAAGAAACAAGCATTAAACTCTGAAATATACATACTGCATATGTGTCACCATGTGTTCACATTATATTACTCAGATCTAGATGTGCTCCTAAACTAGGGTTCAGGGTTATCTCATGTTTGGACTAGGGATTAGGGTTACCAACTCTAATTCCATCATGTCATGATTTCTCAAATTACAATTTCAGTTATTCATATTAGGTGAAACCCTAATCATCAACTTAAGCATATTAGACTACTCATGATACCTAGATCACAATACTAACATTATGATCATAACAATATGTCCATATTGGTTTCAAAACCCTAAATTATCATGAATAAGATCATTAATCCTTAAACATCATTATTCATCATTATTAATGATTTCCTCATTATACATGTCTCGATCAGGTATTATCTCAACACAAATGAATCTACTCAATTAAGCATCATGTTAAACAAAATCTAGGTTTTCCTTTACAAGTAACACATTAGAACATGTATTGCCTATACTTTCATAATAGGGAGCATATTTAGACTATGATAATATTTTCTTTGAATTCCTCTCATTTTTCTGAGAAATTTGATATATAATTTTCCTATATTTTGACAACCCTAGCATCTTCTATAATTAAAATAAAATCAATATGTATACCTTAAAAGGATGCCACGTGGAGTCATGCTATTGGTCGTTACCAGCGCCACTTGCTTAAGTCAGGGGCGCGGTTCAATCAATGATTCTCTCCTGGTATAGCCATAATTGTTGGTTTATTTCTCAAATCAATCAGCAGATGTAAAAGGGGAGGGGCCAGTTCAGGACTAAGCAAACCCATCTCCTCCTTCCTTATGCAGGTCGTCTAGGTGAGACCGATGGTCTCTGTCACATTCACGTTGTAGGATCTCTAACATCTGATGGGTGATCGCCTCCACATCGATGATGCATCCTATGTCTTCAAGACCTCACCCCTCCTGGACTATAGATCAACATAGGCCCAACAGCCTTGGCCGTCATCGACAGGTGGTTATCCTTTGTTCGCGATGCACCAGTCCGCCGACTAGGGTGTTGTCACATAATGTTGGTTTCCCTTTGCCCCGCCCTCTATGGAATTGGTGCTCGGTCCAAAAGTCCTCCACGTCTCCTCATTCGATCCATCCCAGGTGCCTAGCACCAACTTCCAAGGTCCAAACATCGTCCACCGCACAGTTGTGCTTCCGTGCGCACAGGTCGCGTCGAAGATGCCGCATCCATCATCCCCTTGCCATGTCCCATGCATCATCCAGAGAAGCTGGCATCGCCCTCCCCATCCTCATTGCATGCCACCTCCTCACAGCCACCACCCGTAAAATGTATGAGATTGGGAACACCATTGCGAACGCAGATGCAGACGATGCATCACCTAGGCACTACAGTTGACTCCGCTCTAGTTCATCATGAACTGGAGATGGAAGGAAGACATTTTCATGGGCTACATTCCAAGTGACTTTAGGGTATTTGACTTTGTAGAAGAGATGGTTGAGTATGATCGCAGGTCCATGAGAAGCCCTGTCGTTCTGGTGTTTCTCTAGGGATAAAGGACGGATCCTCAAGGATTCAAGGAATAGGCAACGAATGAGGGTGACATGCCTGGGATCATTGTGATGACCCTAGGATCCTTATATATACACTAGAAGGAAGTTTAGGGTTAGGAAGAGGATGGCACAGAGGAAAAGAGGGTTATGGCAGAAAACTTGGCTTCCTTCTTCGTGCATCCTGTAGACACACACATATATATGTATTTTCTCGTGTGTTCCCTCTCTCGTTTCTCCTATAGATATTTAAAAAATATATGTTCTTCCCTTCTCAAAGATAACCCCTCAAAACCAATTTGGAAGGACTATATTTGTCCTCCTAGAAAATCTTAGTTTTTATTTTGTCAACCATAAATCATGAAAGGAAACTCCTTCTTTCTTATTAAAATTGGTTTTGGAAACAAAAGTCCATAAAGAGAAACACATATTCATATGATGTCCATTAAAAGATTTGATCCTTAAACCATTAGGAAGGAGTTCATCACTCGAAATCTAGATTAATATTTTCTCTTTCCGTTCTTCATTAATTTCAAGTATATAAAAGATAAACTGAAATATTCATGTTTGATGCCTCAAACATGGTGTTGCCAATCTTGGCTAGATAATCATCTTTTTAATTATCTAAAACACTATGCATTTTGTTTTCCTTTGAAAACATGACAATTATCTCATATCTCATCAATATCTATTATTAATTATGCATCTATGGATTCCTTCTATTTAACTTGTGCCATAAGATTTCTTATTATTGCCTGAATAATATTATTGAGGAAAATACTATCAATTCTTGCATCATATTTAATAATTCAATTTTACCAAAATTGAGGATGTTACAACACCTTTTGAGGATTTGTATGGGAGACATTGTCGGTCACCATTGTATTGGTATGAGATAAGTGAGTATCAACTTTTGGGTCTTGAACTTGTACAATAGGCTATAGAGAATATTAGAGTGATACAATAGCAGTTGAAGGCAACCCCAGGGTAGATAGAAGTCTTATGTTGATAATCGTTGTTTGTCTTTGGAGTTACAAGTGGGATACAAGGTGTATCTTAAGGTCTCTCCTTGGAAAGGGGTGTTGTGGTTTGGGAGTAAGAGTAAGTCGGCTCCCGGGTTTATGGGACCTTACTATGTGGGGGCACGTGTTGGTAAGGTGGCTTATAGGTTGGGAGTTGCCACCAGATTTGTATAGGTTGCAACTGGTATTTCATCTTTCTATGTTGAGGAATTTCCATTATTATACAGAGCAATTATTACAGTCAGTGGAGGTTGAGTTGGTGGGGTCGTGTCATAGGTTGAGGATCCTATTTTGATCTTAGATGGGAGAGTGAAGAAGATGAAGAAGAAGGATATATCTTTGGTTAAGGTTTTGTGGCATCACTGTGGCGTGTAGGAATCCACGTGGGAGTTAGAGGATGAGTGCGTAAGAAATACCCATCTCTTTACATGTAGAATTTTAGGGGTGAAATATTTGTTAGGGGTTTATGTTTGTAAGACCCCTGACCTAGATATATGATTGATCTTGCTTTCTTAACATAATCAGATGCTTAAAACCTTAATATAATCATGTGATGTGCCTTACTAACATGAAACATGCTTGTGTTTTCAGTTTGGTCCAGTTTGAATGTTGTTTTAACTAGTGATGATATTTGTGTGCTTGCTTTGGACCTAACTATAATTTACCCATGTTTGGGGTTTATCTTGCACTTTGTCACATGCTTGATGTGCCTCACATGTTTTGGCATCATGTTGGAGAGATTGGTGCCCTTGGGAACTTTCTGGTACCTTGGTTTGAGGAGGAGAGTTGTGGTGACATTTTGAGTGTTGATGTTCTAGGGTTTGCTTGGATGCTCTAGTTTGGTGTTGATCATGTGTGTTGACTATTGAGTTTTTGGTTTTCAAGTGACCACCTTGTTGTTTCTTTTCTTTGATCTATATAGTAAAAAAGGTTTTAGTTGAGGTATGTGTTCTCTTTGGTCGAAGAGCTTTTACCCCTCTCTTTTGTCAATGAAGACCTAGGGTTTACATGTTGTGCGACCACATGAGTTTGATGTGTCTTTGGTCACAAAGAATGTCATCTATTGATGGTCTTCTGTCCTAGGAGAGGTTTCTGTCTTTCCTAGGCTTTACCAAATGTTGTTGCATGCATGGTTCTAGTGCTGGCATGGATGCTATCTAATGGACAAGTAGCATGTTTAGTTGGACACCTAACCTCCCTCATCTCTGTTCTACCCTTAGATATATAAACCCCTCCCTTTGCATGCATGTGATTCTTTTGATCTCTCTTCTTTCTGTCTTCTCTTAGTAGATCTTCCCTTGTGTTCTTGTTGTGCAGGAGAGCTCAACCATGAAGCAAGGTGGTCAAACCCGTGCATGTGTGGATCTAAGGTTGGAGTAAGTCATCCTTGGTGATCCTTTGCTCCTTGATCTTGGTAAGTGATCTATCATTCTTGATTTTGCTTTTCATACACTCCTACCATTGTCTTATTTATCTTGGCTGATTCCATGGGTTGTCATGGTAGTGCTTCTTGAGTAAGTTCTCTCTTCTTGACTGAATCCACGGCTCGCCATGGCAGTGTTGAGTTGAGTTGGAGATATACGATATCCTTCTTGTTCTTTTCAGCCTAGGGTTTGTTGTCCATATTTATCTTCCTTTAACCAAGGTTTGTTCTTCTTCCTTTGTGGTGATTCTAGCTTGGAGATGGAATCGATCAAGATTTGGATTTCCTCCCTTTCCTTCGAGCATCTTGCTTTTAGAGTTATTTGTCACAATCAATGTGAGTTATATAACCTCTCCTAGATTATTGTTACTCTTAATTTTTCATGCAACTAATCTATCCATAAAACATGGTTCCAAGTATATTAGTGATAATATCTATGTTCTAGAATTTATTTTTCATGAAGATCTTTAGTAGATAATATCCTTTTCTAAACCCTAATTTTTGTGGCCGAATTATTGTTTTATGGTGGAAGTGGTGATCCGTTCAAGCATGTGCTTAACCTTGGTTTCCTTCCTCATAATCAATGTTTTGCCTCTTGCATAATCAAGTATGTTTTGGAAACATGCATGGTGTGTTAAATGTTTGATTTTCTCTCCCTCATGATTTTGGTTTCATATATTTCTTGGTGATAGACAAAACTAGGGTTTGAAAATGGTTTCTCTTTATGGGGTTTTTACACATTGATGTTTTTGTTTCATGGTGATGGTTGACTTTATGGTTTTGGTTTGGATTTTTATTCATGCGTTCTACTCCTTGGTTCCTTCAGTTTCATGGTAGCAAGTGACATGTTTTCATCACATGATTGATGGTCTTTCTCTTTCTTGAACATCCCTAGATTTTTATGTGTTGATGAGAACCAAGTTTGACTTCATGGCATGGTTGCCAATGTTGTTAGTCCCCTTCATTTGATGAGTTTTCTATAATCCTCTTCAACCACTGAAACTTATATCACTTGGATGGTGACAATTTGTTTTCCTTCAGTCGATGAACCCTTGATGGCTCTCTTCATTTGCTTAGCTTGCGCCCTTGAGGTCATTTATTTTAACCATCTTATGTGACCAATGAAGGGATCAACCCTAGTCTCTTCAGTCTCCAAGTGTGTCCTAGATGATGCAGTATCATAGGATGATGTGACCTAGTTTTATGCGGCCAATGAAGTTCTTTCCCTTATGAGGCTATTGATGATTTTTGATCCACGTGATTGTCTTATGTGGTTGACTCTATGATGTTGATGATTGACCTAATGTGCTTCCAAGAAAGTTGGAGATGATGATTAATAGGGTTTAATGTTAATTTCTGATTTGAAACCCCAATTTGGTTGCAATGTTGAAGCCTAAACATAACTGCACGTGTATAATGATAGTTCGTATGTTTCTTGAACAATTAGCATGATAATTGAGTATTTTCTCTCTCCTAATGATTTAACCCTAATATGTTATTCTTATCAGAAACATAGTTTTTTTTAATTAATATGCAAAACTTAAGTAACATGTGTGTGAGTTGTGTTGTGGTGATTAGGAACCTTGATGAGTCATGGAGAGATATTAATGTTTCTTGTAGGGAATATTATGAATGGTCCTATGACAGTTGAAAAGGTTTTTGCATCCTTTGAGGTGGTATCCTTGGGTGATAAGATGAGGGATGATATCCAATGATAGTGTGGTAATGGTGATGGCCTTATATAAGGCATTGTGACATTATCACAATGCGATCAACTTTATGCTTTAGACATTTTATATCTTCTGAAGTTTCTGTCTACCCCTATCTTTGTAGAACCTTTTTAGGGTTTGTATGTAACTTGATTGATGTAGTTAAAAGACACTGAATTGGATTAACTAATGAAGTGAAACACTAATCATGTAGTCGGTCGAGCCATAGATTCATGCCATGGTGAAATGAGTATTCCTTAGGGAAGCTCAGACCTCATATTGTTGAGTATTTAGGGTGCTTGGAGAGTACATCCTTGTCATCTAGATATTAAGTGTTTTAGGGAGGATGGATGTCATCATTCCTAGCCCTCAGTTTGAGAATGACTATGGTCATGGATCAATGATTATATACATGATGTGATTCAAGGACAACTATAGTTTTACCTTGTTGATTGGGTTGCTTACCCTGGTTTCTAACGTTCTAACCTCTACCAAGTCAGTATGTGTGTTTTTAGCTAGCTATATGTCATTGATGGTAGTTTGACTGATACGTCACGACGATGCTGACTTGTATGATCGAGTCGTACAGGATAACATCTTGGAGTTTGACTCTTCCTAGGTCTTATATGGCACTGGTTTTAAGTTAGTAGTGGTCAGTTGGATTTGGGTGATACAACTCAAATCCTCAGGGCATGAATAAGAGATGTAACACATCCGTGTAGAATATCTGCTAAGGGTTAAACATGCATCACATTTGATGTTTACCCTTGACTTGTTTTATTTAATGCTCATTTTTTATATTATGCGGTAAGAGAAATCAACTATTGTATTATGCACAATGATGATTATATAAAAATCACCCATTCTTTTGGTAATGTGGTTTCTTAGTATTTGATTGCATGTTTTCTTTTGAGTTATTTCACTCATGTGGCATTGGGTTGTGACAACTATATGGTTACACCTACATGCAAATATTTTATTTTCCCCACATACTAGTATAACTTGTTATACTAACCGAGTTTCTTTTTCAAGGCATTTTAAGTAAATACTGCTAAAAATCTGCAATGAATGATGAAAGATGGATATCCAGGGATGAAGGCACCAAAAGAAAAGACTTAATTAAATGTGGAGGTTTAGGATAGATGTGTTTAATTTTATGTGGCAAACAATAGATTTCCATATCATTTAACTCCTTAGTTGTGGTTTATCGTTCATTTTGTTACCACTCATTTCTCCTTTTAGTGAATTTTTTAATTATTTTTGATTAATTGCTAAACCTCTATCCTGTAAATATGGTAATGGATCTTGCCCTTTTGGTCCTCTTGAACAGGAGATAACAGGGGGGTCGTTAGATTTGGTATCAGTGCCTGGTTTACCAATTAACCTTTAATAATTATTAAATTTAAAGATTTCTATAGAGCCCAAGGGAATCATTAGAGTACTTTCTAAAGATGATGTTCTAGAAGGGACCACGATCTGAGGGCTGGCGAAACATCCCTCCACACCGTGAGTCACCTTACGAGCACTCCTGGATCTATGCATACTTTTTGGACAAAGTTAGAGGATTTTGCTCGATATAAAATACCTCTAGATTTCTTCTTATCTAATTTCATCCCTTCTCTACCCCTTCACTCACAAAAACCCTTAGAACCTGATATGTGTTTCCTCTACCCTTCTAAGTATTAAGGTTATGGATATTAGGATTAATGCATCCTATGACAATTAATGAAATGCATATAAACAAGATGTCTTGGACATAATTTCTTAGGATGCTTTAAATGCCCTAAACTTAAAAGTGAAATAGAATTACTTATGTGGAACAACATGGCTCGCATCAAGACCACTATCATCCTGAACGAAACGCCTAGGGACCAACCTGAGGGAATGACCTCCTGTAGAAGGAGGAAATCTTCATAAAGAAGAGGAAGGCTATGGAGGATGAGTTCTCCAAGTAGTGGTAGAGTCTAGAGGAGGACTCTACTTAAAATGGAGATTCCAAGCCTAAGCATGCCCCTTTGACATGCTAAACTGTGAAGATGGCCCAAACCCTAAAAGTGAACCTATGATGGAAGACATCCCTGACCATGCTACCGGATCAACACCAATAGTCGGGCTAGTAGTTATACATACCCCTGATGTTCTCTAGCTAGAGATACAGAAGAAGCTCACTTAGGCTATAAATGCATTTGCACTCAAAGATATTTCCAAAGATAAGAATGGTGAATGCCTACCTGTCCAGCCTCATCTTGGAGCCACCATCCTCAACTTTGTCAAGTTGGATATAGAAAGGTTCTAGGGTGAAGATAAGACTGGAGTAGTTGATAAGGCATATGTTTGGCTTCTTGCTATGGAAAATGGCTTCCCCATTTCGGAGGTGCAACCCAACACAAAGGTTCTCTTTGCTTCTGACATTCTTAAGGTAACATCAAATCTTTGATGGGAGGATTACATCACCAATCGAGACCTAATCATAGAACTGATGGTCTAGATGGACTTTTGTACCATCTTGTCCACAAGATTCATTGCCACATCTTCCCAGAATGAGAGATAAACATAGATTAAGCTCTGGTATCAAGGTAACATGATAGTGGAGGACTACGCTCAAAAGTCCCACCTCCTAGAATGCTTTGACTAAATGCTAACTGAAGAGCAATGAGTGGAACATTGTGTAGAATGAATGCACTCCCAGATAGGGCCCCATGTGATGGCTAGCAAGCCTCCAAACTCCACTGGGGCCCAAAACTTCTCCCTAGACATGGAGAAGATCCTCATGCCAACTCAAAACCTACCTAAGAGATATCTAGGGTTTGTAGAAGGCACTTCTGCCCCACAGAATGATAATGGAAAATGGCAAGCCCATAATTATAGAAGGAATAGGAATGGCACAAAGGTAAAACATCATCACAAGACTGCCAAACCCATCCATCACACTTGCCAAAAGAATCATCTTGTCAAATGTTACTATGAGAATGAAGTATGCTATTGGTGAGAGTAAGAAGGACATATCTGGTCTGACTATCCTCTCCCTGACCCTCAAGGTCTAAGTCTAGTAGCAGCTCATCCAGTGGTTGCACCACCACAAGGGGCAGTCGTAGTTGTTGAATAACGGCGACAGATTCAAGTCTTCACCACTAATGATAAGGAAGCTGAGGCTAATGTGAACAAACCTATAGAAGGTGGCCATACCTAGAATGTTGTATACACCTTGTGTCTGAAAATGTATGGCTTAATGAAATAATATAATTCTAACCATATGAAACATAATGTAATAATTCTTTGGTATCTGAAATGTTGGTAATGAAGAATTTTATGGTGATCCAATTCTTAAATGATAACGAACATAATATAATAATGTATCTCTCAGTTAGAATATGCATGAATGGGATAATGGAAATATGCCTAAAAGACATGTACACTCTTAATGGTATGAACTTTGGTTCAAGTATGTTTTTGTGATCCTTGGTATTACCAAAAAGTGTGAGTTCACAAATTGTTTTGATATTGGAGGTAACCTTAAATATCACTTAAGGACAAGAGATTATGTGAATAAAGCATGAAGGAACATATATTGAGTATGATTCTTTGGACCCATGTAAGCAATCTCTAAGGTACATGATGAAAAGTCACTATGGTGGTGACCGGCATGATGGGACCAAGGAGGTCTCCATAAACGAATAAATGGATATAAAGTAAACTACATATTCCATAAGGGGTGTAGGAAATTTGGGTGAAACAATTTTAAAGGATATGATGTGCATTGATACTACTAGAGAAATCTCGAGTAAAATATGTACTGATAGAATAAATTTATGATGTCTCAATGAAACCCTTGGGAAGGGTAGGGATGCAAGCCAACCATAAGACCTTGTAGGATGATTAAAGGTACATAAGACTTATGAGGATGAGAAATGATCATGTGCTAAGTGCATAAGCCCCTTGGGGGTTAAGAGGAGATTATTCCAAAAGTACCTATGCCCTAGAGATCTTGTGGGGGATGACTAAGGCTAATGAGCATTAGATGCGTATAGGAAATCATGTGATGATGTTTGATTGAGAAACGTAAAAGGAGTACTGCATAAGACTAAAAAGGAATGAGAAAACCTTTATGTGTGCATAGAACTAGGGAAATGGTGGTATTCATGGTTTGGAGTCATGTAGAAAATGATTCAACCTAAATATGAAATTAAAAGATAATGTGTGAATGCACAATTACTACTCCTACAATGGGATGAGTTTTGTATTTGGACTGCATCCAAATACTTATTTCATATTTTTATGAGTGTAAGATATGGTATAGACACATGCTATACTTGAAAAAAGAGAAAATAATATGAAAAATGAATACCTGAGTTGAAATCCAATGGCATAATCAAGGGTTTAAGGTGTTACCTCACCCTTATGAGAGAATATTGAATACAAGGTTTGGAATTCTAGGTGGACAAGGTAATCACCAAATTAAAATTACAAATAAGAATATATTACCTAGTGGAATATGAATTCTACAGATGTAATATCTAATATGGTGAGCAACACAAGAGTAACCTATCAACTATGTATGACAATATAAGTGTTGAAGTACTGAGTAAAGTTAACTGGATCTGACCTTTAGAACATTAGAAAGATAGTTGGTTTTCATAGGGAATCAAGTTCAATTGTATCTGATCATGAACCTCAATCCACTTTGAAGTTAAGGGTATAAGGAACTTAGTACAAGGTTAAAATTCAGCACGACTTATCACCCCTAGACTGATGGACAATCAAAAAGGTTGATTCATACCTTAGAGGATATGTTGATTGCATGGGTGCTCAATTGGGTTGAATCATGTGAGAAATACCTACTCCTAGATGGGTTACCATATAATAATAGTTACCAAGCCAATATTGGAATCCCTCCATATGAAGCCCTTTATGGGAGGTCATGTCAATCACCGCTTCACTAGCATGATGTCAGTAAGAGGACCTTGCCAAGGTCAGAGGGACTACAATTGTATACTGAAAAAGTCAATTTGATCAAGCAGAGGTTGAAAAAGTCTAGGGTCGACAGAAATCATTTACTGATGCAAAATGGACAGATTTTGGGTTTAGGGTTTAGGGTTTAGGGTTTGACATACCCTTAGTCACCTGTAAGGATATTGGATACCAAGGTGAAAAGGAAAACTCAGGATTAAGAAGATGGATATGGTAAAGGTTCTCTGGAAGCAGCACGGTAAGGATGTATCCACATGGAAGCTAAAGATTGACATGGAAAGTATGATCCTTACTTGTTTGTATGATTAGTTAAATTTTTAGGACAAAAGTATTATAAGAGGGAAAGGATGTTATAACATGGTTTTTCACATGTATTTATATAATTGAAATGAAATTATTTGAATAAAAATGATATATTGGAATATTGGTGTGCTTTTTAAAAAAACATGTGGTGTTCTTTTGCAAATTTCCCCTTTCTATGAGTTTCTTGGTTTATATTGATTTCAGTTGTTCAATATGGAAAAAGGAAGAAGGAAAATCAAATATGTAGTGCAAGGTAAAATAGAATGGGTAATTAATAATGTACTCTTAGAATTATGTATAATTGTCTTGAAAAGTGGTGTGTAAGGCCACTAATGGTTTAGTTTTGTTTCTGCGATGTTTTTATTTAGAAAAGTAATCAAAATAAGAGAGAATAATAATAAAGTTGATACCTAAAATGTGATTTATAAAGGGAAGAATTGGAGATTAATAATGACCCTTTTATGTTAATTATTTTGGTCTCAAATCTCATCCCCACCTAAATAATGTAAATAAAAACTTTCTGTCAAAATTTTGGAATAAAATGAAGAAAGGAGAGAGATATGGATTTTGTAGAAATCCTAAAATGAATGAATCTATGGGGAAATACATTAAATGTCACGAAATTATATTCATATCAGAACTATATCTAGATATTTGAAGTTTTCATGAGGCTTGACAACCATTGGATTAATGATATGATGGCCTTGAGCCATAATCTACCTTGCCCCATCATAGGCAAGTAAGAATAGTGACCCAACTATTCACATTTCCCTTCTCTCCCTCATCAATGATTGATCAAACTTGGAAAGTTGTCCTTTGGCTTTGCGAGGTCAAGACAAACTTACCTAACCTAGGATTTGCCACCTATGGAGGGATATGTAGGGTTTTTCCAATTTACATAGTCGACAATACCTAACCCTAGAGCTATAAAAGGGGGTATCATCCCTCAACAACCTACCCAAGCGTTCACGAAGATCACACTCGACTTCCCAAATGCTCCTCCACCTTCAATTGTTATGTCCATCTCATTGTTCACCTCTACCTCTCCCTGCCATCTCATCAGAGAACTCTTCCTTTGTCCCATCTACTCTGGTCACCCTAGAGGAATAGAGACCCTCAATAAGTTCATCCACTAGTACATAAATGCCCTTTAGTGTCGGTTATTTAAGGCCCTTTAGTGTCGGTTTCTAAGCGACACCTATGTGGGCGCCGCTAAAAGACCAACCTTTACGCGTCGGTTCTCAAACTGACACCAAAACCCTTCACGCGCAACCGAAAACGCGCCGAAAACGCACCAGCAGGGGGTATAGGCGTCTGTTATCCTCTTCGTAACCGACACTGAATCACCCGCTTACACGGCTATGTCGTCGGTTTTATACAAATATCCGACAAGTATAGACACGGCCGTGCTGGCCAGCATGGCCGTGGTGTCTTGCGTCATTAGGGAAATCGACGTCGGTACTAGTATGGTAATCGACACTGTAACCTTATGTCGTAGGTTTTATACAAATAACCAATGCCTATGATTTGATTTTTTTTGCTGTCAGTCTGCAGACCTGCTGTGGCTGGTCGCAGGATGAGAAACCTATAGTTCAGTTATGAACTGTAGGTTTTAGGACATCTATTGATATCAGCCAACAATATGCCACAAACCTGCAAATTAACATTATGGACAAATTATTATATATGGGATTCACGCTCATGTATAAGAAAATTTAATTCATATTATGTAATCATCACACACATGTAGAAACCAGTAGCAACCTACAGTTCCATTTATTTCATCTATTTTCACAAAAATTCATTCACATTCACACAAAATTAATTATGAGAACAAAGTTATTCTTTATTCATCATCATCATCATCATTGTCATCAAAATCATATTGAAAAATTCCCACTCTTTGCAGGGCTTTTGCCCAATCTTCTCTTACAACATCTAATTCATCTCTCGTATAGGGAGCATGTACATTGAAACGCTTTGCACCTGTGTTGAAGTCCTCAATTTTAAAGACCTACAAAGAGAATGACGTACATACATAATTATAATAATATATAATAAGATTCATATATTTCATATTATCTAACGAGACTATGTATAATACCTATTGTATGTTATCGATTTCCAATACAACATGTTTGATGATTAGGTCCATAAATTGAATCACATAGTAGGCACATGCCCAGCCGTTGTCTTGTGTAGCACACTATAAATTTGAAACATACAAAATATTCAAAAATACAAATAAGCACACTTCACATAAATAATATATACATTGGAGTTAGGAAATTACTTTCACATTCATCCAAATGAGTTGTAGATGTTTTTTCCTGGGGACCTTTCCTCCAGCTTTTTTGTACTCTTTTAAAGCCCTATATATGTTAATGTAACACATTAAATTGCATAATTAAATAGTAATGTAGTAACAGGTGTTAACAGATATAAAAAACATAAAATATTTCTTATGAGAATAATGGCCTTTTAACTGCATGTCCAAATACATCCAACTCACTCCCCGTAGGATCTAGATAATAGACGGTGAATGTCTTGGGGACAATAACTAATAACTCCCAATGCTTAGAACTACAGGTAAGAAAGTAGAAAATTAATAATTCAATATCCGCAATAAAAATGTAATTTGCTTAAGTCCAAATTACAAGCAAAGTAAACTTACTCGACATTGAATGGAGCTATTATCACCGTCTTATTATTTTTACCAAAATATTTAAAAGAATCACAATAGTATGAAGTAACTGAACCAGGGTATTTTTCTACAAGACTAATCAAAGATGGAACCAAAAATCCCTCATGGGAAAACCCAAAATCTTTACATGTCTTGTATAAGTGGCTGCAAAACATGTATTACGCATGCATTAATATATAAGAAACCAGATTTCCATATATAAAACAAGGTATATAGATGTATAAACCAGATTTCCGTATGTATTAATTAATCTCACCATATCCACAGCTCTATCATAGATGTGTTCAGCCATTCATACTTAAACAACTCCAAAATATCTTGTATAAATATGTTGTTTCTGAATGTTTGACCTGCATTAATACGTATCCAGAACTTCTATTACGTATGCATTAATATGTATGCTAAACTTGGATAAATAGATTAATTATTATCGTATGATTTACCTACAGCATTCTCTGGAATAGTAACATTTATAGGGAAATTTAGATTATGTTTGCCGATCCATACTGCCACACTCCTACTAATAGGACCTATCGAGTTGTGTAGGTTCCCTGGAAGCCAACTTGGTAGTCGAGGAGGTGGAGGTCAATATGTAGAGGGTCTCGTCTTTTTGACCTGTATATATAATTTCATATCAATTGACTCGTATATATACACACTGACAAAGTAAAGTAATGAAAATTTATCATACAATATCAGTATAGAGGTCATCTGCTTTGGGCCGTAGTATCACTCCGCCTACTGCCTCACCAAGTGTTTCAGCATCTGGGTGTGCATGAGGCAGTGCAAGATCCATCCAGCCAGTGAGTATACGTATAAGGCTCACACGTACCATGCCATCCGGTACTGGACTCCCATGAAACATGCACCCTTTAAGGGGTGGGTAAGCCGATGCATCTGCAACGATGTATCCTTCACTTTGTAGTCGGCGTGACTTCAAACCCTACAAATTTACGTAATTAAAGAATGTTATATGAATATATACACAAACATATCATCTTAAACAGACTAGCTATTATATATGCCATAAAAATACTTACAGAGGACGTGCTAGGTGGGTCTATAGGATTACTCCCAACCTCTGCAGTATGAGGAGTAGGAGAAGAGAGGTTCGCCACATGTACTATATGACTGGCAGTCTGAGGCGCCTGCTGCCACTTGTGAAATGCTTCCTGGAGTCTTTTTTCAATTAAGGAATCTACCTATACATGGATAAAAGAAATGCTAGTTGCTGATTATTGAATTCCCTTTTGCATAACGTTCTAAAATAAGAATAAGTTACCTTGGCTTGTGAAAGTCCCTCTTTTAGGATAGGTTTACGCTGGGATGGCCCAAAGAATGCTTTGATGCCCACACTAGTGCCTGCACCCCTTACACGTCTAGGATGCTCTGGGTTACCCATAGCAACTGTCAGTTCATCCCTTGTGCCCTGAGGAATGAACTTGCCTTCCTTCCTCTACTCGTGCAGCTCTCGTTAAGCACCATCAACAAAAATTCATAAGTAAACATAACAATAATCAATATCGATAGATTGCTCTAAGAGTTTGATTTTACCATTTTTGCATCCGCCTCAGCGGTTGCGGGCTTCGGTATCTCTCCCTTCTTGTTTTGCCTCCCAGCTATCCACATAACATGATGAGGCAGAGGTGCGGGAGCAGTAGTAGAGGACTCTGTAGTCTCCTGAGTAGCAGTAAGTGACTCACCCTGTAGTTTTTGGCGAACGCCTGCATATCCTCTTGGACCCGTTGTGTAGTCGTGCACATTCAGTGCACGCCTTTCTCGTTGAGCATCGCTCTTAGCCTAGTTAGTTAGCATGTTTATTTGGTTAGTAACACTATAGGTTAATCTTGAATAGGTGAATACATAAAAATGTATATTAATTAAATTGGCGGAGTGGTGGCGCTTAATACCTTGAATTCATCTGTTTTTCTTTGGGTAACAAACTCCTCCCAGTCTTTGGGGTCCAAGTAGTTCCATTGATGTGTGGCTTCCTTCTTCCTATATTTATTTTTCAAAGAGAATACAAACAAAAATTAATTAGTGTAAAGTTAGTGAAATACTGATCAATGTCTAGAATTGGAATCTATCAAGAACCTATTCTCAGTATCGCGTATGTAATCTCGGGTGAGATTGGTCCTATAGTTCCTTAGGACCCTCCCACAACGTTGCATCACACATTTATGATGCAACTTTTCATCCAGATCAAATATGCTCTGCAAATTAAATAGAATATATTGCTATTAACTAGTCTCCAAAAAATTAGTAATCTACACAAATAGAATTACAAATAATAATAACTCATGCATAGTTCCTTCCATATGTGGTCTTTCTTCTCCTTAGGAACTCTATGTCATCATTCTAGGATAACACTACAATGGCTGCAAGTAAGAACCCCAAGATATGAAACAAATGAGTTGTGGTTCACTCCATATGGATTTCCTGCTTGATCAAAATCCACATCCAATTTGGGTCCATTGGCCCTTTGTTGTATTAACTTGTTCATCATTGTGATGCCCCTCACTTTCTCAATTTTCTTTTGCTACTCATCAAGTGCTGTAATTTCTTCAGGGGGTACATCACCAACCTAAAATTTGATAAAAAAAACACACTTACATAATATAATTATAAATGAACATATAGGGATATATTCTTAAAACTTACATTATCAGGCGGTGCAAGCGCGTCCTCACCCTCATGGTGATCATCAACACGGTCCTGATCAGCCATCTGATACACGTATTAATACTTACATTTCAACAATTCATCACATTTGCAACATTATATACAAGTTCTAGATTTATCACTCATACTCATCTTAATACTAAACTTCTAGGGTTTTCAAGAAGTCATCCTTTGTTCAACATCATAAGAATTACATAATTTAGTAATCCATCAACACAACCCTAAATAGGGAATATTGCCACCTCACACTGATCCTTATGTATATATCATATTCAATTTCAGTAAGACTCAACAAACACTTGTATAATTCATTCTAATACAATTCAAATATGATTTTATAATGTCAATTCAATTCCCAAGCATCATTAAAAAATCAGCCGACAAATAAGTCAAAAAATTCTTCCAACTAATATCTAATTTCTCCAAACCATGTACAAATTTCAACTAAATCCTAGTTGTATATAAAATGCTAAAAATCATTTAGTACACGACTATACTGATCAAATTTTGTATTCATATGTTACCAAAACCCTAATTTTTGTCGATTAGGATTTTCAATTCTCAAACCCTAATTATGTGAATCAAATAATGTTTAAATCTTCTCATTAGTTTTAAAACATAATGGTTAGATTACCATAATTAATCAAGCTTTAAACAATGTAATAATGCATTCATCAACTTGATGAATCTACATATCAAAACTTTTGAGTGGTTGAAGTAGTGAAGATGTAGCTTAAAACTACCTAGAATTCTAAAACTTGAACAACTTGTAGTGCAATATCCCGCCCCCAAATCCCCCACATTAACCCTGAATTGATATGTGAGTATGTTGTAAATGTGAGTAATATTGTGTAGAACAAAATGCAGTTTGTCATAGAACAATGCAGGTTAGGGGAAAACCTGATAATGGGCATGTAGGAGGGCTGGTCCTGCTTCAACTGGCGGCCCCTCTAGCAGCTCGAAGAGGCGGCACCCCTGCTGGCTACTTCAAGCGGCGACGCTGCTGGCTCCGTGAGGCGGTGCTACTCTGTGTAGGCGGCAGTTCTGCTCTATGCGGGCGGCACTGCTGCTCTTTGCAGGCGACGTTGCTACGGGTGACAGTGCTGCTCTGTGCGAGCGGCGCTGCTGCTTTGGTCGGGCGGTCGGTGATCCTGCTCTGGTCGTGCGGGCAGCGCTGCTGCTCTGGTCGTGCAGCGGCTGGCGGAAGTAGAGGCGACGAGTGGCGGCAGTGTCGGAGAAGCAGAGGCAGAGGCAGAGCCGGAGGCAGAGGAGCAAAGGAAATCGTTGGAGCAAAAACCCTGATATCGGGAAATGAATGAAACGGAAGCGGAAGAGCCTCGCGTTGTTAAGTTAACTATGGGTGTCGGCTATGAAAAAAACCGACAATACACACTTTAAGTGTCGGTTTGCAACAAAACACCGACACTAAAGAGAGGTGAAAATTTTCACGGTTATTTGCGTGAAAAAACAATGGCGTCAATTATTGTCACAAAATCGACGACGAAATATGAGCAAATTTCTGTCTCGCAGAAAACCTTTTGTCGTCAGTTTCTATTTTAAAAACCGACGATGTATGTCAATTTTTGTAGGTAATTTTTTTCGCTGGAAATTTTGGTTTTGGCGGTTACGTTTAGGTGTCGGTGTCTTATTAAGGAACCGATACTAAAATAAAAGTGGTACCCGTGTCTGGTCGCCCTTCAGAGATTGATGTCGGTTTATTGTATAAACCGACACTGTATGTTTTAGGTGTCAGTGTATTATTACAACCAACACCATTAAAAGTGACGTTATAAGCCATTTTTGTGGTAGTGATCGTGGACAGACGAAGGTTATATCACCTTCACTCAATGCTCAAAGAATCAGAATCTCAGAGTCAACTCACTAGCTGACCATCCGATTTGTGAACAACAACTGAACAGAGCTAGAAGACGATGAGTTGTGGAAAGACTAGTTTACCACCGACACCCCTTCACATAGGTAAGGATATTTTTGTCCTTTTCCCTTCATTTTGCCTTGCCTGACTAAGAAAGTCCATGTAGGCATGGACTGCTGGGTGGCGCAAGCCCATTGACTCAGCCCAGTTCAGTTGGCAAGACCAGGACCTAGGAGCGCTACCTAGGTGGCAACGTGTGATTGGCTTAAACCAATAATTTTTTTTTAAATGCTAATAATTAGTAGAATGATCCAATGGTAGCATATAATACATGAAAAATGATAAGAAATATACAAGGAATACAATAAAATTAGTTTGAAGGCCTAAATTGACCTCGAATTCTAAAAGTTCCCAAAGTTGTCAACTTTAATGTGTTTAATGTATAAAAACCCTAATTTCTAGGTTTTGATGATCATAACATGTGTAATGATCATAATAGTCAAAGACTGGTCTTTTTGGATAAAAATGGTATCTTGGATCTAATTTGGGATTAACAATTCATAAAGGTTGAGAAGTAGTTCTTTATTGAGTTAAAAATTCATATGATGATAAGATTAGGGTTTGTAAGTTCAAAAAGCATTAAAAGTGAAAATTAGAGTTTGGGAAGCCAAAACCCTAATGAAACCCTAAAACACTAACTTGGAACACAAGTCATCCTTAATTATAGATTTTGGATAAAGTAGTAATACTTAGGTCTTATGTACTAATTTTAGGGTGACTACTTGCTTGATCTCAATCCCCATTTATTGCTTGGACTTTCATATCGTCTAAGAAAAGTATGTGGTTATGCCTATGACTACTCTACTTGAGGGACTTTAGTGGTTTTTCAGAGTTTTTTTGCATTTATTGCAAATAGACTATTGGTTGTTTATTTAATTCCTTCACTTTATAAAATCATTATGTATATCAAATTAAATAAGTATAACTCTCTCAACAATCTCTGGAGGATTTAAGTGATACATATGTGAAGTAAGAAATGTTATGGTGATGAATATTGGGCCAAAAGGAGAAGATCACCTCAGGCAATGCCTACATAAGAAATGTCACAATGGTTACCGGTAATCTGGCCCAAAAAGGAAGATCACCTCAAGAAAAGGTGTGATGGAGTGGACTTTTAGAATCCCTAAATGTCCAATGAAATAATTTAATTCATGAACGTTGAGTTATCTTGATAATTCCAAGTGCTTGTGGTAATTTTTTGAGTGTTGATTGATGTTGATTTCACGATTAAGTTCCTTAACTTTATGCCTTTTTGAAGTATTTAGTTGGATGACCAAGTAGTTGAGTTTTGACACCAAAATCATATGGATTATACCTTGAGGTATGATAAAGCTATGGTTAAATTTTGGTGGTGATTAGAGGACCCTAGACAAAGTTATATAGGTTTGAAATGGATGGAATAATATGCATTATTGGTGAAATAATGTGCATTTCTATAGTTTTAGCCTTAGTTGGATGTCAGATGATGTCACGCGACCTGGTTGTGGGCTAGTCCACGGATCGCCCTGTAGCCCTCTTTGATCTAGACAGTACAATGTGGATTCGATGGTTGTATATTGCCCTCGACCTCCTGTGGTTTGTGACCGAGTTATGGGGTGCCCATGATCCACGATGAGGACGTGCGACTAGGAGTGGGCAGTTGGTCTTGCTTTCCATCAGGCATATCCACCCTGACCCTCACCCAGTAGTAGACCTCACGAGCATATAGGAAGACGATGAGTTTGGATGGAGTGGTGTTGATCTCTCACCAAAGGCCCAAGTGCACACACTCAGTGGTGAAGAAGGAGGAGCCAGCAGCAAGGCTCAAGGTTGACGACGCCTACACAGGTAGAGGAAAAGATGACGAGGAGGGCGATGCATCCCCACTCACTGGAGCAAAGCTAGCACAGCTGTGGCGGCAGCCTGGAGGACTACAGGGCCTGGAGCCACTGTCGAGTGAGGAGTGATGCTTAGCTGCCAGTTCATCGCCGGAGACTGGAGAAAGCCCATTGCGGCGGTGGTTCACAGGCACATGCCCAGAACGGAGAACACAGGTAGGCGTCGGGAGTGCTGGCGAGGTGATCCGGAGGCGTCGACTAGATTGCGAGTGTAGGAGGCCATCACCGGAGGCCATGGACTTGGGCTCTGAGGTGGCAGCTTCTGCGAATGAAGGAACTGTAACCGCATCACATCACGACAAGGGGAGCCGCACAACGACGACTCTCCCTGGGATCGCAGTTAGTGAGATTAAGAGAAAGAGATAGCAGCCGATCTCTTGCTGGAGCAAAGCTAGCCATGATGGCGCCCAAGATCAGGATGAAGGGAGTTGAGCAGACGGCGCTCACGCTCACGAAGATTCCGAGGATAGATCGTGAGAGTAAAGTCCAGCGACGGCATCCCTAAAACAGAGATCACGATCTTCGCGTTGTGGGGGAGAAGGAAGAGAATAGAGAACCGGGTCTGCAGCCCTGAACCAAACCAGATCCAATGAACCGCCCTAATCCAAGGCTGAACCAGATGTTTCACCCGCACTGGACCTGGAGTTGAGCGCTCCCATAGGAGCCACGTGTCATCTTCTCTTTGGACAGAAAGAGGTAAATACCCCAGAAATCACAGATCTTGTATAATTCATAATAATTAGCTCGTATATCAGAAAAAGGCAAATAAAATACCAAAATTATCATTAAATTGCATAGAACCAGATGGAATTATAATATCATGCTTTTGATGCACTAATATCAGTGATATCATGTAAGTTGTATTATACTTGATTGATGAATAATAAATATCAAACAGTGGCCAAAAATTATAGAAAAATGTCAGTAACTCCATAATAACGTTTATAATGCATGTGATGTCAAATATGGCCATAGTGATGTATGAAATCATGTAATTTGCTTAATATGGCTATTTAGGGCTAATAACCCTAAATAAAATGCAATAAATACATGTATGCTCAATAAATCATGGTAATTACAGAATACCTTCATATCAGTAATGTGAGGCTAATATGTAACTCAGATATCAGTTAGATGCATAGAATTCATATTATATGAATATGACCCGTAATATATGGTTTAAAACCCTAATCTAGGTTAATGATGTAACCTAGGGTTAATTAATGTGCACAAAAATGCTATGGAAGATAATGTTCAGATAATGAGTCATAACCTGGAATATGACATCAGTATGATAATTCTAAGACAAGAATGCAAGTAATGATAAGAATATCCTAAGGAGCTAAGTGAAGCCCTAATGAACACGATTAGGGTTAATATGAGATATAATAAGACGAGAATCTGATGATAGTATATGATCTTGTCTTAATCAGGGTTGACCAAGAGGTTAGAGTTGACATGAGGAATATGTGATTAGGATGTCTCTTTGGAAGGTACGCTATAACCTCTTACTTGGCTTATTATACAATATGCTTGTGTTATATGTGTAGTATAATACTTGGCATATGGTATTGGATGAAGTGATTGTTCTTGTATGATATCCTGCTTGATTCTCCATACTTATTTCTATGAACACATGAAACATTAGATATATGGTCCATTATATGATAGAACTAAATCTCTTTGGTAGAATAGTGCATTGATGATAGTACTAAATCTCTTTGGCAGAATAGTACATGTGAGCACTAAATCTCTTTGGCAGAATAGTGCATTTGTGAAGTACTAAATCTCTTTGGCAGAATAGTACATGTGAGCACTAAATCTCTTTGGTAGAATAGTGCATGTGGTTGATCAAGTTTACATATAATGGAAATGTGCCTAAAATATGTGTTCTCTTCTGGTAACAAATATCTTTGTGCAACTATACGCCTTTTCTTATATTTTGTTTAATGCTGCCAAGTATTAGTTTTATCTTATTGCCAAGATATGATGAGAGGTAAATAAAAGACATGTAGGCGTACTCAGTACAATATTCATGAAATATTGTGCTGACGTGTACCGCATGTAATCTTTTGTTTAGGTTGTGGTTATGCTCTTGAAGATCCAGGATAGAGAGAGTTGTGTAGCGAGATGATGTACAGGTGGACCTGTTGTCTTAAGATCCTATAGTTTAGATGTAGTACGTGTATATGTTATAGTTTGTTGTTCAATATGTAATATCAAATGTTGTAACAATTCATGTTGTAATTATATGTTGAATGGTGAACATGTGTGTATGGTTTTATTATTGTTCATGTGCATGTGCTACTGATTGTTTCCTTCTGACTACCTTGATTTTCTTCTTCTTAGCCTCGTGTGGGATGTTTAAATTGGGATTCTCGCTGAGGTGAGGGTTTCAATTTGGACGTCACACATCAGATTAAGTTTTAGAAAATCCATGGACGTCACAGGTGGTATCAGAGCATGAACAATAGCAAAGCCTGACATTTGCTCATTATGCAACTCAAAACCAAAGAATCTTGAACGTAATAATCTTTTAGGGTTAGATTAGTCATCTTTTAGAGACTAGATCTGACCTAGCCTCTAGGTTAGCACCTAGATGTCTGAGAACTAGGTCTAGGCAGGTGCTTGTTGAATAGCAAGTCCTTAGATGTCATTCTTTCCTTGTAGTGCAGCGGTATGGGACGTTGCACTATTTGGAAATGATGTGCATCAAGGGAAGAGAAACCCTAGACATATTGTGCACGTTGTCTAGAGTAGCTACACTAGTCTACCCCTTGTTCTCACCCTTTTCACTAGTTTGCATGACACTGGACTCTCTACTATGTGTGGGACACTCGTTTCTGGATTTGGTTTTTGATTCCAAACGGATCGAACCTCGATAGTTTTCTCTGACGCTTGTTTTATCGGAGAAAAACTATATAATATTTTATTATATATATGTATTACAAAAATGTGTCCCCACACATGTACGAGTAGGAGGTGTTCATGCAACCTAAGTGAAAGTGATGACATCAGTCTAGAAGAGAGTGTAGTTCTAGATTAGATGTCTAGAGCCTTGTTGGAATATATGATAGATGGAATAGATGAAATAAGCTATGATGTAAGTCTTATATAGAAGATATAAGATGGTTTATGATGATATGTGTTTGTCTTTGAGGACTTAAGTTCAATTTTGAGGATGCAAGACAAGTTTTGATGTTACAAGTAAATAGGCTTTTATGAGATAAGATATGTTAAGTTAAGATAAGATGAGAGTCAGCACGAGCCTCAAGCTCTTTTACAAAGGAGGACCTCTAGTGTTAGGACCAGTTTCGGGGTTAACTCCAGAGAGAGTGAGACCCACAGGGAGAAGGTCAGAGAACCTAGACTCCATGATATGAGAAATATGAGATACGTGATGTGATATGTCCTAAACTAGAATACTCCTGAGTGATTGAGTTGAGTCGCTTTATGCATGATTCCTATAGATATCTTGAACCCTAGATGTCCTTGGGAGGACCAAACCCTAGAGTCAGAGAGAGGCTGGTTATATATGTGCATATGAGAACATGAAAATGAGTGCCTGCCATCTGGGTGAGGGAGAGAGCCCAAGACCCTGGAGGAGGTAGCTATGTTAGCTTCTGTGAAGCCTCATGCTCGGGTTGGTGGTTTCCCACATAGGAATCTAGTGGTGTATATAAGAGAGTTTTGGGTAAGATGTTTCATGATTAGAGACCTATGAAGAGTATGTCATAACATGTTTTGGTTTTTTCTTATGTGGCTTGAGCCTGTAAGGCCATCCTTAGTGCCAATGAGGTAATCTGAGAACCCTAGACCGAGAGGAAAGATAAAGTATAAGTGCTTATGAGATACTCAAAGAGATGAGTGAGCTCAGAGAGACGGAGCATGGCACTACCCTCGTGGTATGGGTTAGATGAACCTCTTTTGGACTAAGTAAAGTTTTGATATATGTTTGATAAGCCACTTATATAAGTTTGTTTAGCACAATCATGATATAATGCATGTAAGGATGTGATATAATCTTGAGATGTGTTATATAGGCATGATATGATGGAAACCTAGATATGGTTTAAAGGATATCAAAGTATAAATGGTTAACCATGTACATGAATAATGATAATTAATGTGAAACTGTTGTTTAATTTTGTGATGAATTCACTAGTAATTGATGTAATTTATTTTGAGAAATGAAATAAGATCATATGAATGAAACATGTTACATGAGGTGTTAATCTTAGTGCTTTATAAAGGTGAAAAATATAATCTGATAGTAGCACAACATAACGATTATCACACCTTGATATGAGCTGAATGGATAAAGTGAGTTAATTATAGTTAACTCCCTCCTAAAAGGCATATGTTAATGATGAACATGTTCTAACAATGAACTAAATAAAATGTTGGTGACACCTTGATATAATGAATTAACATTAGTTAACTCCTTTAAAACATGGTAATATGATGTTGAATAATAATGCACGGGTTAAGATAAGGATGCAACCCTGATATATGAGATATGTCATGACATAACCTAAGTTTCTAAACCTTGAGTTCAACCCTGAATGGAGTGTTTGTGCACCCAAGATGGTTGTAACCCCCCCTAATGGTAGTTTGGAGATGGATATGGAGCTTTGTTGTTGGATATGTTGCACCTAGACTAGTGCCTACATGTGGATGAAGGCAAGATAAGGTTTTCCCCATAAGTATGATTATGGCTTACTTTCGAGGACGAAAGTTCTCTTTAGATGTATCTGATGTGAAAGACTGGATTTCTGGCTTAGTTTCGAGGATGAAATATCTTTTAAGGTGTGTAGGATGTGATGGAGTGGACTTTTAGAATCCCTAAATGTCCAATGAAATAAGTGAATTCATGAACGTTGAGTTATCTTGATAATTCCAAGTGCTTGTGGTAATTTTTTGAGTTTTGATTGATGTTGATTTCACGATTAAGTTCCTTAACTTTATGCCTTTTTGAAGTATTTAGTTGGATGACCAAGTAGTTGAGTTTTGACACCAAAATCATATGGATTATACCTTGAGGTATGGTAAAGCTATGGTTAAATTTTGGTGGTGATTAGAGGACCCTAGACAAAGTTATATAGGTTTGAAATGGATGGAATAATATGCATTATTGGTGAAATAATGTGCATTTCTATAGTTTTAGCCTTAGTTGGATGTCAGATGATGTCACGCGACCTGGTTGTGGGCTAGTCCACGGATCGCCCTGTAGCCCTCTTTGATCTAGACAGTACAACGTGGATTCGATGGTTGTATATTTCCCTCGACCTCCTGTGGTTTGTGACCGAGTTATGGGGTGCCCATGATCCACGATGAGGACGTGCGACTAGGAGTGGGCAGTTGGTCTTGCTTTCCATCAGGCATATCCACCCTGACCCTCACCCAGTAGTAGACCTCACGAGCATATAGGAAGACGATGAGTTTGGATGGAGTGGTGTTGATCTCTCACCAAAGGCCCAAGTGCACACACTCAATGGTGAAGAAGGAGGAGCCAGCAGCAAGGCTCAAGGTTGACGACGCCTACACAGGTAGAGGAAAAGATGACGAGGAGGGCGATGCATCCCCACTCACTGGAGCAAAGCTAGCACAGCTGTGGCGGCAGCCTGGAGGACTACAGGGCCTGGAGCCACTGTCGAGTGAGGAGTGATGCTTAGCTGCCAGTTCATCGCCGGAGACTGGAGAAAGCCCATTGCGGCGGTGGTTCACAGGCACATGCCCAGAACGGAGAACGCAGGTAGGCGTCGGGAGTGCTGGCGAGGTGATCCGGAGGCGTCGACTAGATTGCGAGTGTAGGAGGCCATCACCGGAGGCCATGGACCTGGGCTCTGAGGTGGCAGCTTCTGCGAATGAAGGAACTGTAACCGCATCACATCACGACAAGGGGAGCCGCACAACGACGACTCTCCCTGGGATCGCAGTTAGTGAGATTAAGAGAAAGAGATAGCAGCCGATCTCTTGCTGGAGCAAAGCTAGCCATGATGGTACCCAAGATCAGGATGAAGGGAGTTGAGCAGACGGCGCTCACGCTCACGAAGATTCCGAGGATAGATCGTGAGAGTAAAGTCCAGCGACGGCATCCCTAAAACAGAGATCACAAACTTCGCGTTGTGGGGGAGAAGGAAGAGAACAGAGAACCGGGTCCGCAGCCCTGAACCAAACCAGATCCAATGAACCGCCCTAATCCAAGGCTGAACCAGATGTTTCACCCGCACTGGACCAGGAGTTGAGCGCTCCCATAGGAGCCACGTGTCATCTTCTCTTTGGACAGAAAGAGGTAAATACCCCAGAAATCACAGATCTTGTATAATTCATAATAATTAGCTCGTATGTCAGAAAAAGGCAAATAAAATACCAAAATTCTCATAAAATTGCATAGAACCAGATGGAATTATAATATCAGGCTTTTGATGCACTAATATTAGTGATATCATGTAAGTTGTATTATACTTGATTGATGAATAATAAATATCAAACAGTGGCCAAAAATTATGGAAAAATGTCAGTAACTCCATAATAACGTTTATAATGCATGTGATGTCAAATATGGCCATGGTGATGTATGAAATCATGTAATTTGCTTAATATGGCTATTTAGGGCTAATAATCCTAAATAAAATGCAATAAATACATGTATGCTCAATAAATCATGGTAATTACAGAATACCTTCATATCAGTAATGTGAGGCTAATATGTAACTCGGATATCAGTTAGATGCATATAATTCATATTATATGAATATGACCCGTAATATATGGTTTAAAACCCTAATCTAGGTTAATGATGTAACCTAGGGTTAATTAATGTGCACAAAAATGCTATGGAAGATAATGTTCAGATAATGAGTCATAACCTGGAATATGACATCAGTATGATAATTCTAAGACAAGAATGCAAGTAATGATAAGAATATCCTAAGGAGCTAAGTGAAGCCCTAATGAACACGATTAGGGTTAATATGAGATATAATAAGACGAGAATCTGATAATAGTATATGATCTTGTCTTAATCAGGGTTGACCAAGAGGTTAGAGTTGACATGAGGAATATGTGATTAGGATGTCTCTTTGGAAGGTACGCTATTAACTCTTACTTGGCTTATTATACAATGTGCTTGTGTTATATGTGTAGTAGAATACTTGGCATATGGTATTGGATGAAGTGATTGTTCTTGTATGATATCCTGCTTGATTCTCCATACTTATTTCTATGAACACATGAAACATAAGATATCTGGTCCATTATATGATAGCACTAAATCTCTTTGGTAGAATAGTGCATTGATGATAGTACTAAATCTCTTTGGCAGAATAGTACATGTGAGCACTAAATCTCTTTGGTAGAATAGTGCATTTGTGAAGTACTAAATCTCTTTGGCATAATAGTACATGTGAGCACTAAATCTCTTTGGTAGAATAGTGCATGTGGTTGATCAAGTTTACATATAATGGAAATGTGCCTAAAATATGTGTTCTCTTCTGGTAACAAATATCTTTGTGCAACTATACGCCTTTTCTTATATTTTGTTTAATGCTGCCAAGTATTAGTTTTATCTTATTGCCAAGATATGATGAGAGGTAAATATAAGACACGTAGGCGTACTCAGTACAACATTCATGAAATATTGTGCTGACGTGTACTGCATGTAATCTTTTGTTTAGGTTGTGGTTATGCTCTTGAAGATCCAGGATAGAGAGAGTTGTGTAGCGAGCTGATGTACAGGTGGACTTGTTGTCTTAAGATCCTGTAGTTTAGATGTAGTACGTGTATATGTTATAGTTTGCTGTTCAATATGTAATATCAAATGTTGTAACAATTCATGTTGTAATTATATGTTGAATGGTGAACATGTGTGTATGGTTTTATTATTGTTCATGTGCATGTGCTACTGATTGTTTCCTTCTGACTACCTTGATTTTCTTCTTCTTAGCCTCGTGTGGGATGTTTAAATTGGGATTCTCTCTGAGGTGAGGGTTTCAATTTGGACGTCACACATCAGATTAAGTTTTAGAAAATCCAGGGACGTCACAGGTGGTATCAGAGCATGAACAATAGCAAATCCTGACATTTGCTCATTATGCAACTCAAAACCAAAGAATCTTGAACGTAATAATCTTTTAGGGTTAGATTAGTCATCTTTTAGAGACTAGATATGACCTAGCCTCTAGGTTAGCACCTAGATGTCTAAGAACTAGGTCTAGGCTGGTGCTTGTTGAATAGCAAGTCCTTAGATGTCATTCTTTCCTTGTAGTGCAGCGGTATGGGACGTTGCACTATTTGGAAATGATGTGCATCAAGGGAAGAGAAACCCTAGACATATTGTGCACGTTGTCTAGAGTAGCTACACTAGTCTACCCCTTGTTCTCACCCTTTTCACTAGTTTTCATGACACTGGACTCTCTACTATGTGTGGGACACTCGTTTCTGGATTTGGTTTTTGATTCCAAACGGATCAAACCTCGATAGTTTTCTATGACGCTTGTTTTATCGGAGAAAAACTATATAATATTTTATTATATATATGTATTACAAAAATGTGTCCCCACACATGTACGAGTAGGAGGTGTTCATGCAACCTAAGTGAAAGTGATGACATCAGTCTAGAAGAGAGTGTAGTTCTAGATTAGATGTCTAGAGCCTTGTTGGAATATATGATAGATGAAATAGATGAAATAAGCTATGTTGTAAGTCTTATATAGAAGATATAAGATGGTTTATGATGATATGTGTTTGTCTTTGAGGACTTAAGTTCAATTTTGAGGATGCAAGATAAGTTTTGATGTTACAAGTAAATAGGCTTTTATGAGATAAGATATGTTAAGTTAAGATAAGATGAGAGTCAGCACGAGCCTCAAGCTCTTTTACAAAGGAGGACCTCTAGTGTTAGGACCAGTTTCGGGGTTAACTCCAGAGAGAGTGAGACCCACAGGGAGAAGGTCAGAGAACCTAGACTCCGTGATATGAGAAATATGAGATACGTGATGTGATATGTCCTAAACTAGAATACTCCTGAGTGATTGAGTTGAGTCGCTTTATGCATGATTCCTATAGATATCTTGAACCCTAGATGTCCTTGGGAGGACCAAACCCTAGAGTCAGAGAGAGGCTGGTTATATATGTGCATATGAGAACATGAAAATGAGTGCCTGCCATCTGGGTGAGGGAGAGAGCCCAAGACCCTGGAGGAGGTAGCTATGTTAGCTTCTATGAAGCCTCATGCTCGGGTTGGTGGTTTCCCACATAGGAATCTAGTGGTGTATATAAGAGAGTTTTGGGTAAGATGTTTCATGATTAGAGACCTGTGAAGAGTATGTCATAACATGTTTTGGTTTTTTCTTATGTGGCTTGAGCCTGTAAGGCCATCCTTAGTGCCAATGAGGTAATCTGAGAACCCTAGACCGAGAGGAAAGATAAAGTATAAGTGCTTATGAGATACTCAAAGAGATGAGTGAGCTCAGAGAGACGGAGCATGGAACTACCCTCGTGGTATGGGTTAGATGAACCTCTTTTGGACTAAGTAAAGTTTTGATATATGTTTGATAAGCCACTTATATAAGTTTGTTTAGCACAATCATGATATAATGCATGTAAGGATGTGATCTAATCTTGAGATGTGTTATATAAGCATGATATGATGGAAACCTAGATATGGTTTAAAGGATATCAAAGTATAAATGGTTAACCATGTACATGAATAATGATGATTAATGTGAAACTGTTGTTTAATTTTGTGATGAATTCACTAGTAATTGATGTAATTTATTTTGAGAAATGAAATAAGATCATATGAATGAAACATGTTACATGAGGTGTTAATCTTAGTGCTTTATAAAGGTGAAAAATATAATCTGATAGTAGCACAACATAACGATTATCACACCTTGATATGAGCTGAATGGATAAAGTGAGTTAATTATAGTTAACTCCCTCCTAAAAGGCATATGTTAATGATGAACATGTTCTAACAATGAACTAAATAAAATGTTGGTGACACCTTGATATAATGAATTAACGTTAGTTAACTCCTTCAAAACATGGTAATATGATGTTGAATAATAATGCACGGGTTAAGATAAGGATGCAACCCTGATATATGAGATATGTCATGACATAACCTAAGTTTCTAAACCTTGAGTTCAACCCTGAATGGAGTGTTTGTGCACCCAAGATGGTTGTAACCCCCCCTAATGGTAGTTTGGAGATGGATATGGAGCTTTGTTGTTGGATATGTTGCACCTAGACTAGTGCCTACATGTGGATGAAGGCAAGATAAGGTTTTCCCCATAAGTATGATTATGGCTTACTTTCGAGGACGAAAGTTCTCTTTAGATGTATCTGATGTGAAAGACTGGATTTCTGGCTTAGTTTCGAGGATGAAATATCTTTTAAGGTATGTAGGATGTGATGGAGTGGACTTTTAGAATCCCTAAATGTCCAATGAAATAAGTGAATTCATGAACATTGAGTTATCTTGATAATTCCAAGTGCTTGTGGTAATTTTTTGAGTGTTGATTGATGTTGATTTCACGATTAAGTTCCTTAACTTTATGCCTTTTTGAAGTATTTAGTTGGATGACCAAGTAGTTGAGTTTTGACACCAAAATCATATGGATTATACCTTGAGGTATGGTAAAGCTATGGTTAAATTTTGGTGGTGATTAGAGGACCCTAGACAGAGTTATATAGGTTTGAAATGGATGGAATAATATGCATTATTGGTGAAATAATGTTCATTTCTATAGTTTTAGCCTTAGTTGGATGTCAGATGATGTCACGCGACCTGGTTGTGGGCTAGTCCACAGATCGCCCTGTAGCCCTCTTTGATCTAGACAGTACAACGTGGATTCGATGGTTGTATATTGCCCTCGACCTCCTGTGGTTTGTGACCGAGTTATGGGGTGCCCATGATCCACGATGAGGACGTGCGACTAGGAGTGGGCAGTTGGTCTTGCTTTCCATCAGGCATATCCACCCTGACCCTCACCCAGTAGTAGACCTCACGAGCATATAGGAAGACGATGAGTTTGGATGGAGTGGTGTTGATCTCTCACCAAAGGCCCAAGTGCACACACTCAGTGGTGAAGAAGGAGGAGCCAGCAGCAAGGCTCAAGGTTGACGACGCCTACACAGGTAGAGGAAAAGATGACGAGGAGGGCGATGCATCCCCACTCACTGGAGCAAAGCTAGCACAGCTGTGGCGGCAGCCTGGAGGACTGCAGGGCCTGGAGCCACTGTCGAGTGAGGAGTGATGCTTAGCTGCCAGTTCATCGGCAAAGACTGGAGAAAGCCCATTGCGGCGATAGTTCACAGGCACATGCCCAGAACGGAGAACGCAGGTAGGCGTCGGGAGTGCTGGCGAGGTGATCCGGAGGCGTAGACTAGATTGCGAGTGTAGGAGGCCATCACCGGCGGCCATGGACCTAGGCTCTGAGGCGGCAGCTTCTGGGAATGAAGGAACTGTAACCGCATCACATCACGACAAGGGGAGCCGCACAACGACGACTCTCCCTGGGATCGCAGTTAGTGAGATTAAGAGAAAGAGATAGCAGCCGATCTCTTGCTGGAGCAAAGCTAGCCATGATGGTGCCCAAGATCAGGATGAAGGGAGTTGAGCAGACGGCGCTCACGCTCACGAAGATTCCGAGGATAGATCGTGAGAGAAAAGTCCAGCGACGGCATCCCTAAAACAGAGATCACGAACTTCGCGTTGTGGGGGAGAAGGAAGAGAATAGAGAACCGGGTCCGCAGCCCTGAACCAAACCAGATCCAATGAACCGCCCTAATCCAAGGCTGAACCAGATGTTTCACCCGCACTGGACCAGGAGTTGAGCGCTCCCATAGGAGCCACGTGTCATCTTCTGTTTGGACAGAAAGAGGTAAATACCCCAGAAATCACAGATCTTGTATAATTCATAATAATTAGCTCGTATGTCAGAAAAAGGCAAATAAAATACCAAAATTCTCATAAAATTGCATAGAACCAGATGGAATTATAATATCAGGCTTTTGATGCACTAATATCAGTGATATCATGTAAGTTGTATTATACTTGATTGATGAATAATAAATATCAAACAGTGGCCAAAAATTATGGAAAAATGTCAGTAACTCCATAATAACGTTTATAATGCATGTGATGTCAAATATGGCCATGGTGATGTATGAAATCATGTAATTTGCTTAATATGGCTATTTAGGGCTAATAACCCTAAATAAAATGCAATAAATACATGTATGCTCAATAAATCATGGTAATTATAGAATACCTTCATATCAGTAATGTGAGGCTAATATGTAACTCGGATATCAGTTAGATGCATAGAATTCATATTATATGAATATGACCCGTAATATATGGTTTAAAACCCTAATCTAGGTTAATGATGTAACCTAGGGTTAATTAATGTGCACAAAAATGCTATGGAAGATAATGTTCAGATAATGAGTCATAACCTGGAATATGACATCAGTATGATAATTCTAAGACAAGAATGCAAGTAATGATAAGAATATCCTAAGGAGCTAAGTGAAGCCCTAATGAACACGATTAGGGTTAATATGAGATATAATAAGACGAGAATCTGATGATAGTATATGATCTTGTCTTAATCAGGGTTGACCAAGAGGTTAGAGTTGACATGAGGAATATGTGATTAGGATGTCTCTTTGGAAGGTACGCTATTACCTCTTACTTGGCTTATTATACAATATGCTTGTGTTATATGTGTAGTAGAATACTTGGCATATGGTATTGGATGAAGTGATTGTTCTTGTATGATATCCTGCTTGATTCTCCATACTTATTTCTATGAACACATGAAACATAAGATATCTGGTCCATTATATGATAGCACTAAATCTCTTTGGTAGAATAGTGCATTGATGATAGTACTAAATCTCTTTGGCAGAATAGTACATGTGAGCACTAAATCTCTTTGGCAGAATAGTGCATTTGTGAAGTACTAAATCTCTTTGGCAGAATAGTACATGTGAGCACTAAATCTCTTTGGTAGAATAGTGCATGTGGTTGATCAAGTTTACATATAATGGAAATGTGCCTAAAATATGTGTTCTCTTCTGGTAACAAATATCTTTGTGCAACTATACGCCTTTTCTTATATTTTGTTTAATGCTGCCAAGTATTAGTTTTATCTTATTGCCAAGATATGATGAGAGGTAAATAAAAGACACGTAGGCGTACTCAGTACAATATTCATGAAATATTGTGCTGACGTGTACCGCATGTAATCTTTTGTTTAGGTTGTGGTTATGCTCTTGAAGATCCAGGATAGAGAGAGTTGTGTAGCGAGCTGATGTACAGGTGGACCTGTTGTCTTAAGATCATGTAGTTTAGATGTAGTACGTGTATATGTTATAGTTTGCTGTTCAATATGTAATATCAAATGTTGTAACAATTCATGTTGTAATTATATGTTGAATGGTGAACATGTGTGTATGGTTTTATTATTGTTCATGTGCATGTGCTACTGATTGTTTCCTTCTGACTACCTTGATTTTCTTCTTCTTAGCCTCGTGTGGGATGTTTAAATTGGGATTCTCGTTGAGGTGAGGGTTTCAATTTGGACGTCACACATCAGATTAAGTTTTAGAAAATCCAGGGACATCACAAAAGGCCCATGTATGAAATCTCATTATGGTGACTGGTGATTGGGCCAAGTCTGATGTATGATGTTTCTACTACATGGAATAGACCCTAGGGAGTGAGTTCCCTACATAAGTACTCTAGAGAAGGAGTGTACCATAGAGATTAACTTGAGAAGTTAGAAAGAAAATGCATGTTCAATTTGGTAATCATATTTGTTGCTATTGTTGACTATATTGTTAGACCTACATGTGAATATCCCACATACGAGTATAACTTGTTATACTGACCGTGTTTTATTTGGTGGCATTTTAGGTAAAACTGCTAGAAATCTACAATTAATGATGAAAGATGGACATCCAGGGAAGAAGGCACCGAAAGAAAAGACTTAAAGCAATTTTAGAGGATTTAGCTAGATACATTTTATTCTATAATGCAAAAATAGATTTCCATATCATGTAACTCCTTAGTGGTGGTTTATCTTTCATCTTGTTACCAAACTCATTTCTCTTTTTAGTGAAATTTTATAATTATTTTTGGGTAATTGCTAAATCTCAATCCTGTAAATATGGTAATGGCCCATGTCCTCTCACTCTAACTAAATAGGAGATAACATGGGGAGGGGGTCATTACAGTCATATTCATTGATTATTTGGCCATCTAAAAGTTAAGATCTCACTCCATGCCTATGAAATTGGCTGGCTAAAGAACATGTGTACATATTATGTTAAGTTACCGAATAAATATCAATTAATTTGGTTTTAGATATGAAAATAACATGTTTTCCATAGATGGATGTATGTTTATGAAAACACACACTATTATTGTTAGAGAAGGTCTCACTATATAGTATCATAAAAAACCAACCACTCTTTTCTCCTACTCCTTGTGTAATCTTACATTAATATTGTTTACAAGTAATGAAAAGTCATTTGTTTACTCTATAAATCTACTATTGATATTGAAACAATAATGCTAGGTATTTACTTTCTTCTGCTACACCACACTTTGCAGACATACATAAAATGTTTTTACTACAAGTGTGTGTGTGTGTATACATACATGAATATATATATATATATATATACATATATAAATATATGTATATATATACACATACATATATATAGTTGGTTCAAGATCCTGACTTTCATAAAAAAAACTAGTGGAAACGAATTGTCAATGTGCTCTTCACAGTGGCTATAGTTCTAGGGATTGGGAAACCCACATGGTTATCATTGTTCCTGATAAAACTATATGTGAGGTTGCTCCTCACCTCACATCTTAAAGTACATGTATATCCTTTTTTGTGGCCAATATATCCATGTCAAAGTTGGTACCTCACTCCTATTAGCTAGAATTTACTAGAGTGGACTTTGGAAGGAATATAGGAAGCCAACACTCCACAATGTTCTACATATTACAACTTATTTTCACTCTATAAAGTTCCATCATACCTCATACCAAATTTTGTATAACTCATCGTTAATACCCATGTTTTCATTTTCTAAGATAGAATTACAAGGCCCCCTTTCCATTTTTAATGATACCAATGCATCATCTTTTAATTGTCTCACCAAAGTGTGTTGCCTTTTTTTCATCTTTGAAAAGTACAAAATGTAAAGGAAAGAAGTAGATCTGTAGATTGCTGACCAGAAAAGGAAAGATAATCTCTACAATATGTGGAAAGAGAAACAAAAACTATTTGTACATCAAACTATCATAGGGACTCAACGTCTTTCTTAATTTGTCTCCATAACTGAGTGATAGAACTATCAAGTTACACTAAGATCCTCTGGTTCCTCTCCCTTCACAAAGCATAGATGGCCAACTGAACACAAAGTTTAATTCTACCATCTAAGAAGGAAATGAAATATGAGATGGATTTAGACTCATTAGAAATAAAGACATCAGTGTGAGAAAAGTGCCAAATCTCTCTAGAAAAGGAGCATTCAATAAAAATGTGTCTTGTGTCTTTTGTACAACATCTACATATCTCAAACCTATATGCAAAGATGAAACCATTGTTTTTAATATGGTAATGAGTCAACATCTTGTCCAACATTAGTCTCCAAACCAGAACAATGCATTTGCTCGGAGCTTCCGAATTTCCAAACCCAATTAACACAATTAAATTGAGGATGCTTCATGCGAACCAAATACTAGAAATCCTTAAGTTTAACAGGAGCCACTTTGTCAAATAGAACGATCCAGGATACATGCAAGAAGGATTAATGAAAGGTTTGATGTAATTAATGATTCTATTGCAATGCCTCAACCTAGTATTAATGCACTGCCCATTATTAATGAGGCATTCCATCCTAAGCAAATTACCTTTACCATGTTTCAAAATGTCACACCTATTAAAAAGGTCATGAAGGAACTGAACCTTCGACAACCAAGGCTCCCTCCAGATGAGTAAGATGAGTTAGCAACAACATAGACCCTACTAAGAAGTTAATTCCAGATATTCAAGAGATACTTCCACATCCATTAGGAACATGAAATGGAATTGACCCTCCAAATCTAATCACCTTTAATGTATCTTTAGTGGATCCATCTTACCAATAAAGAATCATTTTTAAGAGCTATATCCCACATTTTCTTGACAACACGGGAACAAATAATATTAGTAGTTAAGATTAATACTCAAACCACCTTCCTTTTTGTTCTGCAAACATCTTTCCAATCAACATATGAGTTGTATTCTCAATGGAAGGACCTCTCCACAAGAAGTTATGAAAAAGACCATCAATGTCCTCCAAGACAGACACATGAAGAGGAATACACAGACACATGAAGAGGAATAGAAGAGGCCCAGTATAGGTGAAAAGAGGCAAGGGTAGACATGATAATCTCTAATCTACCTTCATAGGAAAGATTATGGGATTTCATTCTTCAAGCTTACTCTTAATCTTATTAATGACGGGGAAGCATAAACACCTTGTGAGCCTTTCTGTGAACAAGGGGAGACCAAAGAACTTCATAGGATGTCTGGAAATTTTAATTTTTAAGTCAGAACTTTCCATGTTCTCTTCAGTAGAATAATTACAAATAATTGTGCTTTTCTCCAGACTAATATTCATTCTTGAGACATTGCTAATATCAAAGAACTTGATTGACCCCTTCAATAGATTTAGGATCAAATTCAGAGAAGACAACAACATCATCAACAAATATAGCATGCAACACAAAAAAAGTCATGCACTCCTTTGATAGGGTAAAGGTTGTTCTGGGCAAAATTGTAATTCATGATACTCTTGAAACCCTCCATGGCATTCACAAACAAATACTGGACAAGTGGGTCCCCTTGCCTAATACCTCTTCTAGGCTTCAAAGATTCTCTAGGCACTCCCTTAGTCAGAATTTTCATGTTAGTAGAGATAAATAGAATATAATTCCAATGGAGAAAATAATGAGGGAAATTCATGAAAAACATAAATTGACTTTATATATGAACAATCAATAGAATCATAAGCTTTCATTATGTTTGTCTGGACACTCTTCTTCATCTTAGAACTTTTTAAGATATTTATTAACAATTCATTTACACAGAGCATGGAGTCACTACTTGATCTGCCTTCAATGAAGGCACACTGGGCATGATGAATAAGACTAGGAGGGATATTCTAAATCCTATTAGCTAACACTTTCGAGATGATTTTGAAAAACACATCACAAAGAGAGATAGTCCTCCAATCCTTTATAGAAGACGGACTCTTGGATTTTAGGATGAGAGTAATATGAGTCTTATTGACCTCCTGAAGTAACTTCCCACTAAGAAAGAAGTTCCACACTACTTAAGTAACATCATGCCCTACTAAATGCCAACAAGTTTTATAGAAGTGGTAATTATAACCATCTAGACCAGGAGCTTTGTCTCTATTCGAATTTTGGATAATGGCATCAATATCTTCTTTAGTAACAACAACACATAAAGAACTAAACTAATCAATATTTAGATGAGGGAGATTCATAGACTATTCCATGACCATATAGGAGATGAAGAGTCAAAGAAGGGACCTTTGTAGTACTAGCAACATTGTTTTCAATGATGGATTCATCATTGCATATGGAACCTTCAATTACCATACTACGAATAATATTCCTTTGTATTTTAGTTATAATAGATGAGTGAAAAAAATTAGAGTTCTTGTCTCCTAAATTAAGCCAAGACACTCTTGATTTCTGCCTAACAAAAGACTCCTCTTCATTATAAGCATCAATAGAAACTTTCCTTTTATCTTTAGCAAAAGACTGCTAATTAGTATCATTCGAGTTGTTATCAGTAATAACTTGGGCCTCATACACTTTAGCTTCTTTAAGATTTCTATTGTCGAAAATATTTCCACAGACTTCTTATTCCACTCACAAAAAGCCAACTTTTATTTCCTAAGCTTGTCATAGACTTAGAAAATAGGATTACCATAAACTTCACCTTTCCAAACCTCCTCAAAATCAGTGCTTATTGCAGGTCTATCTTTTTTGGCTTGATCCAAGGTGCAAGGGAAGGTTGGTGATGGATACAATATTAATGGGAGTGTTGTGGTGGTGGTCGTTTGGAGACGTGATGGTGGCATACCAAGATCTGAGGTGCAATTGGATAGGAGAGGAGATTGGGGCCTGGATTGTCAAGGTTGCAACTACGTAGCCATTTCCTGGCGAGGTGGTAGATGGTTAGGTGGCATGTTTCAGGGAGTATGGAAAGTTTCTTGTTGGATCGAGCTTGTAGACAATTTGTGGTGATTATGACTCCTTGGATCTATCAGATCGTTGCTTCATTATAGGTGTACCGGTGTTTCCTTGTAGCCAAACTGAAAGGGTGCAATGTGTGAGGGGAGTAATGGCAGATAGGGTCCTGGTGAGTGGAGGAAGCCTAGGGAGGGAATAAATAGGGAGGAGGAGAGAAAGAGTAGGGAGAGGAGAGAATGGATGACACCCAAAATGGTAGCCATTTCCTAATAAGGAAGATGCACCAATGCATCTAAAGGTAATGCATGGTCTGGTGAAATGAATAGAACATATGTAATTAAATGAGGAAAAATAAATGAAATTAATTAAGAGGCGGTAAGTTCACATCAATTAATTTAAATTTCAAAAAAGTCTAAATGTGATAAAATTTGGAATGAAGGTAGATTCTTCATAGGATTGCCTAAATATAATGGCAATTCTCAAATACATGGCTTGGACTAGGTCTATTAGCTATTTTTCTTCTCATTAATCACTCAATTGAGAATATCTTGCATAATATCATTACTTGATTTCAAACCATTCATCCTCCATCCCGTGAGTACATGATTCATGGTAGGCATATTCAATACTTTTAGGATCAATGATATTTAAATTCACCAATGATACCACTATGATTCATAATTGTCAGTCGAGATACTTGATTTCCAATATTTTTCAAATTGAGAGAAATAGCTCCTAAATTTATAGTGGGGACAATAGATTTTTAAAATATATAGTAATGGAATATGATATGATGAAACTAGAAATGAGTCCTTTCTAAATATCTCTCAAGTGAGAATAGCTACATTTAGACAAGGGAAACCAATTATAAACAATATTCTTTCAAATTTGACCTTGTTGAAGGAGTTCCCAAACATCTGGGGTGAGGTAATCAGCACTATTGTTAGCGACCATCGCATGCTTGCTATCCATTTAACGAAGGGGAATAGGAGAACCACTCCTTTTAGATTCATTAACAATTGGATAGGCGAAGAAGGCTTTACATATGTAGTAAAGAAGAGCTGGTCCGAGATGGTATACAGAGGTGCCCCAATGTTCAGGCTGTATTGTAAACTCAACAAACTCCGAGAAGACCTATGCGAATGGAACAGGAGCAAGGTTGCAAATTATCATTCCAAGGCTGATGAGCTAGAAGCTATGGCTATCGATCTGCAAATTAAAGTGGACCGGGACCCTGCAAACAAGGTGCTGCAAACACAGCTGATTGCTGCAAGAGAAAATGTCATCAAAGCAAAAAAAAAATGAAGAAAAATTCATTAAGCAAAAATCCAGGGTGCAATGGCTTAAAGCGAGAGATAGAAATATGGCTTTCTTTTATGCATCTTTAAAGACCAGAAGAATCAGAAACAACATTAACTCACTTGATGTTGAAGGCCAGATAATCTATGATAATAAAGCTATCCATGAAAACATTGTCAATTATTACAAAATAGTGTTTAATTTGACCATAACCAACCATGTCAGATGGGATGCTGAATGGATCCTTCCCCGTATATCCAGCAGTGATCAATCACTCCTAAGGAGGTGGGTCTCCAAGGATGAAGTCGAAGAGGTTATAAAAAACTTAAAAGATGATAAGGCACCAGGGCCTGACGGGTTTAACCTGATGTTCTTCAAAAGTTGTTGGGACATCATTGGACCGGATGTGACCAAAGCCATACTCAGTTTCTTTGACAATGGCAAGATGCTGAAGGAATGCAACAGGACCTTTATAACACTGATTCCAAAAATACAGAGTGCTGCTTCAGTGAAGGGCTTTTGACCCATCTCACTTTGTAACATCATATACAAGGTTATCACTAAGATTCTTGCTAATAGACTTAAGCCTATCCTGGATGAACTAATTGACATGAATCAGATGGCTTTTATAAAGGGGAGATCCATTGGTGACGTGATACTTCTAGCAAATGAACTTCTTAGCAGTTTCTCTAATTCCCAGGGAACCAAATACATGTGTGTCAAGGCTGACCTGTCCAAGGCATATGATATAGTGAGAAGAGACTATATTATCTTTATCATGAGTAGAATGGGTTTCCCGCACTGCTCGCTCAGTTGGATCGATGAACTTCTTTGCTCTGCGTCCTTCCAGGTTCTTATCAATGGGTCGCCCTCCACCCCCTTTGAGGCCAGCAACGGAGTTAGACAGGGGGATCCACTCGCACCATATTTATTTGTTATTGCTATGTAGGGATTCTCAGCTATACTCAAAATCCTGGTTGGGAAAAAATGTTGGACCCTATCAAGGTAGATGGACACATTGGTGTTTCCCACATAATATTCGCTGATGACTTACTTATATTCTCTAAAGCAAATGGAGATAATTCTAAAGGAGTCAAAAAGGCCCTGGACCTATTCCAATATGTTTCTGGTCTCAAGCTAAATAATGAGAAAAGTCAATTGTTTTTAAGCAAGTCATGCCAAGACAAGGAGATTAGTACCATTTTAGAAATCTCCAAAACTCAGCTACATGTGCGATACTTGGGGTTGCCTTTATTCATAGGCAGACTAATGAGGGGTATGTGCCTACCCATTGTGGACAAAGTTAAACGCAAGTTAGATTCATGGAAGGGTAAACTCATGTCACTCGCGGGCAGAATCAAACTGGTTATTTCTACTCTGTCCTCGTATCATATTTTCTGGTCTTCTGCCTTTCCTATTCCGCAGTCCATCATTGATGAATTAGAAAGATTAATGAGGAACTTTATCTGGAACAATGATAATGATAAGAAACATGTCCACACTGTTTCTTGGAATGCTATATGTAGGCCCAAGCTGGAAGGTGGATTGGGTATTAGATCCATAAAAAATTGGACAAATGCATGTCTGCTCAAGAACTTATGGGATTTGGCCAACGATAAAAAGTCCTTGTGGGTGAAATGGATGCATGGTAAATATCTAAAAAATGACACATTATGGTCAGTTACTGGAAGAGATAATGCTTCGTGGCTGTGGAAAAAACTCCTAAAGAAGAGAATTGTTCTCCTCAGCACGTTGGACTTCAATATAGGGGATGGAAACAAATTCAAGATGTGGCGTGATCCTTGGTTGCCTGGAAGAAGAAAACTAATAGACAAGGTGGATAAACAGCTCATGTTGCGTGTGGGGGAAGGTATCAACTGCAATGTTAGTGTGCTTATAGAAAATGGTAAATGGAAATTTCCTGTTGTCCGTGGTTGCAAAGCAATTCAAGCTATCCTTGAACAATTACCCCAGTCGTCACAGGGGTGTGATTTTCTATCAATGGGAAAAACAAGAAGCTTTCAGCTGAGAAACGGCTGGGAGATAGTTATATCTAGAGGTCCGACCGTTTGCTGGGGAAACATGGATATGGAGTGGTAAAATTCCTAGAAGATGCTCCTTGGTCCTGTGGAAGGCATTCCTAAATAGACTCCCTACTATTGATAGCTTGAGAAACTTCAAACTGTATTTAGTATCCAGGTGCCCTCTTTGTGAAAATGATGAGGAAAGCACAAGACACATTTTCTTCACCTGCAAATTTGTTGTGGCAGTCATTCAAGGGAAGATTCAAAACGAAAATACCCCTATGTATCGAAGACCTGAATGAACTGAAGAAAACTGAGAAAGTTGCTGCTGCATTTGTGATTTATCATACCTGGACTGAAAGGAATAAGCGGATCTTCCTGGTAACAAAGAAAACCCCAGGAGAGATCTGGAAATATAGTATGGAAGATTTTTCCTTTCTATAAAATTGTATATATTCCATTTTTTTTCTTATGTTTCTTTCCTTGTTACATCCTGTAACAGGATGGTAGTTATTTGGTTGAGATAGTAATAGAAAGAAACACGCTTGGTTCACCAAAAAAAATATTGTAAATAAGTTCAAGTCTTGGGTAAATAGCTCAAAATTGATGTAAGGACCTCACTTTTTGGCAACCCCCAATTAAGGAAGGCCTTAAATTGATATCCATTACCAAAAATTTCCTAAGGATCCAAATTTAAAGAAATAACAAATAATAGTAAATAATTTCCATTAGTTCAAATATTGTTTACAAAAAGCTCCACTAAGGAGTTACTAGCATTTCTATCATTAGAATTGTACATATGAGAAGAAGTATCTATCTAATCCTCCTTACAAGTTAACTTTAGTGTCTTCAAGTAATTTTTTCTGTCAATCATATCTTCATACCTTCATATTTAGCATGTATCTAAAACGCTGTGAAACTAAAAGAATGAATCAATATATTACTATAATGTATACATAGGGTGTAGGAAAAAGTGTGCAAGTACATAAAAACATATATTTGATCAATTACTTGGAAATAATAATTGTCATTTTCTTCACATAATCTTTCTTTATGTGGTACTCATAATGGCATCATAATTGAACATAATGTAAATAAACATCTAATATTTTAGTTGTTCAATTCTTGAGAAACCCTCAAAAAACACAGACAAACTATATTGTGGGTAGTCTTAAGCGTAACCACGTACCTCAATGGTGAGACATGCAGAGTATACAATTATACTTCAAGTATATTGTCCAATCAAGTAAGAAAATCAAGAAACAAACATTTAACTTGCATGTATGCAAATCCTAAAGTGTCACCATTACATTAAATATATTAAACCCTATTCAAGTCATAACCTATGGTTTAAGTTTCCTTATTATTGAGTTATCATTAGAGTCATGCTTTCAAAACCCTAGTTATTATGTCCAACATATGCTTTCATGATGATCACTTAGATTAGATTAATTTCATTAACAACATAGCAAGTTAGAATCTTTAACTATAATTATTCATATGCATGATTATTCACTTTAAATACCCTAATTTTCATCATTATGATTATCAACATGTTAAATTCTCATTATGTTCAACATAGTTATATTATATCTCAAAGAAACACATTTATCATGATTAGTATACAAGTCTAGGGTTTAAGTGCTTTATTCACTACTTTACCACATGGTTGTACTACTTTTAGAACTGGGGAAATTAGGCCTTAATCATATTTTATTCAGGATCCTCTCATTTTGGTGATCAATTTCCGCATAAAGATTGTCTTTATCGTAGTTACCAGTAATAAATTATGATTTATTCAAGATTATTAGTCCTCGGCCAATAGGACACTACCACATCATCGAAAAACATACCTTTTACAATATCTAGCTGGACCCAGAATTAGAAGGGAAAAGACTCATTTGTCCTTCAGTTTTGATCTTTTATGAAGCGGAAAAGGATTGGTTTGATTCTTCCCCCCCCTTTCGTCGTGCTAGGGAGACTCTAGCCTGACACCCATGATCTATTGTGTGACCTGTCCATGAGCCTCTCTTTTTCTCTCTCTCTCTCTCATTCATCTAGCCATAAGATGGATGGTTTTTTCTTCTTTCTCATGGGGCCTTGACTCACCTCCTAGTGTGATCAAAGTTTGACCAAAAACAACAAATATCCTACAGTGCATCTATCACCACCTTGTAATGATGCTTCCTATAACCTCCCTGATCAACACTTCATCACCTCCCCCTCTCCTTCCTAGCCATACTGTCAACACCATCTTCAACTTCCGATTCCATCTCTAGCTCCTCAGACCTGCCATCATCCTTCTCCTCCCCCTGGAAATGGAGATCACACGACCTCTCTCTTCCACCTTGGTTGCGACCCAAGGTGAAGACACTAGGGTTGTTGCGGTTCGCAAGTCCTGCTAGGTTGAAGGGGTGACCTTCAGTGGTGTTTGAGAAGGGGCTATTGACTATAGGCTTTTCTCAATCAACGTCGACCTTTCCTTCTCTTCCATCCATCTCTTTGTGACCTAGTTTTACCAACACCCTCCAAGAGTCTTCTAGTCACCCACTGGAGTAGATCAATTGTTGCTTCATATGTTAGCTAGAGTATTGGCAAGGGTATCCCAAGATCTTCTTGTCATCCACAAGGAAAGGAGGGGAGGTTTCAAAGAGAAGACATGGAACTATCAAGATGGAAGCTACCCTATATATATATATATATATAACAATCTGTAGGTTTTGATTTTGTCTAAGATTTCCTTCCATCTCAGTATTAAAAGAGATATAGATCCTTTTACCCTTTGGCTAGATATATGTGTATACATGGCTTGGCCAATCTATCATCTTTGCTTTATTGCAATTAGTCTCACACTCTCTCATGGTTATGCAAAACACTTATGGAAAGTCTATATTGTTGTAAAAAGGAAAATATTTGATAGATTCCTTATACATGTATTCATACATGTACTTCAAGTATTTCTTTAATTAGATTACCATCTTTGCATGATTGGCACACAGAAAGCCATAGAGGAAAGCATATAAAAAGGTGACACTTTTTTGCATAACTTCATTATTGAAAATTCTTTAAGACTTGGGATCTAGATCATTCTTTTTCTCCTCTTAACTCAATTCCTATTTCTAAGAACTCACTAATATCATTTCCAAGTGATATTAATTGGGATCTAATGGGTTATCTTTGCCAATAAAAAATTGCTCTATTTAAACATAAAACAATATTGTTATCCCATGGAATATATTTTTTCTCCAAATGTCTAGAATTCTCTTCCTTTTATTGTTATCTTCAAGTATACAAAAAGTCAGATCAAAACAATATTAATTAATGTCCCAAAACATGTATTTTCAAACTAGTTAGATTTTTACTCTTTCAATTATCTAAAACATCACACATCATATTTTCTATTGTAAACTTGTCCAAAATTTCCTATTTCTATTATTCAACAATTCATAAAGCCATTGATATTTTATTTATGCATAAGATCTCTTAGTCTTTGTCTTGTGATCCAAGGAATTTGCAATACAAATAGTCTCCTAAGTAACATTATCATTATTTTAATAACATTCTTGGGGAATTATCAATCAATGGCTTATATTTATTCAATTTTACCAAAATTGAGGATATTACATTCACCCCTCATAAAAAGGAATCATTTCCCTAAAATTCAAACATATTAAGCTTAAGGTGAATGATAACCCATCTTAGTCTCAAACATTAGGGGTTAAAAACCCTTCTTAGATTATCTTCGATCTTCTATTAAAGATATGTCAAATTCCACACATTATGACTAAGATTGGTACTTGATTCCAATTTGAGGTACATCCCTATGCTTAGTATTTACATGATACCATCTTTTATTGATTACATTTTCATTTGCGATTCTAATTTTACTTGGTGACTACCTTTCACCTAGGTTTTCAACCTATTATTAATTTATTCCTACATAAGGGTGAGATAACACATTCAACCCTTTTGCATGTCATTAAGTTCAACTTAAGGTATTTTTTCTCATATGTCAATTTTAAGCATAACATGTGTCCGCCCCAATCTCTCTCACCCATAATAAGATGAAATAAGCACTTGAATGCATCCCATATACAAAGTTCATCCCATTCTAAGAGTAGAGATGGTGTATCCACACATCATCTCAAAATTTCACATTTTAGGTTGAATTATCCTTAACCATAATTCCAAACCATGGCTACCTTTTTAAACTCATAATATTATTATATTTCATAAAGTTAAGTGCCTTGTGCACAACTCCTTTAATAGTTCATTATTGCATGACTTCTTGTACCTTCTATATTTACATCTCAACTATCATTAGCCTTAGTCATTTCCTCAAGGTATCTAGGGGTGCAAGTACCTTTGCAGTGATCTCATCCTAGCCTCATGGGAATCATGCACTTAGGGAGTGCCTCTGAAATCTACCCCTTGGGCCACATGAACTCATGAAGGTGGCCAATCTCCTGACCCATGGGCCTTGCAGAAACATGGATGGCTAACTCCTGACTCAATGGTCTAGTGAATCTAGGACACAATCACCTCATAATCTCATCGGTCTTATGTACCTTTAATCCTCCCTACTTGACCTTAGGATTAACTTAGGTCTCTACCCTTCCTATGGTTTATTGAGATGTCACTTTTTTTTAAGCTTTAGGTGAAATTCAAGGTTACCTCAAACCGAATTGTGAACTCACTCTTCTAGGGAAGGTCCTATCCTCGGGTGTCTTCTTGACTCACAGGAGGAGGTTAAGCTCTCTACCCACAACCCAACCCCATAGGTTTGGGTTTTTTCCTCCCCCGTAGGTCCCTTCCTCACTTTTGGGCTGACCCACCCCAGACCAAGACACCAACCCTAAAAATTTCATATTTTCAGACATGCATTGTCTCTATTATAATCGCTCAATCCTTGTTTGCTCAATCTCTGGGAAACCCTCTTATGGGGGTTTGTCCTTGTAGTGAATTTGGGTCACCTTCCCCTTCAGGATCTTGGTGCCTTATCTCCCTTCCCAATATGGGGCTTGACCTTTTGTGACCTTCCCTATCTGGGGCTTGGTCATCTACAGTGCAGACTCATGCCACATTCCCTATCTGGTCTTGGTTCCATGTCGACCTTCCCATCAATGGGCTTGACCATTATTTATCTTCCGATCCATGGGCTTGATCTCTTATGACCTAACCCTCCAGAGGCATGATCCTTTGTAACCTTCCCCTCTAGGGGCTTAACCTTTTCTGACCTTCCCCTCAAGGAGTTTGAGCATATTCATATCAATGACTTTCTTTCCATATTGAAACATCCAGAGATAGCATGGAGTGTTCGATCAAGTTCTATTTATATCATGTGTTACCCATAGGTTTCTTATGTTTCTCAAAACCCTTCAAATGAATCCTAAATGAATTTCTCCATGTGCATGCATGCACAGGAGATTGGTCACCTAAAGTCATGTATGTTTATGATTTCCTTAGTCCACTTACCCTAATTAGGTCTGATATGGGTAGGTTCATTATATCACCCACACTGCTCCCATATTCCAGGATTAGGATTTAGTATGGAGGTTAGGGACCACACCTTGCCCCTTAGGTTTTATATGTCCCTTGACCCTCTAGGGATTTCCTAAACCAATAATAGCTCCAAATAGGGTTTACCCTTTCAAGCAAAAACCCATTAAACATTTTTCTTTACTTAATCATTATTTCCACATTACATGTGAATTAATTGGCGAAGAATTCCTTAATCCTACTTTTTTCTCAAAATCCCTAACTTGAGAGGAGGAGGGAATTATCTTTTAGGGTTTCTTAAGAAAGAGGATGAAAAGCGGATTATATTTAAGATGAGAAGACTTCGATGAAACATTTCCTCATGCAAACCCTAGGTTCTATCTAGGAAGGTATCAATGTGGCTAAGGAAGTCCTCATTACCAACTCAATGTTGTGGAGGAAAATATTGCCAGCCCCCAAAATCATGATCCATTCTAGAAACCATTACCATCATGGTATTCCCTAATAATTGTCCCTATATTTTTACATATTACTTGAAACTATAAACTATTAAATATTATTTGGAAATATGGGGCTCTGATACCAAATGTAATGACCTCACTTTTCAGAAATCATAAATTAAGGAAGACCTTAAAGTTGAGATACATTACCTATTTCTCAAGGATCTAGATTTAACCAAATAGCAAATAATGCTAAATATTTTCCATTAATTCAAATATTGTTTACAAAATGTTCCTCCAACAAGGTACATGCATTTCAAAATTGTACACATTAGAAGAATTATCTTATCCTCCATACAAGTTTACTTCATTGTCTTCAAGTAATTTCATAAGTCCATCATATCTTGATACCTTCATATTTAGCATGAAGATAAAATTCTGTGAAACCAAAAGAACAAATCACCATATTGCTATATTGTCTACACGGGGTGCATGAAAAGGTGTGCAAGTACATAGGAACATATATTGAATCAATAATGTGTGAATAAGAACTATCATTTTCTTCACAAAATCTTTCTTCATCTGATACTCACAGAGGCATTATAATTGAACAAAATGTAAGTAAAAATCCAAGAGTTTAGTTGTTCAATCCTTGAGAAATCCTCAGAAAACACCAACAAACTATATTGTGGGTAGTCATAAGTGTAACCACGCACCTCAACGATTAATATGTTAAATTATACTTCAAGTATATTGTTTGATCAAGCAAGCAAATCAAGAAACCAACATTTAATATGCGTCCATGAAAATCTTAAACCCTAATATTAAACAAATTCAACCCTAATTCGGTCCTAATCTATGGTTTAGGTTTCCTTATTATTGAGTTATTAAATTTATGCTTTAAACCCCTAATTATTATATCCAATATATACATCCATGATGATCACTTAGATTAGATATATTTCATTAACAACATAGCAAGTTAGGATCTTAAACTCTTTTTTTTCAAAATTGGAAATTCATTCATCCGTTGCCAGGGGGTTTTGAACTTGTAACCTCTTGGTCATACAACATCAACTTTACCACTCAAGTACCACTACATTGGTAGGATCTAAAACTCTAATTCTGCATATGCATGCTATTCACTTTACCTACCCTAATTATCATCATTATGATTATCATCATGTTAAATTCACATTATGTTCAACATGTTTAGATTATATCTTAAGGAAACACATTTATCATGATTAATATAAACTCTAGGGTTTATGTGATTTAATCACCACTTCACCACATGTTTACACTACTTTTAGAATTGAGGTTAAAATATGGTCCTAATCATATTTTGCTCAGATTCCTCTCATTTTAATGATCGATTTTCATATAAAGAGTGTCATAATTGGAGTTACCAGTAATTAGTTACAATTTATTAAAGGTTCTTAGTATTCGGTCAATAGGACACTTCCACTTCATTTGAAATACATTTTATAATATTTGGCTCAGGCCAAAATTAGTGGTGAAAAGACTGATTCATCCTTGGGTATTGAGCGCGCATGAAGGGAAAAGGAGTCATTCAACTCTTTCCCTCCCATTTCCTCATGCTAGGGAGACTCCATCCTTACACCCACAAACTCATGTGTGGTTTGTCCATGCTCATCTCTCTCTCTCTCTTTCTCATCTAGCTAGTAGATGGAAGGTTTCGACTTTTTTCTCGTGAAGTGTTGCACTTCCATTTTGCCGTCACCACTTGGTATGACCGGAGTTCGACCAACAACAACAAATATCCTACGATGCCTCTATCACCACCTCACAAACACCACTTCCTTCAACATTCCTGATCAACTCTTCATCATCCCCCTTTCTGGCCATACTAGAGACTCCATCCTCGGCTTCCAATGCCATCTCTAGCTCCTTAGACCCACCATCGTGCTTGTCTTTGCTCTAGCAATGTCAGTTGCATGACCTCTCTCTTACACCTTGATTACGACCCAGGGCGACGACACTAGGGTTGCCATAGTTTGTTGGTCCCAATGGGTTGAAGAGGTCACCTCTAGTAGTGTTTGAGAAGGCGTCACTAGGTACATGCTTTTTTCGGTCAGCATCAACCTTTCCTCCTCTTCCACCTGCCTCTCAGTCACCAAATTTAACCAACACCCTCCAACAGTCTTCTAGTCACCCGCTGGCCTTAGGTAACTACGGCTTCAGATGTCAGCTAGAGTATCGACAAGTCTATCCCACAGTCTTCCTGTCATCTGTAAGAATGGGAGGTTTCATTGAGAAGACATGGAACTAGCAGGGTGGAAACTACAATATATATATATATATATATATATATATATATATATATATATATATATATATATATATGTGTGTGTGTGTGTGTGTGTGTGTGTGTGTGTGTGTGTGTGTGTGTACATATATGTATATATATGTATATATACAAGAAACAATCCATTGGTATTAATGATGTCAAATATTTCCTTCCATCTCACTATTCAAAGAGTTGTAGATCCTTTATTATTTGGCTAGATATGTGTGTATACATGTCTTGATCAAAATATAATATTTACTTTCTTGCCATTAGTCTCACACTCTCTCATGGTTATGCAAAGCAGTCACAAAAAGTTTGTATAATTGTGAAAAGGAAAATATTTGATAGATTCCTTATACATGTATCCATACTTGTCCTTCAAGTATTCTTTAATTAAATTACCATTTTCTTTGTTTGACAAATAAAATTCCATAAAGGGAAGCATATAAAAAGGTAACTCTTTATTGGACAACTTGATTATCTACAATTCTTTATGACTTGGGATCTAGACTATTCTTTGTCTCCTCTTAACTCAATTATTCCTATTTCTTGGACACTCACTAATATATTTTCCAAGTTATATTAATTGGGATCTAATGGGATGTATTTGCCATATAAAACTTTCTCCTTTAAATCATTATTTAAAACAATATTGCTATCCCATGGAATATCCTTTTTCTACCGATTTCTAGAATTCTCTTCATTTTGTTGTTATCTTCAACTATACCAAAAGTCAGATCAAAACAATATTCATTGTTATCCCAAAACATGTGTTGTAAAACTATGTAGATAATTACTCTTTTAATTATCTAAAACATCACACATCTTATTTTCTATTGCAAACTTGTCCAATATTTCCTATTTCTATTATTCAACAATTCATAAAGTCATTTCTATTTTAGTTATGTATAAAATCTTGTATTCTTTGTCTTGTGTCCCAAGGACTATTCACAATGCAAATAGTCTCATAAGTAATATTTTAGCTTCACATAGAAGGTTGGTTTGGGAAATAATTAAGCACAAGGGCCTAGTGTCAGGCCAATGGTTTGTGTCACCATACGCGGATCTATCTAGAATTCAGCACATGTCTAGTATTTCACAAGAAAATGATAGATAGAACTGAAATTATCATTCTATCAATAACATTATTGGGGAATTATCCATTCATGGCGTATATTTATTCAATTTTACCAAATTTCAGGATATTACAATAGATTAGTGGCCAAATCCATTATGTTACAACTCTTCACCGCTTAAAGTGGATTTCATCCTCAAAATTGACCCATCAATGGTCTATTCAGGTATTACTCTCCATCCCTTAGAATGTTTCAACTAGAAGTCTAAATATAGATGTCAACTATAATGTAGAATTATTAACTTTCAATAAACCATTATCCTACACCAAACTCTGGGTTTTAACGGTTTGATGTGACTCTCGTCTAGGGTTTTCATACTTCCTTGGTTACAACTTAGCTCAGAAATCATTAATGAAATTCCATAAAATTAATTTTTTTACATATAATATTATAGAGAAAATAATTTCTCAATGGAAAACATTTAGATGCAAGACTGAAAATGGTCAAAATAAATGTGATGAGTAAGTCACAATCACATTGCCATACTAACTATTTGACTCACTAGTAGAAAGAAGATTTACATGGAACCTAAAGGGTCACACAAGTAACTTCACTTATAACAAGGATAAAGGACATTGTTTTCTATCAAAGGGGATTCCTAGATTCAAACTTAGGGCTTTTAGTCCAACTATTCACCTTTCAACTACTGGTTTGTTCAATTGTTCTAATAACATGTTCTACCTTTTTTTTGACATCCTAGTTTGGGTTGACAATAATGTATAAGATTCATAATTTTCCCAAGTAGTAAAAATGACCTCAATAACGTCGATATGCAAAGTGAGGAAACCCCACCACCACCAAAGTTGATTGTGAGGGAGTGATTATTCAAAAACCTTCACTAAACATCCTTTTATAGACATCTCAACTCATTCACTTATATGGTGATGTTACTAAAGGGTATATTAGACAACTAATTTCACCTAACTTTGTATTTCTATCTTAGGTGGATAGGGTTAGCAAGACTAAGGTTGGTTGTAAATGACTTGCCTAAGTTCTATGTGTATTAGTTATTTAACCCTAATTTCTATGAGACATGAATGAGTTCTGACTATTCATTGCTCGGATCCTATGATGTAAAGACCCGATCCTTCTGTTCAAATATTTATAAATTGTATCAAAGGTATAAACTAATTTGTATTATAATCATGCTTTTACACCAGACTCATGGAAGCTTTAAACATAAGGTTACAAAATTTAAGAATAAGAATGATCATATCTACTCTTTAATTGGGGCCATCTCCTACAGGTCTCTTCTAGTTCTTCTTTGTATCACATCTCCGTGAGTTCCTGGAGGAACAAAACCATACATGGACCCCAAAAAGGGAAAAAATAGGTCAACTATGCTAATACTAAATCTAATTATTGAGATATTTTAAAAAAATAAAGAGTTATGAGATCAAAATCTAGGTAAACTTGCTTGGCGGACTATGGAAATAACAAAAGGATAATCCAGTTACCATATTAATTTCAAAAGGATACAACAATGCAAAGTGGTAGATATAATCAATAAAGAGATTTCCCAGAACTAATATTCATGAGGGTCAATGTATGAAATTATTCAAAATGAAAAGATTTATCCAGTGGAACAATCAATCTAATATTTTGTCTTTTCTAGTGGCTAGGTGCCTAGTGTTCTCCTCTCTATGAGAGAAAAACACTTTTTCCTATACGGGTAATCAGTACTGGGGGACCTCTAATTGTTCATTATCTACTATGCATGATTGGGGGATATGATGCATTGAATCTGGTGAAACAAATATTTTTAGTCAATATTTTAATTTTTTATGCCAATATAAATCAACCAATATTTTAATTATTCAACAATGTTCAGTAATCAATTTAGTCATGGTGACTGTAACGTACTGAATCCTAGACATTTTAGCTTTTGACCCTCTTTCCCATCTTTTCCTTTCATTTCTATCCTTCTTGACCTTTTTGTTTAATTTGTGGATATTATGGTGGTTTTGTGGACATTTGTTCACCTTTTACGCCAATAAAGGGGTTTATGCACAAATACCTCATTAAATATTTTAATAAGGGTCTAACATGAAATTTTACCACTCACGTGACATATTAATAAAATATATTCATTCTAGATCATTCCTTAGCCTTATGGAGCAAGGAAGGGAAAATGGAATAAATAATGTTGCTTTAAACATGTTAATGTGATATGGAATTAATTAATATGAGAAATATTTGTAATATTGGATAATGGGATAAAATTCATAAAAGGAACACTAATTGGTTAAAAATAAGTTGAAATTCGTTTTCCTTGGGTTTGGTTTGGCTTGTAGGCCAAGTTTCATAATTTTGGGACATTAATAATTATCTCTCTTTTATTTTGAAAAGAAAAGATGAGTTTTCCTCAAAATATTAAATAAAATATTAAATGACTCCAAAAGTAGAATCTAACCTTAGATTCGTGATCTAACACATTAAAAATAGCCTTTGGGTGAATTTTCATGTAATTTGGATGGTTTTTAATATACATGTTAATTTAGGAGAGAGAAAAATATATAAAACCTTCCATTTGAGAACTAATTAAACAAATTGCATAAACATGATCAATTAATGGAAAAATCGTATCTAAGACAGTAATTGGGACAAGTGGGTGAAATTTGATCATATTTGGATAATCATAGAGTCATAAATGAAGGAGGAAAGAGAAAATGAGTTTTAAATTATCTAACCCATTCCTCAAAAGGTAAAACTAATTCCATATTCAGATTCTCACCTCAAAATCAGTCGGGGTATCAATTTTTATAAAATTTGGGATTTTTTTGCACCTTTAAAGGAGGAAAGAGAAAAAAGAAATAAATTTGTATACACTTGAGTCGAATTATAATTCAATTAGGAAAATGAAATGTTACATGTCTAAGGTTCCATGCACGTGATCCAATGGCTGAGAGCAACCCGTGGACCTACGTCCATCGATTGGATGGGTCTAGGTTGTCTCCTACCCTAGTTCGGGCAACGAAAGCAAAAAATAGTGTTGCGAATTTTCGTTAGATTCCTCAACCAAATCGCGAGTTCTTTGGTTCGTTGGATTCCTTGTTTGAATTTACACCACAGTATCCCAATGTTTTCATATGTTTTGACAAATAATCATGAAATCCCCAAAGTTCTAAAAACTTCTCTCCCACCTCGTCTATGCAAGACCTAACCTACACCCCTTGCCTATAAATATACCTACCCTGAGCTTCCCCATCATCTTTGCAACTCAACCCTTCATCCAATTGTTCGATTCACCACCATTTTAACCCCTGATGAGTTTTCGAAGACACGGGGCTTGTGACACTCCTCTCCACCTCCTCACTTCATCTCCAGACCAATTGAAGGTACTATCAGATTCAAATTTCTCTTCTCTTTCTTCTACGTATCTGCACTTTGAGTTTGGTCGAGCTTGGTTGAGTATAGCAGATTTGCCCAATTTTCCTGAGCTTCAATTGAGCTACTTTGTAGCCAGGTCATGCAAGAAAGGAAGGAAGATGACCGTATGTGTAATCCCTATTTTTCCATCATCTCGCCCTTCTTTCCTCTTCGTGCTTACGTAGGGGCATCATGGTCTTTTAAGCTTGTTTTGATCCCAGGTTAACCAGCCCTGACCGACGCCACTTAGGTAGCCAGTAGGCATGGGTCATTGACTTGGCCCATGGTGAGTGAGTCAAGTAGCAGGCCTGACCCCACCCTCACTCTCTCTCTCTCTTCACCTCTCTTGTAATGGATTTGATGACGTGTCATTCTATGGTTGGCTGATATCGAAAAAATCACATCTTTTGATTTGCTTATCCAAATTTAAAAATAAAATATGCTTTGAACTCGGATAAAATGTTCACTTTCTAATAAAAATATTTCCAAAGGTTGATTTCGAGTTTTGTCAAAGGTTATTTTCTAAAAAATGGATTAATTAGTTAAAAATCACCAAAAATGCATCTAAAAGTCAATATATCTAAAATACCTAAAATTATATGTTATTTTGATAAGAAAATCCTAACTAAGATAGTGTCAATGTTTTCAGGACCTAAAATGATGATTTGTGGAAAAAGTTGATAACTTTAGGGTTTTAAGTCTTTAATGAATGCATATAATGCTAATACATGAACATGGTTATGACAATAGGACAAGTTGACTCTGATATTGCTTAGGGTTTTGGAAAATGGTTTCTAGGGCTCCAAATACGAGGTATGTTCATCTATGACCTTAGTTAGGATATTTTTTCCTTAACCTAATATTCACTAACGAGGCTTAATTGAACCTAATTCTTTTCTTGATACCCTAATTTCTTGTGCCTCAAATTAGTTTGTAGTTTCTTATTGTTTGGGTTTTAAAACCCACTACCATGCTTATTGATTCACATAATTATTCTTGCCATAACTACTTTTTCTAGGATATAGATTTATGTTCTATTTAATTTAAATTAGGGATACTTATGTACAACCACCCACAGAGGGCAAGTATTTATTCTCCCTGGGGAATGTTTTATTCTCCCCATATTATTGTAGTTGTTTGGGAATGTATTATTCTCCCCTCACCTAAGATTAGAGGTCTGGTAGGTGCCTCAAACGTACTTAGTTAGGTAGACATAATTTTCTTACATGAAAACCCCTTTTTAATATAATTGTTAATGGTAAGTTTCTTTTGATATAGCCTCATACTCTTATTATCTTCGTCTCAAGATGAACCCTAGCATGTTTTTACTTGCTTTACTTTTCTTATTATATTAGACTAGTTTTGTGACACATACTTTTCTTCCCTTTACCTTTTGCTAGGTGCCTTCCCAACCACCCAGGTGCTGAGTAAGGTGATAAATAAGACATGAAGATCTTAGCTTTTGGCATGGACTTGGTCGATGGAAATGTTGCTTTGGAGACAAGATTGTAGTAGTCTAGACTTCCCTCTATCTAGATCCTATTTGTGTATCTTGATGTAAACCCTAAAGGGAGAATGATGAATTTTGTATAATCTTTTATGAAATTGAATATAGTTAGTAATTTTTATTCCGCTTCTTTCCAATGGTCTTTTATATACCGATGTTTAATAAATTTGGAAAATTTATACCCATTCCATCATACCTTTGAATGAGTGAGTTTGGAATGGATGGCAATTCCTCCAATTTTTAGTAAAGGGGTGATTTCACTCGTTTACAACATGGTATCAGCACCCATGGTAGTTGAAATCTGACAATTTCAATTTTGTCACCCTAATTAGAATCCCAATCTTACATAGTTCCTTTAGGTGATATTGTTGCCCTAGATTTTATCTTTAAATTATGAAAGGTTGACTTAGGTCCCTATAATTCCACATTTAGAATCTTGATGAATAAAATCCTAAAATACTCATAAAAAAACATGCATAACTTGATGTTGTTTTGGTTTGCCTTTAGGCAACTATTAGGGCATGAAGTTGAAGCAAAGGTGTCTAGAAAGGATCACATTCTGGGGGCTGGCAATATTTTTCTCCGCTCCACTTACTTGGTTTACGAGGACTCCCAGATCCATATGATACCATCCTGGCCTGAGCTGATATGGATTGTCCGAAATAGTTTGCTTTTACGAAATAGTAACATTAGACTTATATGTTGTTTATCTTTGGGAACCCTAAGTTCTAGGTGTATGATGACTTGTTTGAGGATGGATACCAAGATACTTTCTTTATGTCCCTTAGCACCACATGCTTGGATAGTTTATCCCTAGAACCTAGACTTTGAAGTTTGGGTTTAAGTGTATTAGAGTGCGTAGTGGATGTGTGATGGATCTTGAGTATGGTTTAGTTAGACTCCCTTCATCCCAACCCCCATTGATACTAGTGGACAACATACAATCGAACAACTACAATTTAGTCAAAATAATTCTTCTTATAATAATTATCCTTATACAAATGAGATTCAATATGACTGCTTTCCACCATATGTCAAACCATGGGGACCTAACCATCAATTTTTATCCTTGGTATACTGACATACGCCAAGCCATTCAGGATACATTTTGAGACACGCATGCAAAGATGATGGAGTGGTTCTGAGGAAATCAACCAAGTCACTACCACAACCATGCCTCCTCCTCTTCTCCTTCACCTCCATACTATCCTCCACCGCCGTGATCCTCTTCCCTCCATCTCGATCTAAGAGTTTGCTCGGGATGAGCAAAATTCTAAGTCTGGAGTGGGGTGGGTGGTACGTGATCCACCCTCTATCTTTCCTTTTTAGCATTTTCTTTTCTGTATTTTACATTGTATTACATTGTTTTTCCTTTCAAACATAGGCCTTTATCTAGTCGGTCTTGATATGATCATTTGTTATAATACTCCCCTTAATGATGTGACTGCCTTGCAACCAAAATTTTGAAACTTTCATGATTAGAAATCCTCCTGTCACTTAGGACCTCAAATAATAATCACTCCTTGAAAAATATGGCAATCCATAGAGGACTGATAGGATTCAAGAGTGATGTTTTCTTATCATGTACAGCTTGTATAGATTTCTAGATTTTTTGCATGATTCGGTAATAGTTGAACCATTGCACGATACTCTAAAAAAATATAAAAAATATAAAAAAGAGTTTCATAAGAACAACCTCTTCTACTCTTCTTCCACCACTTCCAAATCTTTTCATTCGTCAAAAAAATAAAATAAAAAGCCAATAGTGCCTAAAATGCTAAGTTTGAGGTGGAACCCCTTCCCCCTCTTCCACTTCTTCCATACCCACACAATTGGGTGTATCACCAAAAAATAAAGAAAATAATACGGTCAATGTAATTGCATGTCTACTAAATAAAAAGGTCTTGAGTCTAATAGAGGAGAGATTGTTCTTCTTCCATACATCCTTCACTCCAATTTTTGACCCAGGGGAAAACTACAAAACCCCAACCATCTAAAATCAGCCATGTTCTTGTGTAAAACTTTTAAAAAAAATTATGGAGTACCAAATGTAAAGGTGAAATGAAAATCTGTTGTATTACAGGTCTTGAATAAATGCAAGTTTGTGAAGTAGGAAATATAAAAGTCACTTTTCGTGAATTCAGTAAGTCAGGGTCGCTTGGCCATATTTTCGGGGAAGGAATCAAGTGGTTGTTAGGGGAGTAAGGATGATAGGTTGAGAGTATGTCTTGAAAGTATTTCTTGATTTTAATGTTGCTCAGGATGAGCAAAGTTTAAGTTTGGGGTATTTTGATGAATGCATATTCATCTCTTATTTTTGCATCATTTAGAATAATTAATTAGGACTTTTATGTTAATTTTTGCTTAATTCAAAAATAAATAGCACTTTCATCTTCTCAATATTCTCTTCCTATATTCATATGAGGTTTTTCTTAATTTTCAGAATTATCTAAGTATTTAAATTGAGATAATAAAAGATGAAGATATGAGGCTTTCTAAATATTCCCGCAGTAACTGAGATACCCGTCACCAAAATAGCCATATCTTCTGCGTATTAAGACAGAATTTCAAGATAAAGTATGAAATGAAAAGAAAATTTTATTGGTTATAGAAAAGGTATATTTTGCGGTGATTTTGGAATTTAATTGACTGCAAATTAACCAGTGAACGTACCCTCACATTTTCCCATAGAGTGTGATATACCTCTCACCAAAACAGTCATAACTTCCACATATAAATTCTAACTTTGGAATATAAATATGTTTTGGAAAGATAATTGCAAGTGCTATAGGAAAAATATAGTTTTAGACCTCTTCTTAGCGTTTTATAAAGGATAAATATGTTCTAAAGTCCGATTATGAAAATCTACAGAATATACTAGAGAGAGAAATCAAGGATTGACAAATATTATTCTTTTAATTAAGTCTTTCCAATAGCCTCAAACTCTTTGTATTCTCTTAGGTCTTCCTCCCCTCCTTCTCTTATTAAAGGTGGGGCACTTCCTCCTCCTTGGGGCATATTGGATCTTTTTGTTATCAATTTTGTACGAGAATTCTCAGAACAACTTTAATCTTATATTCTTCTGATTCATCAATAAAGTAGTTTATTTTTTTAAGTGTTGTTCGTTCTTCAGATTGTTCCTTGGTTTCTTTTTATTCTACTATTAGATTTAGATCTCTTCTTCCATCTTTCTTTGGTTCTGGAGTAAGAAATTAAGAACCTGGCCATTTCATTATCTCTATCATAAGGATTAATTTCCTATTTAAGCCTAGACTATGGACAACGTACTTTCTTCCTCCATCTCCCCCTTCTCCTCAACCATAGGTGAGTAGTTCCTTATCAAGGCAAGGAGAATAGCCCCTTAGATATGGTTTGATCAAATCATATTTAATCGACTTCTTTAGACGGTGATTTGTTTATTTAATCGATGATCTAGCGAAGTAATTACTCGCTTAGATGTATATATTAACTCGGATGGAAATGACCATGGAAATTCGAGATTAAAAGGAATTAACCAATTCACATAGAGAATCTGAAGTGACTGTGGATTTATCTCTTTTTGGATGATGAACTAGGAAATATGAGCACCAGGATCAATGAGCTCATGTGGAGTTAAAAATTTGTAGATTTTTATGATTCACATGTCATCGCCTATTTATCGATAAATTGTTAATTCATTTTCTTACCATGTCTAATGTGGTGAAACCCCCTAAAGCCTCGATTCTCTCCTTTTGATTTCAATCACCACTCATTTGCCTTCTTACATTCTAGTCTTTTCATTCTAGTTTTTCTTGTGATAACAACAATCTTGTTTACCTTTCGCAGGGCAAATAATATTTATTTAGTGCAATTTAATTTCTGCAATTTTCTTTCTTAGTGTAACCAATCATCACCCAAACTGACTTTTACATTCTCGTTCTAAATCTAAAAATACCAAAAACAAATAAATAAGTTCTTCAAATAATTGGGTAAAGAAGAAAGAATCTTAAAAAGTTGTCCTTTGGGATTCGACCCTTTCTATACTAGCTTTAACCAGAAAGTTTAAAAGGTTTAAACTCTAAGATTAACAATCTTAGTGATTGGTGTGTTAAACAACACATATCAATTATACAAAGATTATATCCTGCTATATCAAACCTAAAGTTGGTTTCTTTATTTAAAAGAAGTATCATGTTATTAAAGAACAAACCCCGCACTAAAAATTTGCTACGTAGCCTATTGTAAATAAAGTATTAGACGGAGACAATCACTTAAACACCATTTTGGATTTGTAAAGGTAAGGATAATATATGACCAACTTGCTGACTGGGGCTGACTTTGCTGCATTTTGTAGTGTGGCGGGTCTCCCGGATCGAGAGATAGACATCACTACGATAGCTCACAATTATTGATTTTGTTTCAGTATAAAAAATTTAGTAGCTGAAGAGGAGTTTGTACGAGATAAGATGCATATGTTTCATGGAGAAGGGAAGATGTGTCGCCGAGCATAATATGGACAATTTGTTTACGTCTCTGTTTGCACGATGACTCTGGAAGTAAACACTATTTATGCCTAGAAAACTCTACAGAATTTTTGGGATTTTTTTTAGAGAAGCCAGGAGGCTATCTATTCATCGCACCCTCCTTGTGCATGCAAATCTATAAAAGCAATACAAAATAAAGAGTTAGAACTAAAATTAAATGTGGTAGTACTACTACTGTTACACATTTCATTCTCAATTATATTATACACTCGCTCTAGTGGTCTTATATAATTGAAGACACCTATTTTGTTTTTCAAATCCTAGAAGACTCTATAGAATTTTTGGAATTTTTTTTAGAGAAGCCAGGAGGCTATCTATTCATTGTGCCCTCCTTGTACACACAAATTCATAAAAACATTACAAAATAAAGAGTTAGAACTAAAATTAAATGTGATACTACTACTCCCGTCATACATTTCATTCTCAATTATATTATGCACTCGCTCTACTGGTCTTATATAATTGAAAACCCCTGTTTTGTTTTTCAAATGTTCCTTAGCTAGACTGTCAGCTGCCTTGGTGCGTTCTCATTTCTCATGGACCACTTGTCATTTCCTTCTATGTATCAAATTGATGCTTTCTACTCAGTTTGCATATCTAGGATTCCTGCTTGGCTCCTCCAGTATGAACTTTACAGCTAGATTGTTGTCTGTGGCAAAAATGATGTTTTGGAAGTCACTCCTCTTTGTCATCTCCATTGCTATTAGTAAAGCTTCAAACTCTATTGTCAATACATCCTTAGTAGCTCTAAAGAATCTAAAACCTCCAAGCCATCTTCCCTACTGTCTCTCACAGCTGCAACGCCTACAACGTTCCCAGCTTTCACTACAGCGTTAGTGTTAATTTTTATGTAACCTTCTTGAGGTTTGAGCCATCAACCCTGGTTCTGCATACTATCCATTGTCGTTCTTCTCTCCTGCGCCTCACCACATAGTTTTAACTCATTTCTGATATAGTTAATTTGGTGTGAGATCATATGATCTTTCTTCTCAAATACCATCAAATTTTGACAATGCCATATGTACCAACAGGCTACTAGACACATATGTATATGTTCGACATTCCGCCTTAGATTCTAGTTAACCCAAGCGTGTGCATCCATTTCGGGTAGAAACACATTAAGGATTTGATTTGGGATAATCTGTTGCCATACTCCCTTAGATGTAATGTTGTCCCTAAGTGCATATGTAATTGTCTACTCATTATTCCTGCATCTGGGATATGTATCATCCACAGTTATCATGTGACACCTTCTGGTTGAGTTGGTTAGTATATCATTATGAGCCACCAACCACATAAACATGTGTGCTTTCACAGGTACTCTAATCCTCTATATGGTTTTCCATTCCCCCTACCTTCTAATCTCTTTGGATTTCCTCAACACATCATATACAAATTTCATTGTAAATTATCCATTTAAGGTGTGTTTCCATGACACAATATCTCTCAAGATGTTGGCAATCGGCATTTTAATTTTAAGGATAGTACTGACGATGTTGTCTGGGAACCAATGCTCTAAGAACTCTCGGTCCCTATCCCCGTTTATATTTACCAAGCTACTAACTTGTAGATCTATTAATTCTTCTGGAATTGGCCTTAGAACATAGTCCACCAAGCGCCCATCTACCAGTGCCCAATAATCATTCCACACATTGGTGCCTTCCCCATTGATAATGGTTTTGTAGGAATTATTGTCAATGCTCTCCTTTCCCTGACATATGAACCGGCCTAGACACGAGCCACTGATGATTGACTCTGCTCGGTGTCCTAGGTTTTTCTTCTGCATCGCCTGGCTCCATACAGTTTGTCTCCCTCTTCTTACATCCCAAGCATTCCTAAGTAAGAGGACTTGGTTTTGATGTCTCATAGATTTTATGTTGAGTCCGCCATGCAAGGTGTTGCTCGTCACTTCGTCCCATGAGACAAGAGAGATAGGCTTTTGCTTTCTTCCTCCACCCCAAATGAACTGATGAATAGTACTATCGATTCGATCACATAGCCTCACAGGGATAACAGTAGTTTGCATTACATAAGTTGGGATGACCGCTAGGGTAGATTTTGCTAAGTAGACCCCGCCTGCTAGGGACAGACACCTCAACGACCATGTGTTTATCCTGCTAGAGAGCTTATCCAAGATTTCTGCATAGGTTTTCTTTGTGACCCGAGTATGCACAATGGGCACCCCCAAGTATTTTCCAAGGCCAATCATTTTTAGAAAGCCACTTTGGCCTAAAGCTTCCTTAAATTCTTCAAAGAAGTTCATGATAATCTCAATATTCCTTCTAACTGCCCTAACAAAGAGAATCATGTCGTCTGCAAAGCAAACATGCGCTACAGAGGCATTGCCCCCCGATATCTTCATTGCCTTCCATTCTTTTCTAGCAACTCTAGCATCAATCATTTGGCTCAGGCTCTCGAGGCATAGAACAAAAATATATGGTGATAGTGGATCTCCTTGCCTCAACCCCGTGGATGCCTTGAATGCAGGTGTTGTTTGTCCATTCCAATATAACAAAATTTGCCTCGTTGTGATCGAATTCATAATGAAATTCCTTATATTTTTAGGCAAATAAAGTTTGTACAACGTGTCAGCAATGAAATTCTAGTCCATCATGTCGTAAGCTTTTGTTAAATCGACTTTTATCGCCGTTGTCTTCCCAGAGTTTTTTCTCTTCATTTTATGAATAAGTTCCTTCACCTTCAAGATATTATCAGTGATTTTCCGACCTGGTATGAAGCTACTTTGGGCCGGAGATATCCACTTAGGCATCCACTCCTTTATCCAGTTAACTATGATCATGGAGCACAATTTTAGACTCACGTTGTTCAGAGCTATTGGTCGTAGTTGTTTGCATGATTCTAGTCTTGTGCACTTAGGTATGAGGACGAGTGTTGTGTTGTAGCATTCCGCGTCTAGCTTCTGGCCACTGACGGCAATAGTGGCAGTCTTCCACAGCGAATCTCCAATAACATCCCAGTTGTGGCGCAAGAAGAAGGCCGAAGCCCCATCAGGGCCGGCCCCCTTGTATTGGTCCACACTTTTTAGCATTTTCATAACTTCGATCTTAAACGGATCCCGCCCAATAGATTCACGTTGCTGGTCTGAGAGCATGTAAAACTGTGCCGGAATGCCACATCCAGGTTTGTTGCTTTTGTAGTGTGTCGTGCCGAGAAAATTCCCTGGAAATAACCCATCACCAAGTTTAACAGTTCCTGTGTATTAGATATCCAGTTTCCCAAACTATCTTTCAGAGCGGCAATCGTATTGTTTCCTCTTCTTTAGTGGACATGAGCCTGATAGAAACGAGAATTTTGTTCCTTATGTTTGAGCCAACTAATATGGCTCTTGTGTTTCCACTCCTCCTTTCAGAATTTGAGTAAGTTCAGCTTGCATATTGGTGCACAGCTGGTCCGTTATGTGGTCATATTGTGTTGCCAGGTTGGATTGCAAACAATCTAAATTCCTGATGAGGCTGTCTTTATTGTGACGCCTCTTTCTATGTAGTTCTTTATCCCATTTACAGAGACGTGGTTGTGCTTTGGACAGTAAATCATTGAAGCTCTCGTCGCTATTCCAGAGGTTCCTCAGGAAAGGTTTAAAATCAGCGGTGTCATTCCAGTACATTTTCGTTGTGAATCTTGTAGCTTGACGGCTCCGTGAATTATAGTCAACCAACAGAGGATAGTGATCGAATTCCATCTTCGGTAGGTGTCTGACCTGCACATTAGGAAATTGGGTAACAAAGTGAATGTTTGCCACTGCCCTATCAAGTCGTTCCTGAAGGAGGCCTCTCCTGTAAGTAAAGCGTTGTCCAGAAAACCCCATGTCCGATAGACCTATTTCCAGTAAGGAGTTACTGAAGAGACTGGCTTCTGCATAATTATAGGTCCTACCTCCAGGCTTCTCATCTGGTTTTGTTGTGGTGTTAAAACCGCCCAAAGCTATCCAGGGCTCGATGAACTTGTTCCCCATTTCTATTAATTGTTTCCACCACAACATTCGTATAGTAATATGTGGATTTGCATACACGAAAGTTGCGAAGAAACAGTCATTGACCTTGATTGTTATGAATTGTCTGTGAGTGTTTATGATTTGTACATTGCAAGCTTCCTCTTTTCAGCAAATCTAGATGCCGCCAGCGAAACCTCGTGCCTCTGACCTGTGTGAGTTTGTGAAGCCAAGCCATTTGATTACATTTATGGCGCTCACATCACTAATACGGGGTTCCAGGATTCCTACCACCTTCGATTTGTGAATAGAAATATACTCTTTCAGCACCCTACATGTACCATAGTTCTCAATACCGCGTACATTCCAGCATAATATCTTAATCATTGAAGACATTGCACTGTGTCGGCAACAAACGAAACTAGATTGGTATATGATTTTCCTTATCTCCCTCAGTTGCCTCGCTTTCATTGATTAATCCTTCCAATTCGCTTATCTCATTGTCTTTTGTGTTTAACATCCCTGGACTCTTCCTTAGCTGTTCGGTGATATTTTTTGTTTTGCCGCTTCTCTTCATTTTGGGACCGCTTCCCCTTATTATTTCCCCATCATCTTCTTACTTCCCTCAGTTTTGCTGTTCGTACGTGCACACTTAGTTTGAGGAGTTTTGAATGGCAAATCTCGCATTTCCTCGGGCACTACAGTTTCCATGGAGTTGTCCACTATATCTGTTCATCGTCAATGACTTCGTCCACGTCAGGGTTCATCGCACAGTGTTTAACTGTTTTTCTTGGCCTTCTTTATCACCTGGTGTATCTATTGAACTGGGACATTCTGTTGTAATTCCTTCAGCGCCACTCTCTTTTGCCCAGCAGTCTCCACGTTCACTGCCTTATTTTTCTTCTTCCAGATCTTGGTCGTTCTGCCAAGGCTTTCTTTATTCCCTGCATGAGCAGAGTGAGACTTATCCATCTGTGCAACAGTGTCATCATCTACCTCACTGCTAAGATGCATCCAAAAAGCTTCCATGGACCACCTGTGCGTCTTGTTTCATTGTCTTTTGCGTTGGAAAGTTGTACCGCAAAATGCCCGAGTTCTAGCTCGTACATATTAAATCTTCTGGTTATGTTCTAAAGGATCTTCAGCCTATCCCTTAGCGTCATGAATCCTATTTCAGCCCCAATCATACAAATGGTTGGTTTCCCAACAACCTCTTTGAGCGTAACGTCTGCTACAGATATATCCTCAACAAACAACGAGTCCAGGTACATGTCTTCACCATAGTTTTTGTTAACACGACGCTCGCCGGTCACAACGCTACTGAACGACGGTGGATCCGACTTTCCCGGCCTGGTCACATTGGTATTGGCATTCTCTATCAGACCTCCCGTAGCTTCTTGATTTTCCATTTGCATGGCCGATCCCCATTGTAGGCTGCCGATCTGTTCTTGCGATGCACCGCTGCCTTCTATCGATCCCCTCATGTTGGCGTATTGTAGGAGTAGGCTTGCTTCAGGCACCAGTATTTCAACCGGTGATGCTCCTCGACTTGACAGATCCACCTCCCTTCATCCATCCGCGCCTTTCACACCCCTTCCTTCATTCTCCTTCCGGCCGCCAGACGCCCCCCCAGTCTCCTTAGGGTTCTCCATTCTCTTATCTTTTTAGATCTAGAACTTTTTGAAATTTAAAAATTTGCAAGATACATCAAAACTTGAGTTCTTAGTATATTTAGACCAGTAAAAGCGAACCAACGGGAACCTTACATTGGACATGGCTCCCAAAGAAAAAATAAGAATCCTCCTCTTATCTAACCCGTAGTTGCTTTCATGTCTTTCTACATCTGGTTCACATCACGAGAATATGGCTGGTGTAATGTCCCTCTGGGCATCACCATGACTTCAAAATTTTGACCACATAATATGCTTGCTATTAGGTGTAATTTGATTTTTTTTCTTAGGGCTTGGAAAACTCTGATATTTACATACTTTTACTTATCTAAACACCGATAAGATTACCCGGCCAGTGTGACTCAGGTGGTTTGGTCTGACTTGTCCTCCCTAAGGGATCTGGGTTCGAGGAGGAGGGGGAGCGGGGTCTCCCTAAGACTAAAAAAAGAAACAATAAGATCTTATTAAATTAGGTCAAATATGTAGGCACTAATGGGTTCACTTGTTTAAGTCAGACTTAGTTGATGAAACTTGTGACTCATTTAATTTCATCCAAATCAAGTATCTACCAATTCGATTCGAACATCTTGAAGAAGATCCATGGACACCCACGTTGAATAAAATAAATATAAGAATATAAATATAGTACATGTGTGGCTATAAATATAACGAGCATGTAGTTTGTTGTTTGTACATACTTTTTCAGTAACTATATTTTCTATGTAGTTTGTTTTGTGCATAAACAACTACAAGTATTTGTTATATTAAGACTACGTAATGTTAAATAACAAAATATAATTTCATTATACGTGATATTTATGCTAATTACAACAACTACATCATATTCCTTTTTCTACTATTTTTTATTCAATTTTACGACAAAACTAAACAATAAACGACTATTCCATTATTTTTAACGTCTTATAAATTAGTTGGGTGTTCTCTTTTTACTATATATGTGTCCATAAAATATTTTTAAATTGTTTTTTTTGTCTTATAATATTTGCGTAACAACTAACAATGACTTTTTGGTTAAACACATTTTATATGTACATACATGATCGACCCCAACCTCCAAGATTACATTTCTATATACTTTTGTTCACCCCTTCTAACACAGAAATGTTTTGACCCATATTAAAAAAATCTGCAATTACAGTGCCGCAATCCAAACCTTAATTTAAATCTAATCCCACCCACCACGTCTTAACCGCCAACGACTCTATCATAGAGTGAAAACTTACTATAAGACCGGTCCAATAATAACTTGGTAGGATCCAATAGAATTTTACAATAGTGTAAGTTTCTCTCTCTTTATTTTTTTTAGGGAGTAGAGTTTTGAAGAGGAGAAAGAAAGAGATGCTGCATTATGATTGATGGTCCTATAAAAAAATATAGGACCAGTCCTATAATAAGTTTTTTGAGCATAGAGGGTAGAGGCCATTTCACATTCACTTGACCCCTTTGAAAATGAAAGCCATGTTGTTTGTGCCCGTGATTTTCGAAAATGTTCGCGATCTCAATGGTCTCACGGCCCCTATCCTGTACAAGTTTGCCAAAATAACCACGTGTGAAAATAAACCCCCTCCTTACTCTCCGTTTTCCTCCCTCTCCGGGGCTCGTCATGATCATCCCTGGTCTCAGAGTGGTGCGGGTATGAGACGGAACTTTGTATTGTGCCCATACGAGGTCTCGTGACTCCTCTGTAGCGCACTAAGCCCAGTGGTTGCCTAGCTGCTTAGTCGAATCCTTACAGCTGGTTGTCTCATTAGGTTGCCATCGCCTTATCAGGATCTTCACTAGAAACTAGTGTTTTTCTCAGGTGTAGTTTGTCGCTGACGCTGTTCCTTATCTCCCATCTATGGCTAGGGTTTCTGCCATTCAACGTCGTCGCTGCTGTTTCATCCTGATTCATGGAAATCATCCATCAGGCCAGTAATTTTTGTGAACAGAAAATCTGCTGTCGTGGAGCGATGCCCAGCTTTTGTTCCTGCTCTGAAGGAGTTTATGCTCTGTCAAGTCGACGGGTCACTCGTGAAGCAGCCGACGCTCAACGGACCTGTCGTGAAGCGTTCGCCGATGTAGGGCCCACCATAGTTGCTTCCCATTACCAACAGATTTCCCCTGAGTCAGGGTGCTTCGCGAGGGTGGCTGGTTTTTTCAGGATGACATCATATTATGGATCACTCATTTATGCTCTTCTTGATTATCCTGAGAATGTTTAGCTCATTCTGAATACATATATAATCACCAAAACTGAAACTTATGATATCAAATGGAGGAATAATAGCGAATAATAGGGAACCTTGAATTACTAGAATTTGTACCTCAATTACTTGAAGCGGGTTTTTATATAATTCAATACAGTATCGTCGTCTCATCAGGGTTTCGATGGGTACATCTTCTAGTGTTCACTGTGACATAATCTCACATTTCCGGGGCACATGCACAATTTGAGATAGGAATGTTTGGCACCCTTTTCTCCCTCAAGAGTCAATCGGAATATTATTTTTGATAAATATGAAACTCCTATATGGCTACTTAGGTTGGGTGTAGCCAGGCTGCAAAGTGAGAATCTGTATTGTAAAAGTAGGCAACAAATCCACAATGTTACGTCGGACTATATCCTACCATACAGGTCCTAAGCATCTTTGTGATGGGAAAAATGTTTAACTATTACATTTCTAGCATAATCTGTGTAGAACTGGAAGTCTCGGTCTACCGATTCTGCTCTTTTTATAAATCGAGAGTTGTGGTGAGTCCTATATGTATAACCCTATATATAATCAGGGTGTGAAACTTATATGAGTATCCCTATATATAAAGAGTACCACGCCACCTGCACCAAGCTTTCCATTCTAGCCTCTGGACTTGCGAGACCGAAGAGACACGCTCGAATTGTGCGAGGAGACGAAAAGTCAGTCGATGCTATAAATGTCTCATCCCACACCCATTCTCTCCTTCTTCTCCCACTTCAATCCGTTGTCTCCCCTGCTGTGAGCAACATTGTGCTTGCCCTTTAACATGCCGGAGCTACTTCCGGACCGTCGTCACGCCCACCAACTGCCTTGCCATTACCATCATAACGCCCAAGACATCTGCACCCAATCGTGGATGCAACTACATCGACGAGCCCAGAGAGCCGCACGTGAGCCGCCTACGCCCCCATCCGCGCCGCCATTGCCGCATCCGAATCCATGTCGTCATCGTTGCACCCACACCCACACCCACACCGCCGCATCCATGCACATGCCGTCGTGCATCTGCGCCTACATCGCCGCGCCCACACAATGCCGGCACCACACCCACATCGTCACCGCAGCACCAACACCTATGCAGCCGCATGCCCACACCACGACACACCTATAACAAGGCTTCTACAACCCGCTTTGGCAATCACATCATCGTCGCCGCCCACATTGTCATCGTGCTTACTGGAATACTACCGTAAGGAGGAAGAGGAGGGGCATAGAGATTAATTGACCACCCAGTCATGTTATCAATAGATATCAACATTGTAATGCATATATTTGCTCACTCTGATGTATAAAAATTAGTCATATGTATAGTAAAATTGCATAATGTGAGGTTTTATAAGGGTTTTTTTCTTTCCATGTTAAGGAATGCGAGTTTATATAGGTCACTATACATAATGTTGGATTACGTTAAAATTATAAATAAAAGATAATAATGTTGTCATTATCTTTTATGTTATATTTTTCTAATCATGGAATTTCTCTGGCCGTAAGCACTGTTTTAGTTTATATTAAGCATAAATGTTGATATTTTCTAGTGATACTATGAATATTAATGAATATGAAATATAAAATTACCAACAAAATATGAAAGATTTAGCACATGCATTTTGATTAAATATGGTCGCTTATTACATTTTTCTACATATTAAATTAAAAAATATATCAAAAATGAATGAGAATATTATTATAAAATATAATATATCTGTTAGTTTATTTTAGGTCTGGCAGTTAACATTTTTTGATACTATGATGAAGATATTTAAGTATGAATTTTGGACTGAGAGGTGAAATGTGTAAAAATATAACTGTGGGTGTTTGAAAAAAAATAGAGGGAAAAGAAAACAAAAATTCAAATTTGAATTGAGTTATTTTTTATTTGTGTGCGTGAGATTAAATACACTTAGTTGGTGGTAGTTGGTAGTGGGTGGTTGGGCATCAATATTGATTTGTTGCAGCAACGACATGCATGCATCCCTGCAACCATGCAACGCATCAGAAAACTTATTTCTAGAAATTTGTGTCGCATTGTTCTATACATTTTTGGTATTGTGTAATTATGTTTTAGTACAGTTTTCAATACATTCAAATATTGATTTTTACCTTATCATCAAAATATACAGAAACATAAGTTTGGTCAAATCAGAGATTTTATGTAGTTGTAAAATGGATGAAAAATGTTTCCGTAATTTTTTTCTAGAAGAGGACGCATTATGCTAGTTTATTCTGGATTTTGATTTGCATATATGTACAATGAATTGAAAAAATACATAAACATAATCAATAAATAACTTTGTAATTTATTTCTTTAATCAAATATACCTCTGATTGTACGCATGGTGCTAGTTTCTATTTAGTATTTTTATTGATGACTTTTGGCACTACGTTAAATATTTTCAAGTAGTGATTTTGGACTTAGTCGTAAAATATGTACAAATGTGTACGGATTTGCTGCTAAGAAGTGGAGGAAATTTGAAAAAAAGAACGTTTTAAATTTTTAAATATATTGTTTTATTTGTAAAAGTAATAAGTGTTATTATGTAACTACTTTATTGCATGGTCGTTTTAGTATAACAGTTGCTTTAATGCAGCACTGCAGGCATGCAAAGTGGTGCAGAACACACTAATCATTCTTTCGCCTATAAGATTGTGATGCACAATACTAAAAGGTATATATATTAGATATTTTGCGTGTTCCCGATATAGGAGTGAGAATGTTAGTGGAGATGATGTGTTATTAATAATTGTGCATATATAAACAAGGTGTGAAAAACGAACCCATCACTAGGACGATAACTTCATATCCCCTTATATTCTGATTATAATGATGCATTTTGCACAAGTTATAATGATGATCATGAATTAATGGTATGTTGAGTAAAATTCTACAATGGAAAGGGCTGCGAATATGCCTCCTAGTTGTTATGGAGTCTAATATTAGTTATCTCGGTCATTCCTTTTCACAAGATTTACATGACCACTATGACGATTCTTCATCACTTAATCATTTATATGTTGTAAATTAATTTACAATTGGATGTGTGTGTTATCTAACTGTCGTATCCATATCGTATTGGGATATTTATTAAAGAAGTTACTAAAGTTATGTAATTTTATGTCCTCAGTTTAAAAAAGAGTGTGTTTGTATCCTACGAAAATTTTGGTATGAAAATAATTTTCAGCTATAATTCATGAATTTCACCATTTGAAAATCACGATTGCAATCCATATTTGAACTTCATTTGAATGTCCATTAATTTTGTGCACACAAAAAAAACTATATCTTGTTCGATCTAAGTAGATCATGACCCACCATAGAATAGTTGGACTTCAATGTGAAGCATTGGCGTTGGAAACTGTTTAAAATATATTTAAATTAACAAATATTTTTCTAGATATAATTAGATGCAAGATATTGGGATGATAAAATAATAGTAATACATTTTGAAATTAGTACATGTCATTAGGATACTATGGTTAACATTTGAGTTTGATTGGGCTTAAGTTGTGAGAAATAGGAAATATCCAAGTTATTGAATAACCTTGAGTAAGAATTGTAGATTTCCCCTTCCAAAATGGGTCGATACGGCCACAACCACAAGCACATGGTTGTGTACCCCGACATCGTTGAATGATGCCAAAATTTGATAAGCAATTTCTCACAACCTATGCCACCCAACACCCTGACAACTCCTCATTCTCTTCAAAAGTTTCCTTCTCTACACCAACAAGCATCCCTAACTCCATCCGTAATTGTCTTGCATTGTCTACCATTATGACTAGAAACCTAAACCCTAAAATGTCCAACAACCTCAAGCCCTAACGTCATCACATTCTTCCCTCAAACTAGACCCATATTATCATTTCCATGACTCATCGACCTTAGACCGTAACCTTACATCCCTCTGCAAAATTCATGGCATATCCATTGTCGTGCTTATCTCACAATTAGTTAAGGTAACCTTGACCTTTGTACCGAGCCTCCTCATTACAATCAAACCTCAGCCAGAGGTCAACCAAATCCTTATGGGCTTTTGAACTCCTTTGTTGACCATAAATTGACTCGAGTCATAAACCAACAATATATTGTTATTTAGTCATTTACCAACTTCTAACGAGTTTTAAACCAACTTAGGCCTGTTCAGCCACCTCCATGGCTTTCTCTTCACTCCAAAAAATCCCAACCCATCAAAGCCCACTTATTTTCTCCTAAACCCACATAATCAACCATGAGTTTCATCATTATCTTCACAAACAAAATTTTCCAAGATTTGATAGCTCAACTCATATCGCTAATGGAAACTACCAACACCATCAAATTTTGCAACCTATAATGGACCCCGATTGTCACTTTCTAGAGGACCAAAGCGCAAGCTCATAGTCGATGATCTTTGGTAGCCTTATCCTACTCTATAGACAAGGTTATGTCTTAGGGATTACCATACCAATCTCATTCCCATTGTAAGACCCTTATAAGGAAGCATTTGAAGGGATTTTTGTGTACCCTTCCTTGAGGGATCAAATATATTGACACGAATTTACCGTGCGTAGAAACGCAAGTGTACGCGTCAATGTAATATAGGCCTTTGTGAGGCCCGAGTCGAACTCAGGGATATGTGAATTGTTGGAGACTACTACTAACTACTCGCAATCAGCTAGACCGATTAAAGAGTTGGAAGTTGTTGTTAAAATTAAAAGAAAGTGAAATAAAACAAAACAAAGCAATCGATTAAATGTTCGGTTTAATCAATTCAAAATGAGATATTTAGGATTGTGGTTTCACCGCGGGTTTTCATTGTATTAAATTCTATTCAGTTATTCAAATTTATCTCTCTATCCGGGTAGTGGCCTGAAATCAGAATTGCCCACTGTCGTGGTACCATTCACTACCTATGTCTAGGTTGGTTCCACCGTCGTAGTAACCTATACCCTAAACTAGGTGCATTAAAAACGATCTCTCGGTATCCACCATTAACCTTACACCACCTTGTTCTAGGGATTTATCAATTAATGTAAATTTCATCTCTTTTCACCCATTAATTCTTCTTTAAAAGTAATTAAGGGCATTAGATTATTATTATGGTGATAAAGCATAACAATATAATTGAGAAAACAAAATTATACCACTGATTTAAGAGATAAAATATGAATTACTATGATAAAATTGTCATACAATGAATTCCCGGGCTACTCCCGGTCCTAAAGACAAAGGGGATTAGCCCCGCATGTTCATCTCAGAGAAAAACGTGGAGTAGAAAAAGGGAAACATGGAGAAAAATGTGATTGAGTGGAGAAACCTCTGAACGGAGAAGATCCAAGCGATCCTTGGCGTAGAATACGCGTTCTCCCGCCTTTCGGTGGTGGAAATCATCTTCTTCGGCGTCTGGATCGGCTGGGGCGTGCTTCTGGACTCCGTTCTTCTCTCCACACCTTCTCGGGACGTGTGCAGCGGCTAATGACGTGATGATTCCCTCTTGGGCGCCGTCATTAGGTATAATTCCCGAGTTAGGTCGCCAATTAATCACAGTCGTCAGATTAAGATCAAGCTGAAGCAAACTCATATCTGACGGTGTCGATACCATCGACGCCGGTCGATGGTATCCACCTAGCGCGATATCGGCAGTTCTTCTTTTCTTTTGTCTTTGCGCCTGATGCTATCTCGATACCATCGACCAGCGTCGGTTTTGTCCTTTTACCATCGCTGAAGCTCCACTAGTCGATGGTATCGACATATGGGTCGATAGTATCGACTCACTTCTCGCCAGCAACACTAGTACAGAAATGGTATGTAGCGTCGGTTTTTTAAAGCCTGCAACGTCACTTTTTAACCGACGCCTAGGTGGGCGTCGCTACAGAATTTGGTCTATAGCGTTGAATTATTTAACTAAATAAAACTGACCTTATAGAGTAAACACCGACGCAAGAGGTTGTAAAAATTCTGACCTAGGCGAGAAAAAAGGAGCCTGTAAGGTCGGTTATTTCATAAAAACCGATCCTATAAACGTTCTCGGTCGAGAAACTTGTCGACCGAGAACGTTTACAGGGTCGGTTTTTATGAAATAACCGACCCTAAATATTGAATACCATTTCAGTGGTAACTCTCAGTCGAGAAAGTTGTCGACCGAAAATATTTCAGTCTCGACCGAAAACTCTCTATAAGGTTGGTTTTATCAGAAAACTGACCCTAAAGATTGAATAAAACATTTCAGTGTAAGACTCGGTCGACAAACTTCTCGACCGATAGTATTTCGGTCGAGAAGTTTGTCGACCGAGTCTTACACGGAAATGTTTTATTCAATCTTTAGGGTCGGTTTTTTCAGAAAACCAACCTTATAGAGGACATGTAGACTCGGTTTTTTACAAAAACCGACGTTAGAAGTTCTATTTTGGTAGAAAATTTTTCGACCGAAGCGTGTACAATGAATTCAATCTGTAGGGTCGGTTATTTAAAAAACCGACGCTAGAAATTACGATTTTTTTTTAAATTTATGTAGAAATTGTTATAGAACAGAAGAACAAGAAGATTCATATATTCTGGGAGAGGGGAGCATTGATGCTCATCCATCACCATTCAAAACCACACATTCATAACAAAAATGATAATAAATATCATAATTTACAAAATGATAGAGTGCAAGTCTGAGATGACATATTACAAAAGTAAAAATATGAAAGAGTACGTACTCAAACCACATACATAAATGGAGCAGACATATTTAATCCAATGCTATTTTGACTTCACTTATAAAACACTCTGACCACTCTTCTCGGAATTCATTCAAGTCCACATGTGTGTAAGGCTGAGTTGTAAATATCTATAATAGAAAATGCACATGCTAATATTTTATAAAAATGACTACAATCACTTGTAAATTTATGATGTTATTCTTTATTACCTGACTTATAGTCTGAATGTCATGCGATGCTTGTTTGACAATAGCTTGCATGTATTTCATTACATAGTAGTCACAAGCCCAGTCATAATTTTGCATAGGACACTACAAATAACGAATTATACTTAATGTTAGTAAACTACTATAAACAACAATTGAGATAAGAGTATATATAAGAGTTGACATACTAGAATTGAAAAATTAATACATATAAGACTAAGCAGTTGTCAAAGTAGCTACCTTGACATTTTTCAAAGTCAATGTCTTTTATTTTGTGGGTATTTGTCCTCCAGCTTCACGAAAAGCCTTTATACCCCTATCAATTAAATGATAGTTGGTAAAATAGAAATTCTAAATAAAATATCATGTTGAAGCAATTGATTAAATTTATGCTTACTCCATAGCTGACAATTTCAGTTTGTGACTCCTTGTTGTTTTACCCATTGGGTCAAGATAATAAAGAGTCATCAATTTTGGAACAATCACCAGTAATTCCCAATGTCTAGCTCTGAGTAAGAATAAAACAAACATTAAAATAAATAGTTTCATTCATTATTAAAATTAAATTGAATAATAATACTTACTGGACGTTAAAAGGAATTAGGATAATTTCCTTCTCCTCACTAGCAAAATATTTGAATGCATCAGATAAGTACTCATTCACATCCTCTATATTTATCTCCACCTGACTAGTGACCGAAGGAACTAAGAATGCAATATTCTTTATATCAAAGTTGGTGACCTCGATATATAAATGGCTGTTAAACATTTGTAATTATTTTCATATGTAGAAATAAGCTAAAAATTTGTATTGGAATTTTCTATATATATTGATAGATCCTTACCTTATCCATACTTCTATTATCAAAGTGTTCAGCCAATCATACCGGAACAACTCTATAATATCATCAAGAAAAATAAAATTCTCAAAGTCCCTCCCAACTGCATCTTTTGTTAACTTGACCATCATATTTGATCCCGATCTTTGGTTAGCTAAGTACCGATACAAACCTTTAGATTTTCTTCCCAATTCATCGAATGTAGTTTCGGGAATGAAAGATGGCTTAGGCATAGGAGGACGACTAGGAGAAGTTTTACTTTTTGGTTTACAAACCTGTTAATTAAATTACATACTTATATTACATGAGTCCATATATGCAGTCAAATATGAAAAATATGGTAGAAATAAGGTATACATTGTCATTGATAACCAAGTGTCTAGGCCAACCCACCATAGCACCCTCAGCTTCTTCAACTGTACTATATTCATGATTAGGTATGGGTAGTGGTTTGTCCCCCATTCCGTCATACACAAGATGGATGGACACACGTCAGATGTCATCAATAATTTGTTGGCAATGCAATGTACCACCAAGGTTGTACACTTTGCCCGCTGCCACAACATTATATTCTGGAACCTCCACTGCAAGTTTACAGTTCATACCAACCTAAATTGAAATAATACAAGTTATATAAGAAATTGTAGAATAGATACATGTTACAACTATATATATTATCATATATTTATCATACTAATAACACAACATATAGAGCAAAAACGTACGGTAGATTGTTGTGGTGGTTCATCGGGAGTGCTCCCATGACCTTCTACAACTGTAGCATGGGCTTGTACCTCATCACTTGAGAGACGTGTAGTATGAATAGGTTGAGAAGGTTGAGTAGGCTGAAATGAAGACATTATTTCTTTTACTTTCTGCGCTACTAATGCTTCAAGATCGTCTTGTGTAAAACCTCCTACACGACCTCTTTTAGATTGCGAAGGGCCAAAATAAGACATGAATCCTATGCCAGCTCCTAATCCCCTAATACGGCCAGGATGCTCCTTCGTACCAAGAGCAACTGCTAGTTCATCCATGTAGCCAGTTGGGATGAACTTTCCTTCCTTCCTTTGCTCGTGGAGATCAATCTATTCATAGTTAATAAAAATATTAAATCACAATATCAATTAGATATAAATAAATCTAAGTTTGTGGAAGTTACTCTTTACTTAGTTGGGATAAACCTACCATCTTTTGTGCCACCTCCTTAGTTGCAGGGTGGACAATTTCACTGGCTCGATTCTTTCTAGCATCAATCCATGTCATGTGTCGGGGTGGTCTCTCAACTTGAGTTGTACTAGATTCTTCTCTAGAAGATGATTGCTTCTCTTGTAGTTGGCGGCGGAAGGCATAACCACCGGGCCCCAAACGATGGTCATGCACATTTTTAGCCCGTCTTTCCTTTTGAGCCTGGTGAATAGCCTGATCATTTAAAATGAGGTATTGCAATTTAGACTTGGAAAACATGTATAAAAAGATTCACCTCCTTAATTGTATAAAATATTCATACAATACATTACAATCTTTATTACCTGAAACTCTTCCGATCTCCTAGCTGCAACAAATCTTTCCCACACCTCGGGATCAATAAAAATATATACATTTGTAGCTTTCTTCTTTTGTTTAGGATTATTTATAAATTCCCTTACAATATGTCTTAAAACCCCTCCATCGTACACCACAACGTTGTAGCACTCTTTTCTTGTGATGTTTTTTATTTATATGAAAAACACCCTATACATACAAAAGAAGCAATTAATAATGTTGTTTTGAAAAGGAATTAATTCCAAGCAAACTAAATTAGAATCAATAGATAAAAAACATATTAAAATGATATCACTTCCACTCACAAATATATCTTTTCATATGAGGTCTTTTTTGGCATTAGGAACATCATGCCAATTTTCTATATCTATTGGCAAATTACTGCGCGCGGTCGCCCCTACGTAATGCTTGAAAGAACTAGCATGTTCCCCAACAGGTGCTCCTGTCATATCAAACTGGACTGGAAATTTATCTCCTTTAGCCCTGAGCTCCTACATCCTACGCATCAATGTAGGACCTCTACTGTTCTTAGCATCACCACTACCATCCTCATGGTGCTCATGCTCAGAATGTTCATCTTCATGGTACTGATCATGCTCAAAATGTTCATCTTCACTCGCCATTTTAGAACCTGCAAGTATACATGATAAAAAAAATAAGTGATAATAAAAGCACAAGTGATAAGGTATACATGATAATAAAACAAATAATTCAAAGAATACATGCCTTTAGTATTGGTTGAGTTGTTAGTCAAGGAAAATTCCTTCAGCATGGTCTTGACGTTTATAATATCCATCGGTGTTATCTTCAACATTTACACTTGGCAAACCAACTGAGAATGGACTGGAATCATCATACTTTTTGTAGTATTCTTCTTCATTTATAGGATCTACAGTAAACTGTCTTTTTCCATTAAGAACGACAGACCAATTTTTATTTTCCGGGTCATCAATATAGAATACTTGTTTTGCTTGGTTTGCCATGATGAATGGCTCATCTTTGAAACCAATCTTTTCAAAATTCACTAATTTGAAACCCAACTCATCCACTAAAACTCCTTTATTGTTGTCAACCCAATTACACCTAAATATAGGAACTCAAAAATTTGTATAGTCAATTTCCCATATGTCCTCAATGACGCCATAATATGACATCTCAGCTTCGTGTGGTCTTTTATCTTTGGCACTAGCAAAATACAATGAACAAGCTTTAACAGTGACCCCACTATTTTGAACTACACTACTTTCATCTTGACGCTTTGTGTAGTATGAAAATCTGTTAATGTCATAACCTTCATATGACATGACATCCATTTTTGGCTTAAAGGCAAGGCATTTTATGTTCTCATCAACATTATTTGGTGATTCAGATAGTTGATTAAATACTTTCTCTTCAAACCACCTAATAAATGTTCGATTATGCTCTCTTGCAAGCCACATTGAACTGGATCGCGGATGATTTCTCTTGATAAGATCATTGTGTTATGTGATGTAGCTACTAACTTCATTGATGTTGTGTAAAATATACAAATGTGCTTGTTCCCACAACTCACGACTGATTCCTTTCACTCGTCCTCCCAGAGTTCCTTTGCCACAATAAGATCCAGTGTGATGGGGATTTTTTTTATCGCTACAAGTTTCATTGCAATTAAAAAAAATCATTACAAAAGTCCATCACCTCCCTAGCCACGTAACCCTCAACAATACTCCCTTCAGGACGATAACGATTCCGAACATCACCTTTAAAAAAACTCATGTAGCATTCAAATGGATACATCCAGTGTAAGAAAATTGGACCCAACATCTTCACCTCCCTTGTAATATGTACTACAAGATGAACCATGATATCAAAAAATGAAGGAGGAAAATACATTTCAAGATGACACATGGTAACAATTACATCTTTCTGTAATTTATCGAGAGTATCAGGATGTATCACTTTGTTGCATATTTCATTGAATAAGAAACAGAGTCTTGTGATTGCAAACCTTACATGCTTCGGCAATATAGATCGAATAGCCACAGGTAAAATTTGTTGCATTAAGGTGTGACAATCGTGAGATTTGAGACCTATCAGTTTTAGATCCTTCATTGATACCAATCTACGAATATTAGAAGAGCATCCTTGTGGAACCTTAATATTATACAAGCACTCACAGAAAGTCTTTTTCTCTTTCTTTGACAAAGTGTAACAAGCCGGTGGCAAATATGTGCGGCGACCCCTGATCTCCACTGATAATTCTTTTCTAATACCGATTAATTCTAAATCTTTTCTAGATTTGATGCCATCTTTAGTCTTTCCTGGTATGTTCAATAGCATACCGATGATGCTATCACAAATATTTTTTTCAACATGCATGACGTCAATGCAGTGTCTAATTGACAAAGATCTCCAATAAGGAAGATCCCAGAATATTGACCTCTTCTTGTATAGAGATTTGTCACATGCGAGTGTATGACTACTTGAACTCTTTCCAAATTCATTAACAATATGTTTCACCCTATCATATACAACATGTCCTGATATAGGTTTAGGAGCACTTCGTTCCTCAGTTGACCCATTAAAGGTTTTGCGTTGCCTTCGATAAGGATGCACTGGTGGGAGAAATCTCCGATGACCAAGATATACGATTTTACCACCATGTTTCAGTATGATTGAATCAGTATTTTCCTCACAAATAGGACATGCTTTGTATCCTTTTATGCTATATCCAGACAAATTTCCATAAGCTGGAAAGTCATTAATCGTGCAAAATAACATAGCACGCAAACTGAAGATCTCTTTACGTGAAGCATCATATGTCATAATACCTTCTTCCTATAGTTTCATTAGGTCATCAATTAGAGGTTGAAGGTAAACATCAATATCATTTCTAGGTTGCTTGGGCCCTGATATCAATGTTGACAACATCACATACTTATTTTTCATACACAACCAAGGAGGAAGATTGTATATAACAATCATAACAGGCCACATGGTATGTTGGCTTCTTAATGTACCATAGGGATTCATTCCATCTGTACAGAGTCCAAGTCTTAGGTTTCTTGGTTCTTTACCATAGGGATTCATTCCATCTGTACAGAGTCCAAGCCTCCATTCCCATTGGGCACATTATTTTCTTTGCTTGATATGTTGAAGTTGGAAGCTCGTTGCCTTCAGGAAGAATATCCTTTAACAAAGACAACATTGAAGTGAAACTCTTATCGCTCCACCGGTTTTGAGCTTTAAGAGTGTATAATCGCATCACAACACTCAACCTCGTGAACTTAGTACAACCCTTATATAATGGTTTTTCAGCATCATGGACAATGTTTGCAAATAAAGAAGGTGGATCAATGACATTGTCCCGACAACTATGTAGCATCTCATCAATCATATCATCCTGAATCTGGTCATCTTGAATCGGTTCATCATTAACATTATCATCATTATCTATATCTTCTATGACACAACTATTAGTATCGACATTTTCTGCTCCATAATTCAATTTCTCTCCATGCCAATACCATTCATTATAACCTTGTATGATCCCATTGCATATGACATGATTCTTAATTTCCTCACCAGTATCAACTTTCAAATTGTTACAACAATTTCTACATGGACAATATATCCTATATGTAGGTAGTTTCGTATGTTCCTCAGCAAATCTGATAAATTCATCAAGACCTTTGGCAAACTCTGGACTGCAACAGTTCTTGATAGACATCCAACTTCGATCCATTTTCTATATCACATTAAAACTAATTATAAAACTAACAGTTTAATATTGATACTATAATAATCTATAAGTTTTTATTGATAGAAAGTTAATTTTATATAATAAAGTGTACCACCTATCCCATTTTTGAATATTTAATCTCACTAGTAACTGTATAATGTATGTTTAGTTTTGAAGAAAATTTCAGCAGCATTTCCCCTAAGTTCTCCAAGTACACCGATGTAAATGGCAAATAACCACTCACATATGTACCCAGAGAACAAATGGAGAAATCCTACTGAAATAATCTACAAAACTAAATATACATTATACATGTACATTCTAAGTGAGATTAAAATATCCAAAAACAGTCCCAAACCGGGGACTATCCAAAGTTTACTCCTAATGAGTAAATTTTGAACGGGTTTCTAAGTTAATATATAAATGCATTATTTTCATATTTATATATTAAGTTAAACATCATGCATCAACCCTAAAGTGTCAATCTAGGAGTACACATGTCTAATCTAGTATTAATTTCTAAAATTTATATTATGATTACATATTAAAAAAGACATGCATGTTTTTATTATTGGGTTATCAAATCATATAAAATGGAAAATACTTGTACAAATTAGCAAAGTAAGGCCATTTCTAACAGTCCAAAGATTGAAATCATTATAATATTCAGAACTATTTGTGAACATTACAGCAAATATGATTAAAACATTTATAGCTCCAACATAAATAAGTTCCAGGTCGATCTCGGTCAACAATTAGTCGACCGAGAGCCCACCTGCACGCAGCGTCCAGGTCCACTCTCAGTCGACAATTTGTCGAATGAGAGTGGACCTGGACGCTACGCGTAGGTGGGCTCTCGGTCGACTAATTGTCGACCGAGATCGACCTAGAAGCAGCAATGGCGGCGGGCGGGGTGGGTGGGAATGAAGGGGAACAAGGAACGAAGGAAGCTCGAACTTACTTGGAAATGGCAGCGAGCTTCGTGGAGGAAGAGAAGAACTTCATGGAGAGGCGGCGACCTTCGTGGAAGAGTGAAGGCAGCGATGACAAGCTTCATGGCAACGAAGAGCTTCACGTCAACGACGGGCTTCGTGGAGGAAGAGGGGAAGGCGGCGACGACGAGCTTCACGATCCTTTTCGCGGCGACGACGAGATTTACGATCCTCTTGGCGGCGTGGAGAGGAGGCAACGGCTTCACGGAGAAGCGTTCACGGCAGAATGACAAAGTGAAAATGGGTTTTGCGGTGCCGCGGGAGAGAGATTAGAAAAGAGAAAAGGGTTTCGCAGGAGGAAGAAAGACTAAAATTTCAGCTTTTTGCACGGAGCGAAAAACTATAGCGTCAGTTAACAAACAAAACCCGACTCTACAGATAAACGGTGCCCGTGTCGGGTTGTTTAATAACAATCAAACGCAAACTCGGTCGATGAATTTGTCGACCGAATTGACCTCTAGGGTCGGTTAATAGGTAAATCTGACGCTACAAGTGCTAATACAAAAAAATCTGACTCGTTTCGGTCAATGATTTGTCGACCGAGAAGGAGCAAGATTTCCTTCGTACAAGCACCTCTAGGGTCGGTTTTTTCATATAAACGACCCTAGAGGTGCTTATACATGTGTGAATAACTAAACTAGACATTGTCGGTCGACAATATTGTCGACCGAGACCCCCTATAGGGTCAGTTATTAGAAAAACCAATCCTAGAGGTGCTTCTAAGAAAGAATTCTGGCTTCATTCGATCGAAAAATTCGTCAACCGAATGTGTCGGTCGACAAATTTGTCGACCGAATGAAGCCAGATTTCTTTCTTAGAAGCACCTCTAGGGTCGATTTTTCTAATAACCGACCCTATAAGGGGTCTCGATCGACAAATTTGTCGACCGAGGAGCTCTAAAGTGCTTCCACAACCCTAATAATGATGTTATGTGAAACTTTAATATATGGTGATGTCGTATGAAACCCTAATATGGGATAATGTTATGTGAAACCCTTATATGGAATGATGTTATGTGAAACCCTAATATGGAAATGTTATGTGAAACCTTAATATAGGGTGGTGTTGTGTAAAACCCTAATATGGGATAATGTTATGTGAAATTTCAATATGGGATGATGATATGTGAACCCTAATTGATAAAGATGGGAAACTCTAACCCTAATGAGGGAATAGAGATGTTATTTTTGTATTGCATGATGTTGATATGAAATTGATATGGTTGATATGAAATTGAGATGATTGTGTAACAAATATCCTGAATACCTTGGTCAGATGACCTGAAGGTAATAGTTACCTGATAAGTGATAACCATATTTAGTGATGAACTAAGGGTTTGAATACCCAGAATCAACAAATGTGATGATGGTGGTATTGAGGGATGTGAATTCCCAACAATGAGACAAAAGATTGAGATCCCAATGCTTTATAACGTTTTGAAAAGTACTAAACTCTATTCAAAAATTCAGTCGATCGACTATTTGTCGAACGAAAGAGCTCTAGGGTCGGTTATATGGAAAAACCCGACCCTAAAGTCATCCTCGGTCAATAATATTTTCGACCGAGATTAACCCTATTTCAATGTTTTAAATTAAGTACCAAGTGTGTGTGTATGAGATTAACCAAGTGATGCTTTGTCAAATTTAGCCATAATTTATTTTTCAATCATTTGAAATAACAATATTCTTATATAACATGTATATGTCCAAATGAAGCCATGGAAAACACTTTTATTCATAACAATTTAATTCCCATACACTTTATAAGATGAAACATGACATACTTGCTTTATAAAAAGATATATTACATCATTACAAAGATATCTCATAATCTCACTGGAAAGACTGAAGGATTACATCAATGTCTGGGTCTTTTCCAAGAAAGGGCTCAGCTCCATAATATTTGACCAGTGTCTGCCACTCCAAGGCACCTGTCATGGTTAAGGCATAAGCCTCCAAGAAGGTGGGAACACGGTCAAAGTGAAAGTTGGCAGCAATGTCTTGAAGTTGAATTGGGGAAAACTGAGTATGTGTGAGATCAGGAGATGGTGGAGGTGGAGTTTGATAGTAGTTGTAGGAAGGATTGTAGGGATTTATCATGCCAGGATTAAGGGAATAGGGATATTCATCAGGTTGGTTAGGAGAGAGAGTTTGCATCCTTTGGTTTAAATAAGTCATGGCATTGTGATTATAATCCAATTTCCTACTTAGGTGATATTAAGAGACAGCAATGTATGTCAAGGTATTTGTAATAGGATCATGGGGTAGGTTGGTAGGAGGAGGTGGTGGAGGTATGTCTTGGGTGGATGTCTCCCCTTCAGTCCTAGCCCTTTTGTGGCCAAAGTCAATTCCCATCTTTTCCACCGTATTTTTACTTATTTTTTGGGGTTTTCTATCCCATGTGTAACCTAATTCGTCCTCAATATTCTTCTTAAGAAAATGTTGAGTGATTTGACATACAAAGTCAACATAAGGTGGATTGCCAGAAAACTCAAACATATTCTTAATGATGATACGAATAAAGTTTATGGGAATACTTTTAAGAATGGCATAGATAACGTACATACGAAAGGTGGGTACTTCAGATTTGTTTGCTCTAGGATGGATATTGGTGGCAACAATGAGATTTATGACCCTAGATTCAGGTTTTAAATTTATGGCATAATAGGTACCCCTATCTTCATGACAAGTCGTATTTGATTGAAAGATGGCTCTTTTGACATCACTAAGGCTAATTGTAGTGTTATCTTGGGAGAGTTTGTTGAGTGGAGTTCCTCTAGTGAGATCAATAAAATTTTTATATTCTTCTATATCTATGTCAAGCATTTCAAGAATACCCTCCTCAGTAAAATGGAATCCATACCCACCAACCATCAAGGAGAAGGAATCATGTTCAGGATGTTCGACTAAATTGGCATAGAATTCATTAACTAGTTTGGAGGAGTAGGATTGGAAGGAGGGATTTAGAAAATCAGTCAAATGTTGCACCTCGAAAAGTTCCTCCAAATTGACAATGCTTTGGAAGTCCATGACATCGACTGGCCGTCGTGGAAGAGGAGTTTTTGAGGAGAGCCTGAGGTAGCGGTCGCCTACAACTTGGTCTATGAAAGGGACGTCGTTGATGAACGGTAGCGGTGCAAGGCCCGTCCTTCCTTTCCTACCTGCAACTTGCTTCTTTCCGCGCGTAGATGATGAAGCCATTTCGTTGCTTTGAAATGGAGAAGTAACAAGCAAGAATTGGATGTAGAGAAGCTAAAGATTTTCACAAGAATACACTAGAGAGGAGCTAGAGAAGTGAGAATGTGAAGGTGTGAAGAAATGGATCGTTTTGGGTGCTATTTATAGAAAAACAGAGCCAATTTCGGTCGACAATTTGTCGACCGACGGCCGCAACGGTCGTCTATCGGTCGGCCAACGGTCGATCGAAAAAGTAGCCGTTACGACGGTCAACGGTCGTATTTATAGACGTTATGACGGTTGAAATTTTAGCCGTTACGACGGTTGATTTTTTAAGCCGTTACGACGGTTGATTTTTTTAGCCGTTACGACGGTTGGTTTTTCTAGTCGTTCCTTGGTCGACAAATACGTCGACCGATATGTTTCGGTCGACAATATTGTCGACCGAATGGACTTCTAAGGTCGGTTTTAAAGAAAATACCGACCCTAAAAGTTTCTTATACACATGAAAACTGACTCCATATCGGTCGACAAATTTGTCGACTGAGAAATGCTCTAAGGTCAGTTATAAGAGCAAATCTGACGCTAGAGGTGCTTATACATGCGTGAACTATCTGGATCCAGAATAGATATCGGTCGACGAATTTGTCAATCGAGAAAGAGCCATATTTCCTTCGCATAAGTACCTCTAGGGTCGGTTGTAAGGAAAAAACCGACCTTAGAGGTAATTATCGGTCGATGAATTTGTCGACCGAATTAATCGGTCGACCAACAGAATTAATCGGTCAAAATATTGGTCGACCGAGGAAGGCTCTAAGGTCGGTTATAAGTGCAAATCCGACGCTAGATGTGCTTATACATACGTGAACTATCTGGATCCAGAATAGAAATCGGCCGACGAATTTGTCGACCGAGAAGGCCTTTAAGGTCGGTTTTGTAGGAATAACCGACCTTAGAGGTGCTGAACCGAGGAGGACTGTAAAGTCGGTTATAAAGAAAAAACCGACCCTATAGGTGCTTGTATACGTGAAATGCAGCTCTTATTCGGTCGATGAATTCGTCGACCGAGGAGCCCTGTAAGGTCGGTTATAATGTAGAATCGACCCTATAGATCGAGGCGGGAAGCCAAAACCAAGAAAAGTTTTGCCGCCGGAAAAATTGTCTATAAGGTCGCTTATTTTAGAAAAACCGACCCTATAGAGATGTACTACAAGGTCGGTTATTTTAAAAATAGCGACTCAAAAGGTCTTAAGTGGTGCCCACATTTTTTATAGACATATAAGGTCGGTTATTTGGAAAACCGACCCTATAGAGATACTCTACAAGGTCGGTTATTTTAAGAAAAGCGACCCAAGAGGTCTTAAGTGGTGCCCGCGTTTTTTATATACATATAAGATCGGTTATTTAGAAAATCGACCCTATAGAGTTACACTACAAGGTCGGTTTATTTTAAAAAACCGACCTAAGAGGTCTTAAGTGGTTCCCGCATTTTTTTAGACATATAAAGTCAGTTATTTGGAAAAACCGACCCTACAGGTAGTGACGTTATAACCCATTTCTGTACTAGTGCAACCTGATGGTATCTCGATACCATCGACATCCCTGTCGATAGTATCGACTTTCTTCTGGTCCTTGCGGCTGACAACCTGTGGTCTGGTCGATGGTATCAACCACTGTCGATGGTATCGACAGTAGAAGATACTTGTTTTTCCTGAAATTAACACACGAAACCACATAAGTCTACACAAAATGTATTCTTTTGATAATTAATACTCAAAATGCTGAAATAAGGGAAATTTGACATAAAGAAGTAGCATAGACCAAAGTAGATGAATTATGCAACATTAACCATGAAAATGACTAATAAATGCATAAAAAACATATCAAACCAGTCTATAAATGCGACTCAAAATCATCACATCAAACTCCCCTAAGCTTGAACATTGCTCGCCCTCGAGCAACTAAACCTTAGAATATAATTGCCAGAGTCAACTAAAGAACAAAGCATCACAACAAACATCCCATATGACTCCCACTGGACATTCGCATACCGGCCCTCACTAACCACAAAATGATAATTACCCTAAAGGCGACAGTAATCATCCGTAAAAGATGTCTACCTCAAAACTGATGAATACTATCACATAAGGCAGTTAACATAATAAAATTTGCCGGTCCAGACTCGGTGCATCTTGTGATCTCCTATACTATGTTGCTCGCCCTAACTACCATCTACATGGAAGCAACTCTCCTGATATTCACAAGTGAGGAGAAAATCACGGTGGCCTACCAATTCGAGCAACGGGTGAATGGAATGGGTGGATGATGAAAGAAATGGAAGCATTATACGGTTTCAACATGCATAAAACAAGAATGCCCTAAATGATGCATTTGCACATGAAAAATGCCCTAATGCCTAAGATTGGGTGGAATGATGCATGCACTAACATCCCGTCCCAAAATGAGATGGATATCTAACTGAGCTACATCATGTACTTACTCATCTTAAGATGCATGTGAGATTATGTTCCTTTCTCCCTCTTATTCTACTTGCTTCTTAATAACTTTCTTTTTCTTTTTCATTTTTTTTCAATTTTTTTCTTCTTCTTTTTTTCAGGCCCTTATATCCACAATTGAAAATGAATAATTTATTGGGCTTACTTTTTCTGCATAACTCAAATATTTGAACTATTTAGAAGGTATGGAACAATTTAATTCACCATTAAAGAAGAAATGAGGTACATGATATACTCTACGCATAAAAATTATGAATGAAACTAAATGACATGCACCTAAGGATAATGTGCATGTATAACTATTCTATTTTTTTTATTTTTTATGCTAAACATGTGAAAGTGGTTGCAATGCAAAACCTATCTACATGATATGCAATCAAAAAAAAGTTAAAACCGTAAAGTACTTCCAATTCTTGTGGTGGTTTGTGAAAAACAATTGAGTGGAAAGATCACAAGACTAATTGACTGAACCTTTGAAAAGTATTATGTGTCCCTCCTTACTGACCTGTGTAGTAGTTAAGAAGTTTCTCTCTCTTACTTCAAATTATAGTCTCATTATCATTTGGTCAGTTTAGGCTCAAACAACCAATTCCGTCCACTTTTCATGAATCATTAGGAATGTACAGTTGTGATATTCTGTTTAGAGTTGACAAAACCAATCATTTTCTTAAGTTATGTGATCAAAGTTGAACAACACTCAAGCTTGCGAACACTCAAAATTTTTTAATTTCCCCTTAATTCTCATGTACATGCAACTGAGATGACACAAGACTTAAGACATCCATGATTACACTAGATAGAATGTGGATCCTACAAACAACTAAGATTGCAAGAAACAAATGACAAGAACAAAAGCAATAAAACTAAAAATAGAGAAAATAAAAAATGGAGTTGTTCCAACACCCCCCTAAGCTTGAATTCGACTATGGCCTCACAGTCAAAAATAATATTAAAGGATGGAATAGAGATACCGATTTACTCTTCAGGCGGAGGCGGGTACTGTGGAGCTGTGGGGTCCCAAGATGGATACTCCCCCTGGAAGCTCAGATCAAACTGGGGCATAGGTGGAGGTTGTGGATACCCCCCAAAGTAGTTCTGGCTCCAGTAGTGATCATAGAAAGGCTGCTGTTGCATCTCCATCCTATGAAACCTATCATGAATCTGTTGTTGGTTGCCAAGGAGAAGACGCTCATTCTCGAAGATTGCCCTTTGATTGTCCAGTAGCCGGTTCATATTATTACTGAACACCGGTATACAACGTCGTGTGATGTTGCTGCGTCTGTTGTATGTCTTGCAGCATAGCATACATGCCCTGCATCGAATAGATATCCTCGCTTGGCTGCGAGGGCGGTGGTGGTGGCGGTAGCTGCGAAGATGAAGATGCACCCAGATGCATGCGAGGACGCTTCCGTGGTGCCACTCGGGCCCGAAGAGGGGTGTAGGCCTCCTCTTCCTCTTCAGCCTCATCGTCATTGTTGTCATCGTCGTCGTTGCCACCGTCTTCATCGGAGTCAACAATGGCTATGATAGGCCATCAGAAATGTTGCACCCCTTCGATTTTGAAGACAGGATCGGGAAACGAGCATTCTTGGTATGCATGGTTTATATGGCAATGAGCATATGGTAAACCATCTCGAAGAAGGATGAGGTTGGAGCAGTGCAGATGTTGCAAGTTCACCTTGCTCCTGTTGGAGAGAGGAGTAAGTTGCTAGAAATTCAACCCAAGGTAGGAGGCCAGCTTGGTGATAAGGCCGCCAAAGTGAATTGGAGCTTTCTGTGTACTCCTCTTCACGGCCAAAACCCACTGCAAAAAGAAAGCTCCCCAGTTGCATTCTTGGCGCTTCAGGAGTTTATACAAGAAAAATAGGTCCGTCTCCTGCAACTTGCTGAGAGCCAGATCACCCCTAGCAAACAACGTAGAACTCAGCATCCGGTGGAGTATTCGGACAAATGGATGCTCAAAGTCGGCTACCGAAGCATTGTGGTAACTCACTGACTTGCCCGGCGGCACCGTCACAAGCTTGGCAAAGATTGCATCGTAGTCGATGCGGTTGTCCGGCCGCCGGTAGTCAGACCGCGAATGATTCCAGTTGAGGATCTTGTTGAACTGCCGGAGTGTAATGGTGTAGTCGTTGTTGTACAGCCAGAAAGACACCCGGCCCTTGATCCACTCGCGGTCGGTGGCTATGATGTCATTGGGTACGACGCAGATGTCAAGCGACGCCATAAACTCAACCACCAGCTCCTTGTACATAGGCCACTCGCCGAAGAATGGCTGGCCATCTGCATGAAACTCCAGCTCGTCAGGCTGTCTTCCCGTGTGTCGGGCCTGTCCCTTCATAACGTGGTTGAGGTTAGCTTCGAACCCCAAGTTGTGGATGGTTTCCCGTTCAAAATAACGGGTCGGCTCGATCTTTCTCTTTAAGATCTCCTCGTATATCTTCTTGACCTATGCGGATGGATGAATCAACCACGGGCGTGTAATCAACGCGGTAGGTGGTGGCACGAATTCTGGGATTTCCATTGGGTCGGCGCATGACGACGATGCACCAGCAACATGCACCATGATCGCGATAGAAAGAGGAATAGAGAGAGAGCTATGTGAAGACCGGAGAAAGGAATCTCCGCTCGATGAAGAACGTGCTCGGTGTTTCTCGTCGTCGGGCTCGGATCACTCTGTAATATGCTCGGCACAGGTGGAGGAGGATTTCTCTGGAGTTGTGATGTCATCTGACGCAAATCCTTCTCATATATAGATGTGGCCGGCGCTACTGCATACCCGTTGATACCATCGACGCGAGTCGATGGTATCGACACGGGTAGCACAATCCGTACTGCCGCGAGTATCGACAGTCGTCGATGGCTGGATCTGCGGGGCCCGGATTGCTGACACGTCGATACTATCAACATGAGTCGTTGGTATCGACTCGTCCCCCGGATCGAATTCCTGGTTGCTGCGATCGCCGTAGATCTTTCCTCGCGGATTGTTGATGTGGCACGTCGATACTATCGATGCGAGTCGATAGTATTGACTCTCTGATTAGGACAAACCCTTGCGAGGCTCGGCCGCCGCCTTCTGTGTGTGAATGTGTCGATACCATCGACAGGGCCGTCGATGGTATCGACTTTACTGAGACAATTTCTTCTGAAAATCTCTAGAGATCTCGATGGTATCGACTGGCATGTCGATACTATCGACCTTGACTTGACGATCAACCTGTTGGTGTGTCGATACTATCGACGAGGCCATCGATAGTATCGACGCAGTGCGATTTCTACAGCTGCCAACCTGTACCACAGTCGATACCATCGATGCAAGGGTCAATGGTATTGACTCTACCTCAGTTCTGCACAATGAGCAAACGATCACGATATCTTTTTTACACTAAAAACTAGGTTAAAACAAATCAAACTACGAATGTAAAGGAAATTAAACTAAAGTACAGATGGCTGGGTTGCCTCCCAACAAGCACCCTTATTTAATGTCTTAGGCTAGATGCAAAGCCACAACCAAGAATCGAAGATAAAATCACTGAGTTTCTTAGTCAAATGGTGCAGCAAAATCAGGAAATGATGAGCATGTTCAGTAAGTAGCTGCAATCCCAGGGAGACATTTTGACCAAGTTTGGGCAAACACTACAAAATCATGGAGCACAAATGAGGGCTCTAGAGACGACCGTGACCCAAATTTCAAATGAAGTGGCAGCCATAAAGCATGCCAATAAGCAAATATAGGCTGGGAATGCAGATGTGGTTCAAGCAAATCATCAAGTAAAATATATGCATGTGATTACCGAGGTAGAAGCCCCATTGGTAGAGGCCTAGGATAAAGGTAAAATGATGTTTGATACGGAGGCTACACCGGCAATACCGTATCCTCGCAGTCATTATGGACTACCAGGAGGATACACTCCATTCGGAAAAGCCCGCCAAGAGCACATGAAGGTCGCGCCCACGCCTAGGCAAGAAGAGCAGGTGAAGGTCATTTGTCAAGGTAAAGATACATCCATAGCGAGAGAGGTGCCACTACAAGTTACACCTGTTGAAGATGACCCACTAAAGTCTACACCAGAGGGAGTCATTGAAGCAAACTTAGGGGAGCTTGTCTCGAAAAGCTCATATGTGCCACCTCATAAGCATTTGAATGAGACAAAAGTGTCTAGTCCGGACAGCCCGAGGCCGAAGAAAGAGCATCGGCACTACAGGAAATTCTTGGAGATGTTCAGAAAACTCCATGTCAATATTCCGTTAGTGGAGATGATAGAGAAGATTCCCGCCTACAGGAGGTTTATCAAAGAAATCATCAATAAGAAGAGGCGGATTAAAGACACATATATTTGCCGGGTAAAGGAGATGGTGAGCTCAATCATCCATAGGAGTTTGCCACAGAAGAGGAAATACCCAGGAAGCTTCTATATTCCATGCTCTATAGGTGATCAGCATTTTCCACGAGCACAGTGTGATTCGGGCGCGAGCATTAATCTTATGCCACTGTCCACATTTCAAAAGCTTGGGTTGAAGGAGATGAAGAAGTCGGCAACAACGATTGAGTTAGCGGATGGGTCCATGGTAAAACCATACGGAGTGTGCGAGGATGTACTCGTCGAGGTGGACCGGTTCATCTTTCCGGTGGATTTCGTCATCATGGACATGCCACAACTTAAAAGTTGCGAGATGCTATTGGGTAGGCCATTTCAAGCAACGACCGATGTTGTCACTGCCATTGGGAGAGGTACATTGACCTTGGCAATTGGTCAAGATCGAGTGGAGTTCAAACTGCCACACGATCCCTTGGGCACACTCTCCAAAGTTCCAAGTTGAGGAGGAGCTTCATGTCGTCTAGCCTAAGACGTTAAATAAGGGCGCTTGTTGGGAGGCAACCCAACCATCGGTACTTTAGTTTAATTTCCTTTACATTCATAGTTTGATTTGTTTTAACCTAGTTTTTAGTGTAAAAAAGATACTGTGATCATTTGCTCATTGTGCAGGACTGAGGCAGAGTCGATACCAATGACCCTTGCGTCGATGGTATCGATTGTGGTACATGTTAGCAACTGCAGAAATCGCACTGCGTCGATACTATCGACGGCCTCGTCGATTGTATCGACACACCAACAGGTTGATCGTCAAGTCAAGGTCGATAGTATCGACATGCTAGTCGATACCATCGAGATCTCTGGAGATATTCAAAAGAAATCGTCTCAGTAAAGTCGATACCATCGACGGCCCTGTCGATGGTATTGATACATTCACACACAGAAGGCGGCGGCCGGGCCTCACGAGGGTTTGCCTTAATCAGAGAGTTGATACTATCGACTCGCGTCGATAGTATTGACGCGCCACGTCAACAATCCGCGAGGAAAGATCTATGGCGATCGCAGCAACCAGGAAGTCAATTCGGGGGACGAGTCGATACCATCGACTCGCGTCGATAGTAATGACGTGTCAGCAATCCGGGCCCCACAGATCCAGCCATCGACGACCGTCGATACTCACGGCAGTACAGATTGTGCTACCTGCGTCGATACCATCGACTCGCGTCGATGGTATTAACGGGTATGCAGCAGCGCCGGCCACGGCTATATATGAGAAGGATTTGTGTCAGATGACATCACAACTCCAGAGCAATCCTCCTCCACCAGTGCCGAGCATATTACAGAGTGATCCGAGCCCGGCGATGAGCAACACCGAGCACGTTCTTCATCGAGCGGAGATTCCTTTCTCCTATCTTCACAGAGCTCTCTCTCTATTCCTCTTTCTGTCGCAATCATGGTGCATGTTGCTGGTGCATCGTCGTCACGCGCCGACCCGATGGAAATCCTAGAATTCGTGCCACCACCTACCGCGTCGATTCCACGCCCGCGGTTGATTCATCCATCCATGGAGGTCAAGAAGATATACGAGGAGATCTTAAAAAGAAAGATCGAGCCGACCCGTTATGTTGAATGGGAAACCATCCGCAACTTGGGGTTCGAAGCTAACCTCGACTATGTTCTAAAGGGATAGACCCGACACACGGGAAGACGGCCTGACGAGCTGGAGTTTCATGTAGATGGCCAGCCATTCTTCGGTGAGTGGCCTACACACAAGAAGCTGGTGGCTTAGTTTATGGCATCGCTTGACGTCTGCGTCGTACCCAATGACATCATAGCCACCGACCGCGAGTGGATCAAGGGCCGGGTGTCTTTCTGGCTGTACAACAACGACTACACCATTACACTCCGGAAGTTCAATAAGATCTTCAACTGGAATCATTCACGGTCTGACTACTGGCGGCCGGACAACCGCACCGACTACGATGCAATCTTTGCCGAGCTTGTGACGGTGCTTCCGGGCAAGTCAGTGAGTTACCACAATGCTGCGGTAGACGAATTTGAGCATCCATTTGCCCGGATACTCCACCAGATGCTGAGTTCTACGTTGTTTGCTAGGGGTGATCTGGCTCTCAGCAAGTTTCAGGAGATGGACCTATTTTTCTTGTATAAACTCCTGAAGCGCCAAGAATGCAACTGGGGAGCTTTCTTTTTGCAGCAGGTTTTGGCAGTGAAGAGGAGTACACGGAAAGCTCCAATTCACTTTGGCGGGCTTATCACCAAGCTGGCCTCCTACCTTGGGTTGAATTTCTAGCAGCTTACTCCTCTCTCCAACAGGAGCAAGGTGAACTTGCAACATCTGCACCGCTCCAACCTCATCCTTCTTCGAGATGGCTTGGCGTATGCACACTGCCACGTGAACCATGCTTACCAAGAATGCTCGCTTCCGGATCCGGTCTTCAACATCGAAGGGGCGCAACACTTCTGATGGCCTATCATAGCCATTGCTGACTCTGATGAAGACGGCGACAACGACAATGATGACAACAATGACGATGAGGCTGAAGAGGAAGAGGAGGCCTACAACCCTCTTCGGGCACGAGTGGCACCACGGAAGCATCCTCGCATGCATCTGGGTGCATCTTCATCTTCGTAACCACCACCACCACCACCGCCCTCGCAGCCAAGCGAGGATGTCTATTCGATGCAGGACATGTATGCTATGCTGTAAGACATACAGCAGATGCAGCAGCATCACACGACGTTGTATACCAGTGTTCAGGAAACTACGAACCGGTTACTGGACAATCAAAGGGAAATCTTCGAGAATGAGTGTCTTCTCCTCGACAACCAACAATAGATTCATGATCAGTTGCATAGGATGGAGATGCAACAGCAGCCCTTTTACGATCACTATTGGAGCCATAATTACTTTGGAGGCTATCCGCAACCTCCACCTACGGCCCAGTTTGATCCGAGCTTCCAGGGGGAGTATCCATCTTGGGACCCCATGGCTCCACAGTACCCGCCTCCGCCTGAAGAGTAAAATTGGTATATCTGTTCCAACCTTTAAGATTGTTTTTGACTATGAGGCCATAGTCGAATTCAAGCTTGGGGGGGTGTTGGAACAACTCTATTTTTTATTTTCTCTATTTTTAGTTTTATTGCTTTTATTCTTGTCATTTATTTCTTGCAATCTTAGTTGTTTGTAGGATCCACATTCTATCTAGTGTAATTGTGGATGTCTTAAGTCTTGTGTCATCTCAGTTGCATGTACATGGGAATTAAGGGGAAATTAAAAAATTTTGAGTGTTGTTCAACTTTGATCACTTAACTTAAGAAAATGATTGGTTTTGTCAACTTTAAAACAGAAAATCACAACTGTACATTCCTAATGATACATGAAAGTGGACGAAATTGGTTGTTTCAGCCTAAACTGATCAAATGATAATGAGACTCTAATTTGAAGTAAGAGAGAGAAAACTCTTAACTACTACACAGGTCAATAAGGAGGGACACATAATACTTTTCAAAGGTTCAGTCAATTAGTCTTGTGATCTGTCCACCTCATTGCTTTTTACAATCCACCACAAGATTTGGAAGTAAAGTACGGTTTCAACCTTTTTGATTGCATGTCATGTAGATAGGACTTGCATTGCAACCACTTTCATATGTTTTGCATGAAAAAAATAGAACAGTTACACATGCACATTATCCTTAGGTGCATGTCATTTAGTTGCATTCATAATTTTTATGCATAGAGTATATCATGTACCTCATTTCTTCTTTAATGGTGAATTAAATTGTTCCATACCTTCTAAATAGTTCAAATATTTTAGTTATGCAGAAAAAGTAAGCCCAATAAATTATTCATTGTTAATTGTGGATATAAGGGCATGAAAAAAAAGAAGAAAAAAAATTGAAAAAAAATTGAAAAAAAAGAGAAAGTCATTAAGAAGCAAGTAGAATAAGGAGAAAGGAGCATAATCTCACCTGCATTTTAAGATGAGTGAGTACATGATGTAGCTCAATTAGATATCCATCTCATTTTGAAATGGGATGTTAGTGCATGCATCATTCCACCCAATCTTAGGCATTAGGGCATTTTTCATGTGCATTTGCATCATTTAGGGAATTTTTATTGTATGCATGTTGAAATCATATAATGCTTCCACTTCTTTCATTAGCCACCCATTCCATCCACCCATTGCTCGGATTGGTAGGCTACCGTGATTGTCACCTCACTTGTGAATATCGGGAGAACTGCTTCCATGTAGATGGTAGTTAGGGCGAGCAACGTAGTATAGGAGATTGCAAGATGCATTAAGTCTGGACCGGCAAATTTTATTATGTTAACTGACTTATGTGATAGTGTTCATCAGTTTTGAGGTAGACATCTTTTACGGATGATTACTATCGCCTTTAGGGTAATTATCATTCTGTGGTTAGCGAGGGCCGGTATGCGAATGTTCGGTGGGAGTCATATGGGATGTTTGTTGTGATGCTTTGTTCTTTAGTTGACTCTGGCAATTCTATTCTAAGGTTTAGTTGCTCGAGGGCGATCAATGTTCAAGCTTAGGGGAGTTTGATGCGATGATTTTGAGTCGCATTTATAGACTGGTTTGATATGTGTTTTATGCATTTATTAGTCATTTTCATGGTTAATGTTGCATAATTCATCTACTCTGATCTATGCTACTTCTTTATGTCAAATTTCCCTTATTTCAGCATTTCGAGTATTAATTATCAAAAGAATACATTTTGTGTAGACTTATGTGGTTTCGTGTGTTAATTTCAAGAAAAACAAGTATCTGCTACTGTCGATACCATCGACAGTGGTCGATACCATTGACCAGACCACAGGTTGCCAGCTGGAAGGACCAGAAGAAAGTCTATACTATCGACAGGGATGTCGATGGTATCGAGATACCATCAGGTTGCTGGCCAGAAGTGAGTCGATACTATCGACCCATATGTCGATACCATCAACTAGTAGAGCTTCAACGACGGTAAAAGGACAAAACCGACGCCTAAGAATGTCGATACCATCGACCCACGTCGATGGTATCGAGATAGCATCAGGCACAAAGACAAAAGAAAAGAAGAACTGCCGATATCGCGCTAGGTCGATACCATCGACCGATGTTGATGGTATCGACACCGTCAGATATGAGTTTGCTTCAGATTGATCTTAGTCCGACGGCTTTGATTAATTGGTGACCTAACTCGGGAATTATACCTAATGACGACGCCCAAGAGGGAATCATCACATCATTAGCCACTACACACGTCCCGAGAAGGTGTGGAGAGAAGAACGGAGCCCAGAAGCATGCCCCAGCCGATCCAGACGCTGAAGTAGATGATTTGCACCACCAAAAGGTGGGAGAAAACGTATTCTACGCCATGGATCACTTGGATATTCTCCGTTCAGGGATTTCACCACTCAATCACATTTTTCTCCATGTTTCCCTTTTTCTACTCCACGTTTTTCTCTGAGATGAACATGCAGGGCTAATCCCCTTTGTCTTTAGGACCAGGATAGCCCGGGAATTTATTGTATGACAATTTTATCATAGTTATTCATATTTTATCTCTTAAATCTGTGGTATAATTTTGTTTTCTCAATTATATTGTTATGCTTGATCACCATAATAATAATCTAATGCCCTTAATATTCCTGCCTGTCATGCGGGTGACCCAGGTTCGATCCCCAGCAACGGCGCCAAAAACTTTACACGAATTTACCGTGCATAGAAACGCAAGTGTACGCGTCAATGTAATATAGGCCTTTGTGAGGCCTGAGTCGAAATCAGGGATACGTGAATTGTCGGAGACTACTACTAACTACTCGCAATCAGCTAGACCGATTAAAGAGTTGGAAGTTGTTGTTAAAATTAAAAGAAAGTGAAATAAAACAAAACAAAGCATTCAATTAAATGTTCGGTTTAATCAATTCAAAATGAGATATTTAGGATTGTGGTTTCACCGTGGGTTTTCATTGTATTAAATTCTATTCAGTTATTCAAATTTATCTCTCTATCCGGGTAGTGGCCTGAAATCAGAATTGCACACTGTCGTGGTACCATTCACTACCTATGTCTAGGTCGGTTCCACCGTCATAGTAACCTATACCCTAAACTAGGTGCATTAAAAATGATCTCTCGGTATCCACCATTAACCTTACACCACCTTGTTCAAGGGATTTATCAATTAATGTAAATTCCGTCTCTTTTCAACCATTAATTCTTCTTTCAAAGTAATTAAGGGCATTAGATTATTATTATGGTGATCAAGCATAACAATATAATTGAGAAAACAAAATTATACCACGGATTTAAGAGATAAAATATGAATTACTATGATAAAATTGTCATACAATGAATTCCCGGGCTACTCCCGGTCCTAAAAACAAAGGGGATTAGCCCCTAATGTTCATCTCAGAGCAAAACATGGAGCAGAAAAAGGGAAACATGGAGAAAAACGTGATTGAGTGGTGAAACCCCAGAACGGAGAAGATCCAAGCGATCCTTGGCGTAGAATATGCGTTCTCCCGCCTTTCGGTGGTGGAAATCGTCTTCTTCGGCATCTGAATCGGCTGGGGCGTGCTTCTGGGCTCTTTTATTCTCTCCACACCTTCTCGGGACGTGTGCAGCGGCTAATGACGTGATGATTCCCCCTTGGGCACCGTCATTAGGTATAATTCCCGAGTTAGGTCGCCAATTAATCACATCCGTCGGATTAAGATCAATCTGAAGCAAACTCATATCTGACGGTGTCGATACCATCGACGCCAGTCGATGGTATCGACATAGCGCAATATCGGCAGTTCTTCTTTTCTTTTGTCTTTGCGCCTGATGCTATCTCGATACAACATTCTTAGGCATCCGTTTTGTCCTTTTACCGTCGCTGAAGCTCCACTAGTCGATGGTATTGACATATGGGTCGATAGTATCGACTCACATCTCGCCAGCAACCTGATGGTATCTCGATACCATCGACATCCCTTTCGATAGTATCGACTTTCTTCTGGTCCTTGTGGCTAGCAACCTGTGGTCTGGTCGATGGTATCGACCACTGTCGATGGTATCGACAGTAGAAGATACTTGTTTTTCCTGAAATTAACACACGAAACCACATAAGTCTACACAAAACATATTCTTTTGATAATTAATACTCAAAATGCTGAAATAAGGGAAATTTGACATAAAGAAGTAGCATAGACCAAAGTAGATGAATTATGCAACATTAACCATGAAAATGACTAATAAATGCATAAAACACATATCAAACCAGTCTATAAATGCGAATCAAAATCATCACATCATATATACAAGACATGAAATGAATAAATAAGAATTTCATTTCCTATATATTCAGATAGAATGTGTTATATAACGCCCAAAACTAATTGGAAAAGAACATGCATCAATTTGGAACTAGAAAACTATTCTAAAGATGAGGAACTACAACTCAACATTATGAAATAAAACTTGAACTTTAGGTTTGTTGTGACATGTCTTGTCCTAGTAGATATGATAAGTATTCATCTTCTTACATTATTTTAATCATAAAAAACAAGACACATTAGTGTAATTGCATTTGTATTTATGTGGAACACATATATTGGCATCACATATAAGAAAAACAAGACCAAAATTTCTTTCCAGATTTCATTATAAGAAGACCAGTGGTATGCCATATTTTTGTTGTAATCAATACAAGTGGGCCACATAGCCTCAAAACTCCATTTGGTGAAGGGAAAATGCCTCCAAATATTAGTTGACCTTAACTCCCTACCATGAAAAGGGAAATGCTATTGGCTACCTTTACACAACACCCCACTAGGTGAAGGGAAAGGATTCCTACTATATAACTCTTTACCTAACAACCCACCAGGTTAAGCGAAAGGCATCCACCAATATTTATGTATTTGCATATGGATTGTCTCAATAACCAATAAAGGGAAATGGGCTGGTGGATCTTTACATCTGGAATAATGTCTTTTATTCTTGTCAAGGTGAATAGAGAAACATGGGTTGAGGGGGGGTCAACTCATGCTGGGATAGTTCTATCAAGATATGAGGATGATCAAGGGGATGTCAATAGAGATGAGGTGATCTTTCTAGGGTTAGAGGGGATATGGTTTCATTTTGAACTCTCAACCATCTCTAGTGGGAGAGAGAGCAGGAACTCGAGTCTAAAGTGTGTGTGAATTGCATAAGATTAGCCAAACTACTCCTTGTCAGTGTCATTGTGATGAGAGATAGGTTTTAGGAGGGACAAAATGGAAATTTAAGGTGGAATACATGGGAAACCACAAAGGGAGGGACAAAATGGAAATCCAAGGGGTTGGAGGGGATAGGATTGCATTTTGAACTCTCAACCATCGCTAGTGAGAGAGAGAAGGAACTCAAGTCTAAAGCGTGTGTGAATTGCACAAGATTAGTCAAACTACCCCTTGTTAGTGTCATTGTGACGAGAGATAGGTTTTAGGAGGGACAAAATGGAAATCCAAGGTGGAATACATGGGAAACCACAAAGGGTTTTTAGATCCATTTTACCCCCACAATGAATAGAGGTAGGAGACGAGTGGGGTGATCTATTACACTGCGATCCGACATACACTAGTATTTAGGCGATGGCCTGATGTACGAGGGTTCATGGTGTACAACACTAGGGCCATGACCATTAGATCCTAGATCCATTGTATGTGTCTCGAGACAAAAAAGGAAAAGAAAGGTAAATAAAAAAGAAAAAAAGGGAAACATGAATTATGTAGGATTTAACTTGGTAAAAATATATCTTCTACATATTAACTCAAAACAAAGTGAAATTTTAACAATAGTGAAAAATAAGGCAGGAAAAAATAGTGGAAAATAAATCTTGCAAAAAAAATCTTGCAATATGAGTATTATAGTTGAGGAATGAATTAAATGCAGAAGTATATGAAAACTCACTTCATCACGTTTTCTTCTGTTTCTCTTTTTTCCCAAAACCAATTAATATATTAATAACAAAAAAATTAAAAAGAAATAAAGATACTTATAGAAAAATGCATAACTTATAACATATGATAATAATAACCTAAATGACTATTTTTATATGTATTGATCTATTATTTACATCTCATTTCTATTATTTGATTTTCTATCATAAATGGTATTAAATATTGAAAATAGAATAAATGGCTATAATACAAGAATTATTTAGATAAATTTCTATTTAAATAAATTTACAATTTTTAGTTGTATTAAAATGCACAAAACCTAATACGAATATCTTTCTCATATTATCTTAATGTTTTGTACCTACACATCTAATAAGGTAAAATATGATTAAAACATGCTTCAAATGACAAAATTTGAGAAAAGTGTAGTGAAAAGATTATTGGATTTTTTTATGATCATCATTTACATTTTCTACCCATGGAAAATTGGAAATTACAAAAGGGATTATGTACCCTCTCCCTGTTACAATCATATGATATCAGATGTTTGCAAATATGTGTTTAATATTATATATATGTCCACACACACACATACACACACAAATATATATATATATATATGTATATATATATATATGTATACATATAGACATATATAATACATATATATTTACACACACATATATATATTTATATGTATATATACTTTTGATGATATATATATATATATATATATATATATATATATATCATCAAAAGTAGCAAACCTAAATTTACTTAAACTTTAGATTTCCTCCTTAATGGTCACCGCCCAAATTGTAAATTTTAAATATTAATGACTTGGAGTTGAATTGAATATTGTTTGAAATTTTGTTCCTTGTTTGATATTTATCTCCTTATTAAGAGCTTTATGTCATTATAGTGGTCACTAGACACAACCTTTTTCAATGGATGAGGGACTAGTTGTCCCCTGATTGAATATAATAATTTAGGAAACTGTGTTGTTCTATATTAGAGTATGAGAACACAAAACACTTAGCCCTACAATATGTGATATGAAAGTTCTATATCCAATATCTTCATAAATATATTTTAGTTACTATCTTGTAAATTTATTTTTATTATCAATTAATAATGTCATTATAAATTGGAATATTTAACTTAAAAATATTTCATATCTTAGTAAATTCACCAAATTGTTCTTGCATCTTGAAATGAATTTAATCTTGTATATCTTTTGCATACATCAAAGTACATCAATAACATGGGTTTAGTACCCACATTTATCGACTTAGTTTTCTTTTTGTCCATGCTTGGTGGTTTATTCCTCTAGGATTCACATGGACCAAATGACCCACACACTTGGACCATCCACTAGTAGTTACAAAATATTAGGAATGGAGAAATAGTTTAGTGTGTTTTTTTATTGGAACTATCTTTCTCAACTAGGGTTTCTTGATGTAGTCACTTGTGTAGGTCAGACTCCTTATCTTATGTTTGTTCATGAAAAAACATATACAAGCTTTATAATGTTTATAAATAAACTATTTATCTATAAATTATAAACTCATGCTTTTTGAACAATGTTTTCACATGAAATGGTGTAAAAGCATCAACGTTTGCCATCTACAAATTTTCTCTGATTTAAGATTTCAATATTCTACAAAATATTAATACCTAGTCATTCTCACCTTATAGAAGAATCCCATTGATTGACTTTTAGGAGTTTGAGAAAAAGAATCCAAGGAAGGAAATGGGTCCACTTCTTGTAGGAGTAAATATTGTTCAACCTCATATTATCCATTAAAGAGACCTCCTTCTACAAAAGGGGATGATAGAACATTGCAACTAGACCAACACCATTCCATACTAGGAAATTCTAGTGAAGGGCTCATTCACAAATCACAATACCCAAGTATGTCAATATCAAATACTTCTTTAATATGAAAATCACTAAGTTTCTAGGAGAATGTAAGTGACACATCATAGTAAGGGAAAAGAATTGGATCATGGTCATCCAGAACATTATGATGATCATGAGATACATTGACTCAAGCCTTAAAGGATCTGTGACACCTCCCCTCATCTTGTATCTATCACCATAATGCGGGCTATAGGAACATATACAATAACATTCTCTCTCCTAGTCATAATATACAATTGTAACAGAGGGTGTATGTATCTGTAAGCACCCTGACCTTCGTTTAGGGTTTACCCTATTTGTTTTGCTTAACCCTGATGCTTTGATGCTTGTTAATCACCTTTAGTGGTGATTAGGGTTTGTTGGTGCTTTGTTGAAAGTTGGAGGGGCTACTTGCAAATAACCCAAGTCTAGGGTTTGTTGGCAAGTTTTTCACCTTGTGAGGTGTTCCTCCCATTCCTTGCTTCCTCTAGAGTAGAGAGGAAGGTTTTGGGCTCGTTGCTTGAGTTCCTTTGGGCTTGGTTGATGCTTTTTGGGCCTTGTTGGGTTTTACCTTTGCTTCCTTGTGCCTTGTGTCGGGCAAGTGCTTACTTGTGTCGGTCTAGTGTGTCGCCCAGGGCTGTGTCGCCCATGGTGATGGTGTATCATCCTATTGTGTCATCCATGGAACTTTGACCTTCTTTTACGTCATTTGTGTCACCACTAGTGGACACTTGGTGCTTGATGCTTGCATGTAGCAATGGCCTTGGACATGTGTGTAGGGCATTCTAGAGTGGTGGTTTTTGCCCATGGACAAGTGTCCCTAGGTGGGCGACACCTTGCTTGGCTCTACCTTAGTTTCTCCTCCTTTCCCTTCTATATATGTGGTTCCTTTCCCTTACCAAGGATCCCTTTAGTTCCTTAGTTTCTCCTCTACCTTGGTGCACGACACACTCCCTTTCTTGCAAGCTTGGTGGCAGATACCCTTGAAGGAGCTATCTTGGTGGCCGATACCCTTGGAGTCTCCTTCTTCTTTGGTGGTGCTTGGAGCTTGGAGCTTTCTTGAGGCAGGTTACATAACTCCTAACCCTAACTACACTACCATCTTTCTATGTTCTTATATGTTGCTAGCTTAGTTTCTTGTTAGTTTCTCCTCATTGTCCGAACCCATGATCTAGGGTTTCTTGGTGAGCAATACTCCTTTCTCTCCTAGGTTTTGAGGAGTGAGCTTGAGTTCTAGTTTCATGTGCAACACTCTTCTCTCGTTTAAGTTGAGAGGTGAGCTTGTGTTCTAGTAGCTTGAGCAATAACCTCCTCTCACCATGGACTTGAAGGGTGAGCTAGGTGATAGTTGTGAACCTTGCTAGGGTTGTTCCTTGAGTTTCCCGTTTTGTGACAGGTGATGTGCAAGACCCCTCTCTCTTAGTTAGGGTTCGGTGCCCTTGTGCTTGAGGTTGATGATGAGTTTGGGGTGGTGCTGCCCAACAACCTTTTTGACCTAGACCCTTGGACAACATGTTGTGGTGGTGATGGATGACACCTTGGTCCTTGAACCTATTTGTGGCAGGAGTAACTCTATGCTACATGTTCTGCCCGATACACCCCTTCTTGTCCCTAACCTCATGACGGGCATTGCAGTTGAGCACGACACTGTGTTGCCCGATACCTAGTTGCCCGGCTGAGTGCATAATATGGTGCGCGTCACACCAGCACAACACCCAGTTGCACGATAGGCTTTCTTGTGTCGACGCAGCATTGCGCGACATCACTGTGCACAACACTGGTGAGTGCACGACACGCCTGACGTAGCGTTGCATGTTGCACTTTTGTGCTGGCCGTTATGGGATGGACGATAGATGAGGGCATCCTGCCCGATATCACTTGTGGTGAGGGTTTTTGGTGTCTTTAGTGAGAGTCCTGCCCCTTATAGAAATCAATATGCTGATCTTGCATTACGTTTGGTTTTGATAGTAACCCTGGAAGTGCACGATATAGTAGACCACATCTATGCTAAGTCTTGTGCATGTATCACATTTAGTCATGATGGTGGCCTTTGATATTCTTAATGGTAATTGTTATGGTAAAGCTTGCTTATGTAACGTACATGTCTCTACCCATGTATGTAATCATCTTCATTATCTGTATAAAGCTGAGATAATGATAAGCATGTAGAATGCCTTGCTTAATAACGTAACCTATGCTCATGATCATAAGTTGAAGCATGATTGATAATGTAGATAATCATTAATGTCACCTTATGTTGATAACATGGTCTTTCTATTAAACCTATGATTATTGTGTATACTAACCATGTAGGTGATGCATAGCCAAGAAAAAGGCTATGAGGTATATATGATGAGTAACATTACTTTGATAGTTACTCTTGATGATGAGATCACATGTATGATGTGTTGGATTGCTATCCCATGATGATGATGTAAGCCTTGAGAGGCAGTGGCAGTATATGATGAGGATTGAGATCCCATGGTATGTGATGATCCTTGAGATGGATCTGGATGATTGGAAAGAGGCCAACTGATAACATGTAATGTTGGATCCTTGTGATGGATCAGGATGATGTGATTACAATAAAAGCATAACATTGAGTTTATGTTGTTTATTTCCTATTATAGTTTGCATGTTATACAACTTGGTTGAATCTTGCAATCCATATAAAAGATACTAATTAATCATAGTGGAATATATCATGTAGTTGCCCTGGCCATAGATCCATCATCGTTAGGAGTTGGTGATGGTGAAACGGGTTCTCCTGTGGGTTAACCCGGAGCGCATATTATTGAATATGCGAGGTTTCTCCTAGCCTCAAATAGAGACGAAATCGAGTGCAGCTGCGGTTGTAGACTCAGAATATGTTGTGAGGATGGTGAATAGGCCCATGGCTTAGGATGTGTGATATGGAGCATGAATGTGTTCATGGATCAGAGCACGGTGAATAGGCCCGTGGCTCAGATACACTAGCGCCGTGACCTGTACCGAGGGGGCTAGAGGAAGGGTAGCCTATGGAGCTGACCTTGTGGCTGAGGCCACTTAAGCACGAGACTGTGGTCCTGCTTTGGTTCTCGTGCACTGACCACGAGGGAAAGGTCGTGGAGTTCGACTCTTCCATTGACCTTGTATGGCACCGACTTTGGGTTTCGCAACCGAAGGTTGGATTTGAGAGGTACGACTCACTTCCTCAGGGCATAATAATATGTAATCCAACCGTATAGTATTTACTGCTTAAGGAAAAATACGGAACATTGGTTGAGGCCTTGTTTGTGTAGTTAATATTTTTATATCTTATAGTTACTTATATGTTCATCATGTTATGTGGTAATACCTTATAAATCTTATCTTGTTAATCATGTTCCATAGAGAAATAGTAGGATATATGCCTTCCGTACATCTGGTAAGCTTGACGGTATGAATAGCATTGCTTTATAGACTGCTCATGTTATACTTCTCATCAGTTATCTGTTGTTGTTACTTTATCTTTCTGAGGTTATGTAGTTTCAACGATGAGTTACGTTTCTCGCTGGGACTGTGTGTCTCACCCCACTGGTTTACACCCTTTCTAGGTGTTTGAGCTAGACGCGGTGGTGATCCTAGAGTTGCGGCCGAGCAGCAAGACGAGCAGTAGAAGGCAAGCGATGGATATGATGTTGTTTTGATGTTTTGTAGTAGAGTCCTAGAGTCATCCCTATACTCTCAGGTCCTTGGAGGTGTTTTGATGTTGTTTCATGATGTATAACTGTTGATGTTTTATGTATCCTACTGTTGGCCGGATGTGGGCCTTTATGTATAAATAGGTGATGAACTCATGTGATGGTTAGACAGTTGTTCCTCTAAGCTATGGACACATATCAGATCTTGTATATGTTTATATAACCTATTTGACTTGCAGGATGAGGACTCATATGTAATAGTTTCTCAGTTTATCAACTTTCCGCAATCAGTTTTAATTAACTCATATTTTTGGTAATCTGTGGTTTATGGTAATTTCCGCACATTTTCGCGTAACACCTCATTGTCTGTGTGATAGCGGGATGTGTTGCCACAAGTTTTGGTATCAGAGCTCTAGGTTGGCTGAGTCTACAGGCATTTAGGACTAGGCCGAGTCTATTCTTGTGAGTTTTCTAGATTTTCTTACAATAATCTTCTGCCCTCAGCAGAAGAAAAGCCAAGATGTCTAGAAACCATGAAGAACATGTTGCCGAGAACAATGATGTTGCATCAGTTGATGGAGATTTTGGACAAGCACATGAAGATCGGGTGCCTGAGGTCCCCCAACCTGACCCAGCCATTCTTGAAGATCCTGCCTATCAACAGCTTATGGGGCAGATGATGGCTACGATGAATCTCATGGTAGAGAGATTGCCAGTGCCTCCGCCGAGAGCACATGCTCCCCATGGTGAAGCATCGGGTATTGGGAAGAACTTTGAGCGGCTTCGCCGAGTCGGAGCTTCAGATTATACTGGAATGGCTGATCCAGCAGATGCAGATCTGTGGCTGACAAGTCTTGAGAAGGCTTTCCAGATCCTCGACATCCCTGAAGCAGACAAAGTAAAGCACGTTGTCTACCTTCTGAACGGTAGTGCTGATCACTGGTGGACCATCAAGGAAGAGAAGCGACCTGGTGAGGTGATCGGTTGGGAAGTTTTCCGACGTGAGTTTGTCAGCAGATACTTTCCGAAGACGTATCTGGATGAGAAGATCAGTCAGTTTGAGAGCTTGCGACAAGGAACGATGAACATCACCGAGTATGAAGCCAAGTTCATGGACCTGCTGAGGTTTTGTCCTCATATGGCAGTGACAGATGAAGAGCAGATCAGACACTTTGAGAAAGGTCTGAGTGTTGAGCTGACAACACCTATTTCTGCGTTGGAGAATAGAGAGCAGTTTGTTACGTTTGTGGAATCTATCTGGAGAATTGAAAGGTCGGTAAGGGAGAAAAGAGAATCGATGTCTCACAAAAGTCTTGCTCAGTTTCAGGGACAGAGGTTTGGTGGCTTCAAGAAGCCCAAGTTTTCATCGCCTTCAGTTATGAGAGGTTCCAGTGTACCATCACATTGGTCTCCACGTAAGGGAAGAGGATATGTTTCTTCGCCTTCGAGGTCACATAGTAAAACATCAGTGGCAGTGACAGGGCCATCTAGGCCATGGTTTGAGGTTAGGACATGTTATACCTGCGGTCAGATGGGGCATGTCAAGTTGAATTGCCCAAACAAAGATGATGAAGTGACATAGCAGCTGAGGTAGAATCTTCAAGGGACAAATAGACAGTATCCCATTGGTAGTAGAGGGTGAGGACGTGGTCAAACGTCACAAGTAGGATCATCTGCTCAAGGAAACAGAGGACATGGTTAGCAAGCAACAACTCGATTCTATGCTATGAGTCAGCCGGAGGCGATAGTCAACCCGCGAGTGGTGATAGGTCATATGGAGTTATTTCATTCTGATATGTCTTCTTCTTGCTTTATATCTGTTATGGTTGACCCGGGTGCTACACACTCTTTTATCACTTATAGTATGCTTGAAAATTGTCGTTTACCTGTTAGTTGTAAGAAGGATAGTTTGTTGTTAGAAACCCCTCTTGCTGGTTCCTCAATGCTTTGAGAAGAGTGTCCATCTTGTGTCTTGACTTTTTTGGGACACAACATTCGAGTGGATCTTTTATCACTTGATATGCATGGTTTTGATGTTATCCTTGGGATGGATACCTTAGAGAAGTATAAGGTTGTTTTGGACTGTGGTTCCAAGCAGGCAATGTTCGACGATGGTGGAGAGAAGTGGATCTTCCAGGGAGAAAGGAAGATTCTTTCGACATGCTCAATATCAGCTATGGTGGCAGATAAGTTGCTATGACAAGGATGTGAAGCGTTCTTAACCCACGTGGTGGATACCGTTGTGGCTACCAAGGAGAAAGGTCCTAGCCTCGAGGAGGTGTCAGTTGTTCGAGAGTTTGCCGATGTGTTTCCTGATGAGTTTCCTGGTGTTCCTCCGCCCCGAGAGATTGATTTCGAGATCAATCTAGTACCAGGAACGCATCCAGTTGCACAGACACCGTACATGATGGCTCCAGTAGAGATGACAGAGCTTAAGAAGCAGTTGCAAGAGTTGTTGGATAAAGGTTTCATCCGACCAAGTACGTCGCCTTGGGGTGCTCCAGTGTTGTTCGTCAAGAAGAAGGATGGTTCAATGCGGTTGTGTATAGATTACCAGCAGTTGAATAAGGTTACGATCAAGAACAAGTACCCCTTACCGAGGATAGATGACCTGTTCGATCAGTTGCATGGTGCTACAGTGTTTTCAAAGATCGACCTACGGTCCGGATATCATCAGTTAAGGATAAAGGCGGATGACATACCAAAATCAGCTTTCAGGATGAGGTATGGTCACTTCGAGTTTTTGGTTATGCCATTCGGGCTAACCAATGCACCTGCTGCTTTCATGGATTTGATGAACAGAGTGTTCCGTCTGTTTCTAGATCAATTTGTTGTATTCTTTATAGATGACATCTTGATCTATAGTCGGGATAAGCAAGAGCATGTGCAACATCTTCGACAAGCGTTGACTCTTCTTTGCCAACACCAATTGTATGCCATGTTCGGTAAGTGTGAGTCCTGGTTGGAAGAAGTAACCTTTTTGGGTCATGTGATATCTGTAGAAGGAGTCAAAGTGGACCCGAAAAAGGTGGAGTCCGTTGCAGACTGGGAGCAACCGAATACGCTGACAGAAGTTCGTAGTTTCCTTGGTTTAGCAGGTTACTACCGTTGGTTTATCAAGGACTTCAGTGCGATTTCATTGTCGATGACGAAGTTGACAAGAAAAGATGTACCTTTTGTCTGGGATGATCGTTGCCAACAAGCTTTCCAGAGTCTGAAAGAAAAGTTGACCAGTGCTCTAGTGTTAATCCTGCCAGAGCCTGGGAAGGGCTATGATGTCTTCTGTGATTCTTCCAAGAAAGGTTTAGGTTGTGTGCTGATGCAGGATGATCATGTGGTTTCTTTTGCTTCACGACAGCTTAAGAAACACGAGGAGAACTATCCGACTCATGACTTGGAGTTGGCAGTAGTGGTTCATGCGTTAAAGATTTGGAGACACTATCTTTATGGGGAAGTATGTCAGGTCTTTTCAGATCATAAGAATCTGAAGTACATCTTTTTGCAGGATGAGTTGAACCTGTGACAGCGTTGATGGATGGAGTTAATCAATGATTACGACTGCACTATCGAGTATCATCCTGGTAAGGTGAATGTGGTAGCTGATGCGCTTAGCTGAAAGTCTTCTTCTCTTTCTTCAAAGAAGGAACAATTGAGTTCTCTAGTATGCCATAGATGAGATATGTTTGTCTCTTTGTGACAAATGAATGTGCAGATGGAAGTTTCCTTGTTAGCTGGACTTTTAGCATAGATGCAAGTCAAGCCTATGCTAAGGCAGCAGATCAAAGATGCACAACAAACAGATGATGCAGTACAGTTGATCAGATCAGAGTTCGGCAGTGAAAAGCGTGATGGGTTCCATGAGTCTGAGGATGGACTAGTCTGCTATCATGGTAGGATGGTGGTTCCCGATGCAGATGATCTGAGGAAGTTAGTGCTCGAGGAAGCACTAATATGATATGCATCCAGGAGTCACCAAGATGTATCATAGTCTGAAGGACTTGTATTGGTGGCCCGACTTGAAGAAAGATGTAGCTGAGTTTGTGGCTAGATGTGTGGTTTGTCAGCAAGTCAAGGCTGAACATCAGAAGCCGACAGGTACGTTGCAAACCCTACCAATACCACAATGTAAATGGGATCATATAACCATGGATTTCATAGGTCGTCTACCCATGACAACTAGGAATCATGATTCCATTTGGGTGATAGTGGATAGATTGACGAAATCTGCCCATTTCCTACCAGTAAAGACAACGTATACAGCTAAGAATCTTGCTCGAGTATATGTGGATGAGATAGTACGTTTGCATGGTATGCCAGCGACGATAGTTTCTGGTTGAGGTCCTTAGTTCACGATTCGTTTTTGGGAACAGTTGCACAAAGCGTTGGGAACGCAGTTGAGGTTCAGTACCGCCTTCCACCCGCAGACCGATGGACAGTCTGAGAGAACTATTCAGACTTTAGAAGATCCCCTTCGAGCTTGTGTTTTGCAGTTCCTAGGCAATTGGGATGTACACCTCAGTTTGATAGAGTGTTCCTACAACAACAGTTATCAGCGGAGCATTGACATGGCTCCTTATGAAGCCTTGTATGGAAGGAAGTGCATATCTCCTTTATGTTGGTACCAGTCTGGTGAATATCAGCTTTTGGGTCTCGAGTTAGTGCAGCAGACAACAGAAAAGATCAAGTGACATAGAAACAGTTGAAAGCGACACATGACAGGCAGAAGTCTTACACAGACAATCGTTGACGACCTTTGGAGTTCCAAGTAGAAGACAAAGTGTATCTCAAGGTCTCATCGTGGAAAGGTGTGCTGAGGTTTGGCCAGAAGGGTAAGCTAGCACCTATATATATGGGGCCTTACCCAGTCATAACACGTATGGGAAAGGTAGCTTATGAGTTAGAGTTACCTCCAAAGTTGCACATGTTACATCTAGTATTCCATGTCAGTATGCTGAAGAAAAGTCATCTGGATTCGGGAACAGTGATACAGCCAGTTGAGGTTGAGCTTGATGAAGATGTGACCTACGAGGAAGGTCCTGTGGCGATCGTTGACAGAAGGGTTAAGAAGCTGAAGAAGAAGGATCTGGTTCTTGTGAAGGTTCTTTGGCATCATCGTGGCATTGAGGAAGCCACATAGGAGCTTGAGGAAGAGATGAGGAGGAAGTATCCCTCGCTCTTCTCTTCAGATTTCGGGGACGAAATCCCTTTGTAGGGGGTTAGTTTGTAAGGACCCTGACCTTCGTTTAGGGTTTACCCTGTTTGTTTTGCTTAACCCTGATGCTTTGATGCTTGTTAATTACCTTTAGTGGTGATTAGGGTTTGTTGGTCTTTGTTGAAAGTTGGAGGGGCTACTTGCAAATAACCCAAGTCTAGGGTTTGTGGGCAAGTTTGTCACCTTGTGAGGTGTTCCTCCCCCTCCTTTCTTCCTCTAGAGTAGATAGGAAGGTTTTGGGCTCGTTGCTTGAGTTCCTTTGGGCTTGGTTGATGCTTTTTGGGCCTTGTTGGGTGTTACCTTTGCTTCCTTGTGCCTTGTGTCGGGAAAGTGCTTGCTTGTGTTGGCCTAGTGTGTCGCCCAGGGTTGTGTCACCCATGGTGATGGTGTATTGTCCTGTTGTGTCGTCCATGGACCTTTGACCTTCTTTTACCTCGTTTGTGTCACCACTAGTGGACACTTGGTGCTTGATGCTTGCATGTAGCAATGGCCTTGGACATGTGTGTAGGGCATGCTAGAGTGGTGGTTTTTGCCCATGGACAAGTGTCCCTAGGTGGGTGACACCTTGCTTGGCTCTACCTTGGTTTCTTCTCCTTTCCCTTCTATATATGTGGTTCCTTTCCCTTGCTAAGGATCCCTTTAGTTTCTTAGTTTCTCCTCTACCTTGGTGCACGACACCCTCCCTTTCTTGAAAGCTTGGTGGCTGATACCCTAGGAGGAGCTAGCTTGGTGGCCGATACCCTTGGAGGAGCTAGCTTGGTGGCCGATACCCTTGGAGTCTCCTTCTTCTTTGGTGGTGCTTGGAGCTTGGAGCATGCTTGAGGTGGGTTACATAACTCCTAACCCTAACTACACTACCATCTTTTTATGTTCTTATATGTTGCTAGCTTAGTTTCTTGTTAGTTTCTCCTCGTTGGACGAACCCATGATCTAGGGTTTCTTAGTGAGAAATACTCCTTTCTCTCCTAGGTTTTGAGGAGTGATCTTGAGTTCTAGTTTCATGCGCAAAACACCTCTCTCGTTTAAGTTGAGAGGTGAGTTTGTGTTCTAGTAGCTTGAGCAATACCCTCCTCTCACCATGGACTTGAAGGGTGAGCATGGTGATAGTTGTGAACCTTGCTAGGGTTGTTCCTTGAGTTGCCCGTTTGGTGATAGGTGATGTGCAAGACCCCTCTATCTTAGTTAGGGTTCGGTGCCCTTGTGCTTGAGGTTGATGATGAGTTTGGGGAGGTGTTGTCCAAAAGCCTTTTTGACCTAGACCCTTGGACAACATGTTGTGGTGGTGATGGACGACACCTTGTTCCTTGAACCTATTTGTGGCGGGCGTCACTCTATGCTACATGTTCTACCCGATACACCCCTTCTTGTCCCTGACCTCGTGATGGGCATTGCAACTGAGCACGACACTGCGTTACCCGATACCCGGTTGCCCGGCTGAGTGCACGATATGGTGCGCATCACACCAGCACGACACCCCGTTGCACGATATGCTTCCTTGGCCGACGTAGCATTGCGCGACACTGCTGTGCACAACACCGGTGAGTGCACGACACGCCTGATGCAACGTTGCATGTTGCACTTTTGTGCTGGCCGTTATGGGATGGACACTAGATGAGGGCATCCTGCCCGATATCACTTGTGTTGAGGGTTTTTGGTGTCTTTAGTGAGAGCCCTGCCCCTTATAGAAATCAATATGCTGATCTTGCATTACGTTTGGTTTTGATAGTAACCCTAGAAGTGCATGATATAGTAGACCACATCTATGCTAAGTCTTGTGCATGTATCACGTTTAGTCATGATGGTGGCCTTTGATATTCTTAATGGTAATTGTTATGGTAAAGCTTGCTTATGTAACGTACATGTCTCTACCCATGTATGAAATCATCTTGATTATCTGTATAAAGCTGAGATAATGATAAACATGTAGAATGCCTTGCTTAATAACGTAACCTATGCTCATGATCATAAGTTGAAGCATGATTGATAATGTAGATAATCATTAATGTCACCTTATATTGATAACATGGTCTTTCTGTTAAACCTATGATTATTGTGTATACTAACCATGCAGGTGATGCATAGCCAAGAAAAAGGCTATGCGGTATATATGATGAGTAACATTGCTTTGATAGTTACTCTTGATGATGAGATCACATGTATGATGTGTTGGATTGCTATCCCATGATGATGATCTAAGCCTTGAGAGGCAGTGGCAGTATATGATGAGGATTTTGATCCCATGGTATGTGATGATCCTTGAGATGGATCTGGATGATTGGCAAGAGGCCAAGTGATAACATGTAATGTTGGATCCTTGTGATGGATCAGGATGATGTGATTACAATAAAATCATAACATTGAGTTTATGTTGTTTATTTCCTGTTATAGTTTGCATGTTATACAACTTGGTTGAATCTTGCAATCCATATGAAAGATACTAATTAATCACAATGGAAAATATCATGTAGTTGCCCTGACCATAGATCCATCATCGTTAGGAGTTGGTGATGGTGAAACGGGTTCTCCTATGGGTTAACTCGGAGTGCATATTATTGAATATGCGAGGTTTCTCCTAGCCTCAAATAGAGACGGAATCGAGTGCAGCTGCGGTTGCATACTCGGAATATGTGGTGAGCGTGGTGAACAAGCCCATGGCTTAGGATGTGTGATACGGAGCATGAATGCATTCATGTCTCAGAGCACAGTGAATAGGGTCGTGGCTCAGATACACTAGCGCCGTGACTTGTACCGAGGTGGGCTAGAGGAAGGGTAGCCTATGGAGCTGACCCTGCGGCTGAGGCCACTTAAGCACGAGACTGTGGTCCTGCTTTGGTTCTCGTGCACTGACCATGAGGGGAAAGGTCGTGGAGTCTGGCTCTTCCATTGACCTTGTATGGCACCGGCTTTGGGTTTCGTAACCGAAGGTTGGATTTGAGCGGTACGGCTCACTTCCTCAGGGAATAATAATCCGTAATCCAGCCGTATAGTATTTACTGCTTAAGGAAAAATACGGAACATTGGTTGAGGCCTTGTTTGTGTAGTTAATCTTGTTATATCTTGCAGTTACTTATATGTTTATCATGTTATGTGGTAATACCTTATAAATCTTATCTTGTTAATCATGTTCCATAGAGAAATAGTAGGATATATGCCTTCCATACATCTGGTAAGCTTGACGGTATGAATAGTCTTGCTTTATAGACTGCTCTGGTTATACTTCTCATCAGTTATCTATTGTTGTTGCTTTATCTTTCTGAGGTTCTGTAGTTTGGGCGGGGAGTTATGTTTCTCGCTGGGACTGTGTGCCTCACCCCACTAGTTTACTCTCTTTTTAGGTGTTCGAGCTAGACGCGGTGGTGGTCATGGAGTTGCGGCTGAGCAGTAAGATGAGCAGTAGAAGGCAAGCGATGGATATGATGCTGTTTTGATGTTTTTTAGTAGAGTCCTAGAGTCATCCCTATACTCTCAGGTCCTTGGAGGTGTTTTGGCGTTGTTTCACGATGTATAACTGCTGATGTTTTATGTATCCTGCTGCTGGCCGGATGTGGGCCTTTATGTATAAACAGGTGATGAACTCATGTGATGGTCAGACAGCTGTTCCTCTAAGCTGTGGACACGTATCAGATCTTGTATATGTTTATATAACCTGTTTGACTTGCAGGATGAGGACTCAGATGTAATAGTTTCTCAGTTTATCAACTTTCCGCAATCAGTTTTAATTAACTCATATTTTTGGTAATACGTGGTTTATGGTGATTTCTGCACGTTTTCGCGTAACACCTCATTGTCTATGTGATAGCGGGATGTGTTGCCATGATATTCACTTTTAAACATGCATCAAATAAAAATTAAGACATTAGAACTATGGTTTCTATAGATAGACCACCTATGAAGGCACTTTTTAATTCCAATCAGTTGATTCCTTTATATCTAAAGCCTTATATAAATACTTTTAACTATAAGTTTTAATGTTATGACTACCACTGATGGTATAAAGAGCACTTGTCATAAAATTCATCCAATGTACATATCTCTAGATAAAAAATATTTCCCTATTAATCTTGACTTGATCCATATGGTTGACTTTAACATGATTATGGGAATAGTCTAGCTGGCCATTCCCCATGGTCACTTATCATGTGGAAGAAATTTTATTCTTACCCATATTGATTATGAACAAGTAGGGATCTACATATGCTAGAAATACATTGAGATTCTCATCTCGAGGATGAAGGCCTAAAATATATTAGATTTTATGTGCAAAGTTAACCTAGATGAAATAGTATCTGAGAGGAAAAACCTAAAGAATGGAAACATATACACAGTAAGAGAGTATCATGGTGTCCTCCCTAAATTACTCCCTAGTATTCCACTAAAGAGAGAAGCGGAGTTTAATATGTAAGTTTGACTTGGTACTACCCCCATCTCATGGCACCGGTTAAAGCATTAACATCTGAAGAACCAATTGTTGGAGCACAACCAAAAAGTATTCATTAGACCTAATGGGTCACCTTAGAGTGAGCTTATGCTCTTTTTCCTATCTAAGGATGGACCTAGGAATGTGTGTACATAATGTCAAATGGTGAATTAGGTCACAATAAAGTATAAATACTCCTTATGAGAATATATGACCTATTTGATCAGATAAAGTTATTTACAATTTTCTTCAAGATTGATCTTCACAAAAATATCCACACAAGAAGTTCAAAGAGGAGAATGTCCCCAAGACCTCCTTTCAAACTCGATATGGGCACTATGGTTATCACTTTCTACCATTTGGATGATGAACACCCCCATTGATTTTATGGATCTCGTGAATAGGGTCTTCAAAAATCATATTAATTCTTTTTTAGTGGTATTCATTAATGATGCACCTATATATTTTGAAACATCTGAGAAATATATAAACATCTGATGGAGCTAGAACTTACACCAAAAGATTACTCTTCCAATGGAAGTCCTAATATGCACCAAAAACCCTAGGGAGTTGATGTTCTCTCTAGGTTTACCTACAACTGGTGCTAGATAAATGCTCCAACCCCATAAGAGTGTGGAAGCCTTATCATAGTACAGATTTAGGATCAAACCCAAAGGACAACGTTGAGAATCTGAGTGTCTTTTTCTTGTTTCATATCAATCTAAGTTAATCATCTAAGACCAGAAGTTTGATTTGAGTTATTTAACCTAAAACATGCAAAAGTACAGGTAAGAATAAAAACTACTTTAAGGATTAAAAACTAAGATTAGCAGATGATGATGGATCACCGGGGTGATGTGGGTATTCACCACCACTACACATGAATTGTACGTGTACCAAACATAGCAAGACTTGTAAGCAAGCTACATGGATGTTGTACAATACCGATGTCTTATAGGACAAGAGTAATGCACACATCCTTCATGGGTTGAGTAACTCTCATTCGGTACGTATCTACGTGTCAATGAAGATATGTAGTCTCTGAAGAGAAAATCTTACTCAACCTCGTGAAATGTGCATCGGAAAACTAACAAGCGAGCGATAATTACCAAATCGATTAGTATCCTTATAGACTATCCCTCTTTTGAGGATATAGCTACGAGAAACGTGGGAGTGTTGCAACGTCATCCATTCCCGAATGAATGGTCAAGTACTTTGCACCACTCTCTCCTCAGAGTGTGTTCCTCGACCTTTCAAGGTTGCACTTTTGTATGTCAACTGATTCCATTTCATAGTACAAAAGTACAACGATGGAGGTGAGTTTACTCCACCCCTTAGAAAGCGTTCCTAGATACCGAAACGGATGCGCGGTGGATACACACACCAGAAACCAACACTAAATCAGTATTCGAGTCTCAAGAGCGGTCGTAGACAAACAACAACGAAAGACAATAGATGCACACAAGAATGCGGCCAACATCCAAGCATGTATGAAATGATTTGGTATTGAATCGGAAAGATAATATCTTTTTGATACAAGTTACAAAACACGGGCAGCGGGGCTAGTCCCCACACCCCAGTGAATGGAACTACTTGCTCCTCATAGAGGGAGCAACAAAGAAAGAGAAGAGAGAGAAAGAAAGCATCATCAGAGTAGAAGAGTAGATCTGTGACAGCCCGGTGTAGATCATCGCAGTCTCCGGGACTACTCCGTCGTGGTCGATGTCGTCCGTCTCTCTGCCTCGATCTTCGTGTCTACCTCCGAGATTGCACAGGTAGAATGAGGTAGAACAATGGTAGAAGTGAGATGATAGAGGTGAGATGGCGATGGAACAACCTTCTAGATCTGTCCCCAGTCTTGCAGCACACCGGATCTGGACTCAGGATGAGATTCTGAGGCTGTGGGTGAAGTTTGGTTGGAAACGGTGCTCGGGCATTCTGGCGGCGTTCCGGCACTGGTCCCAGTCCGGCAGCCTTGGGCCGTAGTGAGATGGGATTCTGAAATAAGGACCCTTGGGGTCCTATTTATAGGCACAGATCTGTCCCTCATGCATTTGGTGTGAGTCCAAACAGTTTACTAAAAAATCTTCTTCAAACGGTTTGGCTATAAGCCAACTTTATTAAACGGTCTTCTAGTGAGCTCATTCGGTTTGGATATACGTGGAGATTCATTCGGTTTGCTACAGATTTAGCAAACGGTCTTAGTATTGCTCTCCTCCATACGGTCTTCGCGATAAGCTAATCCAAACGGTCTCGTGCTTCCGGGCCGTGTCAAATGGTTTCCACTTTGCACTTTAGCGAACGGTCTTCTGATCATTCGGTCTTCAACATTCTTTTATTCAAACGGTTTGCAACAGTGAAGCAAATGATCTTGTAGCATTCAGTTTGCTGCTGGTCACTTTTTTTTCCCAAATGGTTTGGCATTGCTCATTCACCTTTCATTCGGTCTTCATTGGTTTGACCTTTTCATACAGTTTCATGCATGTGTTCTTTACATGAGTTGCTGGTCTGATTTGCTTTGCATTTAGTCATTACATGAGTGACTCATTCGATCTTCATGTTAAATAGATTGCTGTTGTGTTTTTAGAAAACGTTCTTGACTCATCCAAGGCGATTGGTTCACGGTCTTCATATTCCAATAATAAGCAAACGGTCTTGCTGCACATTTCCTCATGCGGTCTTGCGTTCCATTTGCTTCATGCGGTCCCATAGCTCCCTCAATCACGTGCACTCATACGGTCTGGTTTCCATTCAAGCAAACAATTTGTAGCAAAAGCAAGCAGCTGTATATTTCCTTCACGTGTACTCGTTCATTTTCAGATCAATTGCTCATGCATTTTTCTAGGTTCACGTGGACTTCTACCTGTCTTCACGATCTTACACATGCATGCAAATTAACATGTGTTCTTCATAGTCCCTGGTCATGAGTTCTTAAACTTGCACATGCATGCAAATGATCATGCGTTCTTCATAGTTTGGAGCATTCACGTGGACAACTACTGGTCTTGTTGCTTACTCGTCCTGTGCTCACGATTGTTGGTGTAGGTGATGAAGACGACGACACCGGAGATTACGAGTAGGTGGGCGTCGACGTTGTTGATGACGTATAGCTCAAACGGTGTCGCATGCCATCATGCTCAAATGGTCTTGGGACCGCATGGGCTCATACGGTCTTGAGACCGCATGAGCTCAAACGGTCTTGAGACTGCATGGGCTCATACGGTCTTGAGATCGCATGGGCTCATACGGTCTTGAGACCGCATGAACTCAAACGGTCTTGAGACCGCATGGGCTCATACGGTCTTGATACCGCATGAGCTCAAACGGTCTTGAGACCGCATGGGCTCATACGGTCTTGAGACCGCATGGGGTCAGAACCGTATAGCGCTCAAGACCGCATGGATGAAACCAAATGGATCAAGACCGACTAGTGGTGATCTGTAGAGGGAAAGGAGAATGTGTAAGAGAGAATAGCATCGAATAAACTAGTGATTAGAACCATTTAGGCATTATTTGCAAGGAGTTAGCGAAACACTCAAGGTAAACAAAAGCGAGGGTAAATCAGTCAATATGAGGAACAAAATCCCTAGAATTGGCGACTGTGCAGATGAATCTGGAGGATTCATCACCACACCAAACTTGAGCGTTACTCGTCCCGAGGAACGGAGAAAAACTTAAGATAGTCTACAAAAAGCTCGTTCGTCTCGTAATTACCTCATCTGCATGTAAGTGTCAGAATTTTCACGAGAAAAGAGAAAAGGGAAAATGAGACAAAACAAAATTAGGGCAAAAACGTCGAAAATCTTTTGAATTGGTGACTGAAGGTGGATCTGGAGGATTCATCGTCACACCGAACTTAAGTGTTGCTCGTCCCGAGGAACAAAAAACTTAAAACAATCGCCAATGAAATTGTTCATCTCGTGATTGCCTCATCCTTATGTCATGTTATAAATTTGTTTATGGCTCAGACTGATACAACATCAAGGCTTCCTTGGATCACGTAATACATCTTGTGATATCCTCATTTCTGAGTTCACTTTGCTGAAGTACTTCCTTCTCACTCTCTGTTGTATCGGTCATGTTAAAGAGTTTTATGAGACTTTGAACAGACCCACAGAATCAACAAAATGCATATGACCTGTCACTGGTGTTGAAAAAGGAGAGGATGGGGGTATGATCAAAAGATAAGAGTCTCTCCTTTGATTGAATCAAGACTCTTGTTAATAGTTGACTCATCGAGATACTTTGAATGATTTATGCACAACTCTGGTTGACTTAGCCTTACACCCGATTTTTTTTTTCTAAAGGTAACTCAGAAATGTGTATAGGTTGGCTTAAGGCTTTTGGCTATTTTACCTCTTTGAGAGGAGGTAAGGGGTTATTTTTGGATTCTTAGGATCTCACTACCGGTCGCGACACATCTGCCTTTATGAGGGCAGCTAATGTACCGGCCGGGCGAGACCTTTATCGGTTATCCTTATTCAGGGCACAACTCTCATGTTTTTATTCACACTCTGGCTTTTATTCATTCTCACTTGGCTTAGGAGAAAGGGTATTTTTGGATTTTTGCATATTTGGGCTGCCAGGCCTCTTTTTGGAATTGGGATAGATTTTTCACCAACCTCGGTATGTGCACAATCATCATTGTATACTCTTTGAAGCAAAATGAGAAGGTGGTACGCCCCTTTTATGTATTGAGGGGTATGGAAGAAGCGGTAGTGGAAAAAGAGGTGTGGTGTACCACACCGAACTTAGAGTTTTGCAGAGGTGTGGTTTACCACACCGAACTTAAAGTTCGGCAATGTTCTAGTTTTCACTAGAAAGGAGTGTGGCGTGCCACACCGAACTTAAAACTTTGGCATGGTTAGTGAACAGAGGGGTATGAAAATGAAGGAAGAAGTGTAAAAGAGAATTCGGATCATGATGCAGATTGCTTAGCGATTCCATGCGACAGGTCTCTTTTCTCCATCACATTCTGCTCAAAAAGAGACATGATTAAACATCAAATGAGAAATCCATACAACAGATCCATTAATAAGATAAAGGCGTGATGTATTTGATCTATCTCAGTTTTATTGAAGTGTATCATCATTTCCTATTTTAGGGTTTGACATTAGGATTCATAGGTTATTCAAGATGAAAAACACGCATTGGCTAGTTTTAAGCATTCTTTTCTTGGGAATTTGTAACGAAAAGAGGTGATGATCTCAGATTCGAAAAACAATAGCCGACTAGATAAAGGCTGTATTTTTAGAAAACTAACAAAAAGGTGGAAAAATTATGAAAAAGAAACTAAGAATGGAAAAACATGAAGCAGTAAAGATAAAGGGTGGAGTGAGAGTCATACCACCCGCCCTCCACCTTGAACTTATGAATTTGCCCATTTCTGAGCAAATACTAGGTTCAAGATGGAGGGGAAGGGTTGCGCAGTGTTAACCAGGCGGTCCTCGTAGTTGGAAGAAGGTCCGACAAAGATATTTTCGTGATGGCTGGTGCTGAGAACGAGGAAGTGGTCTGAACAACTTGTTGGCTGGGAAGTTGTGGCAACTTGAATGAGTCTTCTGGATGACTTGGATGCACATCACTTTCGCCTCATTTCCCATCCAGAAGAATCCAGAGACCTTCCCCCATCAGCGAGGGAGGTGGAACATAAGCAGTCGAAACTGGAGGACTATGCGAGAAATCAAGGTTATGCCCACTTGTTCCCTCCAGTTGTGGCTCACCCTCGAAGTTCAAAGTAAAACTACTTTCTTCAAAATCTAGGGCAGTTGATTGAGGGTCGGCCACTTGAACTTCCTCCTGTCTAGGATCAAGTGGTGTATCCGGTTCCGACTTCATTTCATCACTTGGCTTTTCTTGTGTGGGATATAGTAGCCAGGATGACTTTTCTTCATCAGAGGAGTTATTTTGAGAAGTATCATCATCTTTATCAATGTTGAAATTAGTAAGAGTGTCATTCTTCTTTTCAAAGTTTTATTCAAATTTTCCTCGTAGAACATCCTTAGTTCATCCAAGTAACTAGAAGAGGATTTGACTGGTAAAACGAACTCTTGCTTGGGTAAGGAAGTCATGGGATCCTGAGATAGGAGTTCCAGTGATGTCTCTTCATGAGAGGGATTAGTCCCTGACATATCATTTTGAGGGCTAAAATCCCTTGATGAACCCATTTCTTCAATATTGGGACTGATATATTGTTGTTCCAATTCTTCTTCATAACACTCCTCCAGTTCAATTGAGTGCTTGGGAAGAGTTTCTATGAGAGGAATGGAAACTACCTCAAGTAATGGATAAATCTCAGTTTCATGAATGTTAGGGGGGGCTTCTTCATAGGGATGAGTGGCTATAAAGGGATAGATCTGTGGCTTAATGTCATCCCAGGGGTCCTTTTTGTCATTACAAGAGTTTATGATAATATCATAATCCATCCCAAAGTCAAGAGATGGTTCATGTTTCTCTTCATGGTGCACTTTCAACTCGTTCAAGTGACTAGAAGGAGATTCAATAGAAAAATCATGTTCTTGTTCGAGGACAGGCTCCGTCAGAACTCCTTGTGGTGGTGTCATCTCATGGAAAGGACCGGTCATAGGATTGTCATCTTGAGACCCCTCATCCTCCCTTGATTCTGTTTCATCATCAGTGAGAGTGGTATGGTCCGTCTCTGGATCAAGATCTTGGTCAGTCCCATCCTCGAAGTTTGTTTCTAGATCAGCCGAATGATCAGAAATGTCTTCATAAGGACAAATCAGATCCTTTTCCAGTAATGGAATCATTTGAGTCTCTTTCATAAAAGACGTCTCCTCATCTGAATCAGTCTCATATTCATCTATGTCTGACTGAGAAGGAGTGTAGAGTTCGTGTAACGTAGACCCTTCTTCATTGGAATTTGACGACAAGACAGTTGAGGTTGAAGAATATATGTCATATAAGGAGTCAATCATTGATGATTTCCCCTCAATCTGTATGGTTGGATCTGAGTCTATGGGGGGAGAAGATGGATAAACATTAAAGTTTGTTCCCAATTTATCTCCCAATTGAAGAAAATCTTCATATTGGTTACTCATTCTTTCATCTAAGAGCATAGTGCAAGAGTCATTATCCGGGTCAGACTTCGGCTCAAAGAATGATTCTTTTTCTTGTGGTGTGGTGAAGGTATCATCCTTGAGTTCAGTCATTGGTTCCGAGGATGATTCCCCACCCTGTATTGGCACTTGAAAATCATTGGGAGGCACATTCCACATGATTTCGTAATCATCATCATTATTTATTGCAACATGTGGACTAGAGATGTGCTTAGTTGAATTTTGTGGCTGTTCTACATGTTGCTCAGGAGCGTTGACAAGTTGCGTAAGTTGATTAAGGTAGGCTATCAACTTCTTGGTCGCGGCTGTCTGATCAGCTAATTGTTGAGCCACCGATGTTTGTAAGGCACGTAGTTCTTCCATCAATGTGTGTTGATTTTCATGAAAAGGCTCTTCATGGCACCCGTTTGATTGATGTTGATAATAGCTTCCCTCATCATAGTATTGATTTGAGTTGCTTTCCAATTGCCATCCTGTATTGCAGTCTAAGCCTTGAAATCCGCCATAGTTAGGTTTCTCGTAGTAGCCTCTGGGGTGATATGGAATATAACCTGCGTTATATCCATAGTTGTATGGAGTGGCTGCTCTGAGTTTCCCGACTATACGATTCATGATTACTTGACGCAAGGCCATCATGTAGAGAGGATGAACGTTGAAACAGTTGATCGATGCATGAGAATAGTCGCCACAGAATTGACAACTATTGGTTGGTGGCACTGACTGCTTCATTTTAAAGAGAATTGGTACCTGAAATCAAAGAAAGAGTTTATCAAGTTTGACCAACCACTTCAAATCCAAGATGATATGCAAGATTAAGTACTTTACTTTTTAGGTTTTTGAAAAGAAAAAGAAAACCCTAGAGAAACCTAAATCGACACAAAATTTGAAAAAGACGATTCTTAAACCGTTGTCCCCGGCAACGGCGCCATTTTTTGATGGAGCTAGAACTTACACCAAAAGATTACTCTTCCAATGGAAGTCCTAATATGCACCAAAAACCCTAGGGAGTTGATGTTCTCTCTAGGTTTACCTACAACTGGTGCTAGATAAATGCTCCAACCCCACAAGAGTGTGGAAGCCTTATCATAGTACAGATTTAGGATCGAACCCAAAGGACAACGTTGAGAATCTGAGTGTCTTTTTCTTGTTTCATATCAATCTAAGTTAATCATCTAAGACCAGAAGTTTGATTTGAGTTATTTAACCTAAAACATGCAAAAGTAAAGGTAAGAATAAAAACTAGTTTAAGGATTAAAAACTAAGATTAGCAGATGATGATGGATCACTGGGGTGATGCGGGTATTCACTACCACTACACATGAATTGTACTTGTACCAAACATAGCAAGACTTGTAAGCAAGATACATGGATGTTGTACAATACCGATGTCTTATAGGACAAGAGTAATGCACACATCCTTCATGGGTTGAGTAACTCTCATTCGGTACGTATCTACGTGTCAATGAAGATATGTAGTCTCCGAAGAGAAAATCTTACTCAACCTCGTGAAACGTGCATCGGAAAACTAACAAGCGAGCGATAATTACCAAATCGATTAGTATCCTTATAGACTATCCCTCTTTCAAGGATATAGCTACGAGAAATGTGAGAGTGTTGCAATGTCAGCCATTCCCGAACGAATGGTCAAGTACTTTGCACCACTCTCTCCTCAGAGTGTGTTCCTCGACCTGTCAAGGTTGCACTTTTGTACGTCAACTGATTCCATTTCATAGTACAAAAGTACAACGATGAAGGTGAGTTTACTCCACCCCTTAGAAAGTGTTCCTAGATACCGAAACGGATGCGCGGTGGATACACACACCAGAAACCAACACTAAATCGGTATTCGAGTCTCAAGAACGGTCGTAGACAAACCACAACGAAAGACAATAGATGCACAGAAGAATGCGGCCAACATCCAAGCATGTATGAAACGATTTCGTATTGAATCGGAAAGATAATATCTTTTTGATACAAGTTACAAAACACGGGCAGCGGGGCTAGTCCCCGCACCCAATTGAATGGAACTACTCACTCCTCATAGAGGGAGCAACAAAGAAAGAGAAGAGAGAGAAAGAAAGCATCGTCGGAGCAGAAGAGTAGATCTGTGACAGCCCGGTGTAGATCGTCGCAGTCTCCAGGACTGCTCCGTCGTGGTCGATGTCATCCGTCTATCTGCCTCGATCGTCGTGTCTACATCCGGGATTGCTCGGGTTGAATGAGGTAGAACAATGGTAGCAGTGAGATGATAGAGGTGAGATGGCGATGGAACAACCTTCTAGATCTGTCCCCAGTCTGGCAGCACACCGGATCTGGACTCAGGATGGGATTCTGAGGCTGTGGGTGAAGTTTGGTTGGAAACGGTGCTCGGGCATTCAGGCGGCGTTCCGGCACTGGTCCCAGTCCGGCAGCCTTGGGCCGTAGTGAGATGGGATTCTGAAATAAGGACCCTTGGGGTCCTATTTATAGGCACAAATCTGTCCCTCATGCATTTGGTGTGAGTCCAAACGGTTTACTAAAAAATCTTCTTCAAACGGTTTGGCTATAAGCCAACTTTATTAAACGGTCTTCTAGTGAGCTCATTCAGTTTGGATATACGTGGAGATTCATTCGGTTTGCTGCAAATTTAGCAAACGGTCTTAGTATTGCTCTCCTCCATACGGTCTTCGCGATAAGCTAATCCAAACGGTCTCGCGCTTCCGGGCCGCGTCAAATGGTTTCCACTTTGCACTTTAGCAAACGGTCTTCTGATCATTCGGTCTTCAACATTCTTATATTCAAACGGTTTGCAGCAGTGAAGCAAACGATCTTGTAGCATTTGGTTTGCTACTGGTCACTTTTTTTTCCCAAACGGATTGGAATTGCTCATTCACCTTTCATTCGGTCTTCATTGGTTTGACCTTTTCATACAGTTTCATGCATGCGTTCTTTACGTGAGTTGCTGGTCCGATTTGCTTTGCATTTAGTCATCACGTGAGTGACTCATTCGATCTTCATGTTAAATAGATTGCTGCTGTGTTTTTAGCAAACGGTCTTGACTCATCCAAGGCGATTGATTCACGGTCTTCATATTCCAATAATAAGCAAACGGTCTTGCTGCACATTTCCTCATGCGGTCTTGCGTTCCATTTGCTTCATGCGGTCCCATAGCTCCCTCAATCACGTGCACTCATACGGTCTGGTTTCCATTCAAGCAAACGGTTTGTAGCAAAAGCAAGCAGCTGTATATTTCCTTCATGTATACTCGTTCATTTTCAGATCAATTGCTCATGTGTTTTGCTAGGTTCACGTGGACTTCTACTTGTCTTCACGATCTTACACATGCATGCAAATTAACATGTGTTCTTCATAGTCCCTGGTCATGAGTTCTTAAACTTGCACATGCATGCAAATGATCATGCGTTCATCATAGTTTGGAGCATTCACGTGGACAACTACTGGTCTTGTTGCTTACTCGTCCTGTGCTCACGATTGTTGGTGTAGGTGATGAAGACGACGACACCGGAGATCACGTGTAGGTGGGCGCCGACGTTGTTGATGACGTATAGCTCAAACGGTGTCGCATGGCATCATGCTCAAACGGTCTTGGGACCGCATGGGCTCATACGGTCTTGAGACCGCATGAGCTCAAACGGTCTTGAGACCGCATGGGCTCGTACGGTCTTGAGACCGCATGAACTCAAACGGTCTTGAGACCGCATGGGCTCATACGGTCTTGAGACCGCATGGGCTCATACGGTCTTGAGACCGCATGAGCTCAAACGGTCTTGAGACCGCATGGGCTCATACGGTCTTGAGACCGCATGGGGTCAGGACCGTATAGCGCTCAAGACCGCATGGATGAAACCAAATGGATCAAGACTGACTAGTGGCGATCTGCAGAGGGAAAGGAGAATGTGTAAGAGAGAATAGCGTCGAATAAACTAGTGATTAGAACCATTTAGGCATTATTTGCAAGGAGTTAGCGAAACACTCAAGGTGAACCAAAGCGAGGGTAAATCAGTCAATATGAGGAACAAAATCCCTAGAATTGGCGACTGTGCAGATGAATCAGGAGGATTCATCAACATCCCAAAATAGAGCACCAATTGTATGTCAAATTCTCAAAATGCAATATGTTGCTTTCTAAAGTCATGTTTATGGCGCAAATCATCTATTTGGGCCACATAGTTATGGGACCCAAAAAATGTGAGCCCATTCATATGTGGAAAGAATCTTGCAATACAATTTAGATAATTTGTTTTTGATATTATATGATTATTATAAGTGTTTTACACCTTTGAACTTCTCAAAGATTTCTCTTCCCATAACCAAGATACTTTGAAGGATGTGATGTTTGTATGAACTCCAAGATATGAAGAAAGATTTCCAGAGTTGAAGAAGCCTCTTTACATTGACACTATCCTTACACTACCTATGGAAAGAAAAAGCTTTGTGATCAATAGAAATTCCTCTAGGTGCGGTTTGGGTATTTTACTCTTGCAAATGAATCAAATGATACCTTATCATTTTCAAATATCAAACCTAAAAGGGAGGACTACCCTAAGCACGACATAGAGCTTGTAGTGGTTTTATATTGTTTAAAAATCTAGATGCACTATTTTTATGAAGTGAAATTCATAGTCTTCTTTGATCATCAAAGCCTTAGGTTCGTAATCACCAAAACATAATTGAATATTCAATAATAATGATGGGTAGAGTACATGACATACTATAAATAGACTACTACTTACCATCTTGGTAAGGAAAAAATTTTGCCAATGGAATGACAAAAAGAAAGCCACATTCATGTTACAATGACATATAGAGAGCCACATTCATTTTACAATGACATATCAAAAATGAAAAAAAAAACAATCCAATAGTAGAATGGAAAGTCGAAGAATTCTCTATTGTGGAAGTGAAGATGTCTAGTCTTACCGTCAGTCTAAGATGGATTTCTAATATAAATGAGGAAAAATGTCTAGTTATTGATATGGTAGAGAAGATAAACATGACAACAATGTACATATAGGCTTAAATGAAGTAATTTAGTTTAAACAATGGCTTTGGGTTCCTGACATTGATGACTAGAGGAAGAAAGTCAAATAGGAAGCTCATTGTTATAACTATACTATCAATTTAGGGACAATGAATTGTAAAATAATTTACAACATTCATTATGGTAATTATAGAGAATGAAACAAGGGTGTTCAGTGAAAACTTATGAAGAATGATATCGTTGTGTTTTTGGCAAAGTTTTTGACATGTCAACAAGTCAAAATCAAGAACTGATACTTGGAGGCATCTATAGGAACTTGATATTCTTTAATGGAAGTGGGAAAATCATGGTTTCATAATGAAATTTCCAAAAATGAAGCATATTTATGATGTAATATGTTTCATTATAGGCTCACTTGCAAAGTCAACCAACTTTCCCCCCTTATAAGTACCAAGAATATAGCCACCTGCTAAAAGGTGAAATCGAGAGACAGTTTTGTTGCATGGGGCTTCAAATATTATTGTTTCATATAGGGATATAAAATTCACTATAGACTCTTGTGAGATACATTGCAAACCATAGAAAACATACTCAATTATTTTACTACATATTGAAGTCCCTCCAGGGTTAACCACATACCTATGACTGAATTTGCATATAACAATAGTACCAGAACACTATGGGAATTCAACCATACAACCCTTGTATGGTAGAATTTATATTCCTTGCATTGAAATTATGTATCAGGAAGTTTGATGCTAAACATGAATACACTCAATTCTCAGTTTATCAAGTTGATTTGATTAAGAAGAAGATGAAAACTTCCATGTATAGGGAAAAAAATTACATTGATCACCCATTGTGATGAGTGGGACCAGATAGTTATACACTCAAATGGTATAATACGAAGAACCATATAAATTTAAGAAGTGAAAAAATAAATATTATGAAGTTACAAAATGTATCATCATACAATTGTTCCTCACTAGAAAAGGTAATGCTACAAATAATATGGGTAGAACTACTAGTACACGAGCCCTATTATAGAGGGGACCCAACCATGCTAAGATATCCTCATCTTGACATCCTAGAGGTTATCTTCTTGAGTCATTGTCATCTAGTTCACCTACACCTAGTTAGTTTGGGAACAACACCCAGAAAAATAGAAACCAAAGGATATGCGTCAGTAAACACTGAGTATGTGGACAATAAATATATTTGAGGCATGGAAGTGAGGGTTCCTATTCAAGAGGGGGAAATTGATAAGTAGATAAATTCAATAAGAACAAAATAAGAAAATAAATAACTAGGAAATGAGTAGCAAACATTGAGGGATTATTTACTTTGAGAAACAATCTCATGAAATAATAAATTCCTACCTTTAACCACAACTAGGAACATGTAAAAAGTAGATGTACATTAAACAAGATTAAAATGAACAAAAGCAGGGTTAGGGAACCACAAACCACTAGCCTTGGAAGGAGGAATAGAACCTTAATTCCCAACATATAAAACATGTGGAATAAAACCTAGTACTCACTAGGGGAATAGAACCCGCAATCTATTATTAAAAAATTACAGATGAATAAAACACATGTTAAAACATGGCTACACTACTAATAGTTATTACTACTTAATACCTAACATGAAAATAGAGTAGGAAAGAACATAGTGTAATCCAATTTACATCCATGTACAAGAAGGAAGAGAGCATCCATGATATGAGGAATGGAGTCACATGACTCATAAAAGGGAAATATGATTCCAATAATAAAAAATAAAGAATTCAATATTTGACATTCAATATTCATAAATGAAGTTCAATGATATTAAAAGAAAACTACACATAGAAATATGCCTCAATAAAAACAAATTAGGATTTATTAATTTATTAGACAAAGAAAATTAGAAGAGGGCACATACCTAAATTCTTCATATCTAATTCCACTACTTTAGCTCATACTCCAATCAGTGTTTCCTCATAGATGAATATATTCACATATCAGACAAGATATATACAAATATCTATTATTTATTTACAATTTTTTTGGCTCCTTAAGTCTGGATTAGGGGTTATCTCCTAATATTCCCCATCATAGAGTTAGAATTTTTTGCATATTAAAACGGTTGGAGTATGATTATATCAATTATTTTGTAAGATAGTGTTAGTGTTTACATTATAAGTCATCATGATGTTGAACTATATACAACCATCCTAATACGGTGTTACATGTTGATACCTAAGTCTCAATTATTCATATTATCCCACTAATAGATGTATTAATTTATGATTAGAAGAATGAATAATTGATCATATAGTCAAACATTAAGTGTCATTTTATCATTTATTTTTAGATATAAGGTTATTCACTTTATATTCACTATCTTAATCCATATTTTAAATAAGATGTTGGTTAACATTAGGATACCAAATAAGTCGATATCTTCTTTCTGAGTGTACTTTGATCTATATATCATTATAATGAACTATTAACAAAGTTATTATAATTGTTTATGATATACTAGTTCGTACTTGTCAAATTAATTTTACATCTACATATACCAATATAATCAATTGATCTAAATTGTCAACTCAGATGTACTTCACAACTCAAAATTTCTTATTAACATCTTATTTAGTACCTAGTAGATTCTTGTTCATGGGATCCTTGAACCCAAGATTTTGCCTCCCTCTTACATAAATTACCATAATATCTTATATGTAAACTTGTATGATGAAATATAGACATTGTCTACTCATAGTCTATATATTAATCATACCTATGTTTAGTAGTTTCATTATCTAATCTGATGTCTATTGTACTAGTCGTATATAATTTGTAGAGATTTCTAATGACCTATTTTCTAGAACTATTACACTAAGTTATATTTATGTATATACTGATATCAGGGAGTTGGTTGGCCAAGCATTATAGACAATGAATACATTTTCCTACTCATCCCAGTTATTACATTGTAACCCTTATTTGTTTATAGATATTCAAAGTTAATATAATGGAAGGAGGATTTCTTGGATATTGACATGGTTGTTACTGGTCTAGGTATGTCAGTTCTTTTACTTGAGACCATGTGGGGAATTGAGTTGAGTCTGTTGTTGATTACTTCATGTTGTGGATTGAATCATCCCAACATCGAGGCTACTTCTGAAGGTAGTTAATGTTCTCAATGATATGTAGGTGAAGTAAGGGCACTGGTGTCCACGGTAGTGAATTTCAATGCGAGAAGAAGGTAGATGTGCATAGGAAACCAAGACTGGTCCTGGCTTGCTATCCAAGCTATATATTGCAAGGATAGAAGGAGGGTGTAGTTGTTGGTTGCCACACAATCCCCTACCAGGTTTCGCAAATTGTGGAGGAGGAGCAATGCATAACCTACAACACATAAGAAGTTGGTTGCATAGAGGTTAAATTCGACAGTAGCCATATCTAGAGCTGGTGATAATTGTTCAATAGGGTCGGCGTCTTCCAGAGAAAGAGTGCTACTACATCAGATAGACATGCGACCTTCACTACTCTCTATGATGTTGGTAAGGGTTTTACCTCAACTAGTCTCTTGGCATCAAGTGGGGATAGTATCGGAGGCTAGGTCTAAGGGAGTGTCTTATAGAGGGAAGTACAAAAGAAATACAGGAAGGGAATGGACCAGAGGAAGAGAATAGAGAGGGGAAGGAGGGGAGAAAGAAATTTCCACCAATGACATGTGTTTTGCAAGTGCCAAAGTCATGCGAAGCATTTCACATGGAAGTGTGTGTGCATGCTACAAGGGAAATGGATAACAATTCAAGGTTACTGAATGTAATATAGTGTATGTTAAAGCTAGGGTTTTCCACCAATTAAATGAGTAGTCAATTGAAGTTCTATTGACCTAAATTTGGCTTGCTAGACAAATAAGACAAGAGAAATCAAGCTTTAATGTAAATTTCTACTTTCAATGACATTTGTGATTTTATTCAGTTTCTCATATACTAATTACTCAATTGCGTAGTTAATGTCTTACTTCAATAATTTGAATTATTATTTCACATTTATTGAATCAGTTTCATCAGTTAGACTAATGGTTCTTTTAGAGTGACAAATTGGGGGAATATACAATTAATTAGTGAATTTATGTGATTAACCTTAAATAGAAGACATAATAAGGCAATCTATCATTAACCTTATATCAGTGGACATTTTTTACAAAATATTATTTTCTTGGCTCCAATTACTCCCAAATTAATATAAATCAAGGAAATGTATGTTGAGAAAAATGTTTTTGATAGAATCATTAGTACTATGTAAGAGTAAAGATGGCATCAAATCAAGAATGGACCTATGTGAAATAGGTATAAGGAAAGAATTATCAATAGACGATAGTAGTGAACGAAAAACATATTTACCTCCTACTTGTTACACATTGTCTAGATAAGAGAATATAACTTTTTGTGAGTGTTTTCTTAATGTAAGGTATCATAGGGATACTCTTCCAACATTTTTGGATTAGTATCAATGAAGGATATGAAGTCGATAGGTCTTAAATTTTATGATAGTCACACACTGATGCAAAAAATATTTCCCATCGATATTTGATCAACACTACCAAAGCATGTATTGTTTGCAATCACCAGAACTTATTTCTTCTTCAACACACTATGCAACAAAGTTATTGATCATGAGAATCTTGGTAAGTTGCAAAAAGTTGTGGTTGTTACCCTATGCTAAATTCAGATGTGTTTTCCTCCTTAATTCTTTGATATAATTGTACATCTTGTTGTTCAATTGACTAGGGAAGTCCAAACATTGGAACTAGTTTTCTAACATTGGATGTATCCTTTTGAATGGTACATGCGTGTTTTTAAAGGCGATTTTCAAAACATTATTGACTTGAAGGGTGTATTAATGAGGTTTATGTGTTTATGTAGGTTATTGACTTTTGTAATGACCTTTGAGTTGTAATGAAGCTCCTTCCAGGGAAAAGAATATTGATTCTTATTTCAGCAAACAGACTTAAGGAGAATGAATGAAAGTAATTAGTCATGAATGGTGGTAAAAAGAACACTTGTATGGTTTACACAATATTGATGGAGTAGGTATTCATATAACCAAACATACATATTTATCAAGAAAAAATATTCTCAAGCTAATTCAATGTGGCTTGCTAGAGAGAACAACATGAAATTTATTAGGAGGTTTAAAGATAAAGTGTTCAATCAACTATCTTAGATACTAAATAATGTTCATGAAAATATCAAATGGCTCTCCTTTAAACCAAAAATGAATTCTATGCCTTACAAAGTATTTGACAAAAATGGATTTTCATATTACACACAAAGGTAAGAGTGTCATCCAAAACAATGGGGTCACCCTTCAAGTTTCTTCAATTTATTTTTCTATTTTGAAGGATAAGAGTCCACATGAATCTAAAATGTCTTATTATAGAGTCATTGATGACGTATGAGAGTTTTACTACATAGATTTTAGAGTTCTCATATTTTTTGGTCGATAACAACAAATGATTTGTAGTGGATGAATTGGTTTCACCTTAAGGATATTTGAAAATATTGGTGATAACAGTGAAGCATCCAACATCACAAGTGAAGTACGTATTCTACATTGATGATCTTACAAATGAAAAATGGTTTGTCTTTCTTCATGAGGAAAGGTAGTTCATTGCAAAACCTCTAGATGAAGAAGAGTACTATTACAAGTATAATGACTCCAGTCCATTCTCAGTAGGCTTTCCAAGTGTAAATGTTGAAGCCGACATTGACTTATATATGTGATGATCACACAGAAGGAATATTAATTGATCAAAGATCCAACCAATACTAGAGGCGTGCATTTTATTTTTTAAATGCTAGATATACATTTATCATTCTTTATTACAATTATATATGTCTCATATGCCACATGTCCATTTTACATTCTTTATCACTTATATTTGATTCTTTGACTAGTTGGATATGACACTTTTAGATAGTGTTTGACCATGAAGATGGGCATTGTCATGATGTGCATCATGAGGATGCGTCTGGTGTAAGTTGTATTGTTTTGTTACATAGATGTGTATTTTACATTCTCTATCATAGTTATATAAGTTACATTTTCTATCACGTATAAGTGTTTCTTGATAATTTTAGGATGAACATCATGAGGATTTGCACCTGAGGATCTTGTTGGGTCTTGTGAGGATCAGTGTGACTATTCAAGTAAAAAAGACATCACTTTGATGAACAAGTTAGTAGTGTAAAGGGGTAAAGGTCTGAGTTGGCCATTGACATTGATGAAATAGGAAATACTATTGGGAAGAGTCACAGTTCTTTCGACAATATCTAGGGGTTATTACTCATAGAAAATTATATATATCAATAGAATCATGTCATAAAGTTGATCCATCCATTAAAGACTTCATATGGAAGGTCACAAATGTGATATTTTCTATTTTTAAAAGATACTGACAATTCTATTTCTAAAAATATGCCCTTAAGTATATGAACTTTTGTAGAGCGTCTTTGACCATGATGAAAAACTACATCATAGAAAGATGTTGCAACACTATGAAAGGATATTGAATAATTCAGGACACATCTGACAAGAGAAATACATAATGAGTGACAACAGGAAGAAGCTTGCCACAAAGGCAATGTGCCTATCTTGATCTACAAGTGTGCAAATCATTTGTTTCTTCAAGACAAACCAATGAATTAAAGGTATTAAGTCTCCTTTAAAATAAATTCTTATGACTAATTAGATGAATTCATGTATTACATAGTTAATATATCTTTTGTATTAACCATACTTTACGCGATGCAAAAAAAGAAAGGCATGTAAAGAATGTGTATGACCACAAGTTTGGTCCATGTGGATATACAAGGCCACACTAATAGAGACTGGAAGCCTCTTCTTCTTAGCAATCTACTACTGGATCCGTTGAGTCTTCTACTATTCCTACATCTTTACTTTTCCATGAAGAGTGGATGGGAACGAGAAAAAGCTACTCTAGAGAAATACCCAATGCCGCAACTACTGAGGTGGCTGAAAAACCTATATAATTCAACTCGCAGAGTACATGTTCATTTTTTACCTTGATTTTTTTTTGTTTTACTAACCAATTACTATTGATGATGATTAACTGGAGCTCTATAAGCAAATAAAAGAAGACAAGTATAACAGAACCATTTATACTCAAATCCTCACTCCTAGTGACTAGAAAGTCGAAGGCAAGGACCCAAGAGTTCATCTATAAAATGAATCACATAACATATGCATGAATAAAATCACAGAAAAAACTAATATATGGGACAAAAAAACATAGAAGAATGCTAAACTAATAACTGACAAGATCTTAGGTCATATATATCAACTGTGTGTATTTTATTTGCATGTCATCATATATCATCAGAATAAGAGAAGATTATCTTGAGTGTGGAAGCAACAATCATTGTAAGAGATTCATAGGTTACTTGTTACCTAAGATCATAAATGGGTAGACGTCAACACAACTGCATTGAGTATGCTATGCAAACATATCAAATTATAGGTTTTAGAGAACATATATTGAGTGGAAAAAGCATAACGTAATAACAAGAAAACAAGAAACAACATTTAAAGACTTGCTTATTAACATGCAGGTGCCTTTTAAGTTTATTTCCATTATACCAACAATATCACATGGTCTTTGACCAACTTATCAAAGGAAGGGGTCTATGAGGGTGCTGAAATTTACCTATCCTATTTCAACATGAGGGATTACAAGATTAGTGTAAAAAATTAACCCTATTTGTAAAGGACTTCAAGGCCATCGCTAAGAGATAATCGTTGTATCAACATGGTATTTCCTATCTTGAAAATTCAAGTAGGACACCCAACTTGTTGACTTGAGAGTTATACATTGCCCATATTTTGATAGTGACTTAACCATTCCATTCTTATGTATCTAAATATGTTTGTTCAAGATTGATTTCAGGCTTTAGGTACATGAAAAGTATCAAATTACACAATCCCTAGCTTGTTAACGTTCAAATCAAATGCAATGCAAGTGTGCGTTTCAGGAAATCACTCCAAATGACATTGGATGATTTTTTTAATAACTTTCATTGATGATATGACTTATAACTAAGATGGGAAAAATTCAGGGACACTTAATTCGAATGTTTGATCACACAAATGTCAATTTCGAAAATTTATCATAGCTTGTTTATCAGTCAAGTTCAAAACTCGACGATCTAGTGATGGATTTTCTGGAGAGACCAATCAGTCAAATTGCACACTAATGAAACTCAACCGAGCAACTCACTGAGAAAAAATGATTTTAGCTCATCGATCAAGTTTCCCAGAACAAACTCGACCAATAGTTTGAAAATTAGCTTTGTCATTTAATGGATCAGTAGAGTTGCCTTTATTGAAACTTGACCGAATGTACTATACGAAAAACACAGAAAAAGTGATTATAACTATTGGTGAGTTGTTTTGAGTGAGAATAGATCCGTTGTAACTTGAAAAATGGCTATATTTTTCCCTTAAGTGATACCACACTCAAGGGAACACACCCAACTATAAATAGGACCCCTTGAAGTTCATTCCAAGTTTTCTCATTCTTGCTATTCTAAGTCCTTGCTATAGTTTTTTACTCCTTGAGCCCCTTTCTCTCTCTAGTTTACATAATGATATGTGATTATGAGTGAGTTAGGCCATTTTTATGAGAGATACTTCCTTTTTCTTATAAATACCTCATTCCATTCCATCTTCCCTACCCCTTTCTTCAAAGAAGAAAAGGGGAAGCAAGCTACTCTAAGTGAAGGTGGAGTTGTTGTTCTTCTTCTTCAAGGTTGAAGAAGAGGTGAAGATCTTCTCCAGGTGAAGGAGAAGGCAAAGGCTGAAGATCCAAGAAGAGTGGGTAATCCCTTGAAGGCTGAAGACTTGTGTACGAGTAGGCAAGTCCTTCGAAGAAGGAAAAAGACTCTTGAAAAGTGGGTAAGTCTTTGGTGAGGTTGAAGACCCTTTGTATTGGATAGGTCAGTCCTTTGGTTGGTATTGTATTGTTACTCTTTTTGGTGAATATATAGAGGAAAGAACTTGCAAAGTCCTAGAGGTTGACATCTCTAGGTAGTGGATTGACTCTCTCCTAGTTTGGAGAGTGTAACCACTCTAAACGACCTTGTCCAAGTTCTTGTTTCATTTTCTCTCATCCTTTCTATGCTTGTTAGTTAGGACTTCAAATTGTACTTAAGCTATTGGTTTTGATTGATATAATTTGAAGGTCTAATCTATTTTGTGAGAATTTGTGAAGCTCTATTCACCCCCTAGTATATCCAACAAGTGGTATAAGAGAAAATGATCTTCTCCAACAATCTCCCATGAGACGAGAA